>OX402529.1:29170383-29500615 GCA_948098885.1 Drepanosiphum platanoidis | reverse complement strand
CAACGCCACGACTCTGCGTGGTGCGCGTTCAACGCCACGACTCTGCGTGGTGCGCGTTGACTTAATTACAAATAATTTCGTTGAAAAATCGTACGAAACACACTTAACTTACACATTCCTCTGAATATAACATAATATTTATTCTTTATAAAATATTTGACTTCGAAAACATCCCATTTTATATTATATACACATATGTGTGTATATATATATATATATAATTTTTAATTCATTATTATTATTATTATTATATAGGATATTTGTTATTTATTTTCGTTTTTCGCCCTCCTTATATAGTTTTATAGGCCCTGTTAACCTATTATTATTTTTTTTTTCTCGCTTGACTAGGACTAACAAGTATAGAGTTTTTGAGCTTAAAACTTATAATTTTTGGTCGTACCGTTTGATATTCGTACAACATATGGTGATGATGTAATATCATTATCGATTATTATTTTACCTTTTTTTTTTTTTTTTTATTAATTAATTAGTAATTTAGGCACTTTAGACTTTAGACTTTTTTTTTTTTTGTAAGTTAAGTAGTTAAATAATTTTGTTTTTTATTTATAACATTAACACCAGTTACGTTTTGTTCAAAAGTCTCAGGCTTTCGCTATTGATAAATTTATTTCTTCTTTATTAATCTGTTTCATATTACACACATTGTGGGATTGTTTTGCGCTTAGATATTATTATTACTATTATTATGGATTTTTCATTAAACGCTTTATGTGCGGTGGTGACGAGTGATGTGAGGACAAGTTGCCGCGTGTAACGACGCGGCGATCGAAAAAACGGTGTTGTAAAAAAAAAAAGAAAAAGAAATCTAAGAAATTTTACCTGGTAATTAAATCTTTCATTTAATAATAATAATAATAATAATAATCGACTCGTCATTGTGGTAAAATGGTTCTGGGGTTAGTACAAGCTTGGTGTTTTTTTTTTTTTTTTTTTTGCATGATCATTATTTACTATAATATTTTCTTATCAATCATCGTTAGCACATCGTATTTTTACTATAAATAAAACTCTGTTGTTCTGTTCAAAAACATTCGCTGTCGAATCAAGAAAGACGTATATTATCATCACGATACGTATATAATAATAGTGCAGCCGCGTTCGACCGCTGCATTCGACATGTTTCGACACTGCGCTTTTGGATGCACCGCGCGAGTGCTATGGCATTACCGTCGCAGTCGTTTCGTCTCTTTTTTTTTTTCCAATCGTTTTTTCTCATCGCATACTCGCGTTCCCCTCTGCGCGGTATGACTACGCGGTATATTATCATTGTTGTTTCTCTTGCGATTTGTTTTTTTTTTCTCTCATCATTTTTCGTCCTTCGAAGAATCTTTTGTTTTGTGTTTTTCGCGCGACAGATTTGAACAGAACAACGGACCGGCCCAGCTATTATTATCCCCCGGGATTCCAGTGACCCCGCGCGCGTGGACAGAAATAAATTTACGGTAGCGGAACCTTGCGATTTGTGTGCTACTAAAATTATTTAGAAATAAAATTAAAAAAACATAAAAACAAAAAAAAAAAAAACCTGTTAGATTTAGATAACGACAATATTACACGTATATATAACGATGATAATAATATGAAATGTGTATAAAAAAAAAACCTTTTATCGACCCGTTTTTTTTTTTTTTTGTTTTTTTTCTATTTTCCATGTGTCACGCATTTTAATTAATAATATTATTTAATATTAATAATAACTACAATATAATCATCATATACAATAATAATATATGATAATAGACGAATATTTGATTTTTTTTATTGATAAAACATACATATATATAATATATATTTATATAAAAATATATCGAAATATTGCCTAACGGAATTATATTTGGTGTTGTTCAAGTCGTATGTATATGACTTTTTTTTTTGGTATTCTTTCTGCTTTTCGATACGCATACTACTACGAGTACTCGTTTTGTTCGCCGTTTATAAATCAATTTCGTCGTCAGTGTAGAAGTGTATTCAGCGCGCGAGAGAAGAGATTTTTCTCTTTTCGTCCTGTTCCCCGCCGTCTTTTCTCCCTCTCCTTAAGCAACATGTCGTGCGCGTCGTCATTCCTCCGCATGACCCGCATCACTCACATATACGCGATTACTGGTAGTGTAGTTGTACGAGACCCTTTTCCGGGCAGCTCGTTTGCGGCGGGAGACCGTCGGTCGCAGGATTCGAACGCGTTTTCGAGGTTGTTTTTTTTTTTTTTTTTTATTCGCTCCGACGAACGTGGGAAAAACAACGGAAAAAAAAATTAAAAAACCGAAACGCTTTCGAATCCTCGCGCGCCGCTCCTCCGCTGCCGGCGGCGGCGGCGGGTCTTCGGACGGTGCAGGTGTATTTTTGCACGAGTTTTTTTACCATGCGAAATATCGTTCCTCTTTACGGAAGAAAACAACAACAACAAAATGACATATTTTTACTAACTCTAAAAGGCGTTCGGATCCGGGGTCGTAGCGCCAGATCCGTTTGCCACACGTGCATGCGGATTGAAAGAAAAAAAAAAAAAAAAGGTCGATTAAACATAAAAAAAAAAAAAAACCAATAATAACACGCGAAACACAAACGGCAAAAAGGTTGGTGGTGCCAGACGTGTGCGCGTGACAGTGGTAGACGAGCTTGGAAGACGGGTATAATATACTACTACTTATACTATATTATGGCGTTGGGCGCTGTGCGCGTATTTGTGTATTATAGAACTATGTAAAAGAATAATATAACGAAACGGGCCGTTTGTTGTTTACACGATATGCCTGTTTTTTTCTTTTTATCTCATCTTTGGTCGGTGTTTGGAAATGCCGTTTTTTTTTTGGGTAGTGTTCCTGTTGTTTTACCGTATACTGTCTACTATTATACTTCACTACCGTTACCACACTATATATATATAATATGTTGTTTACTGCAGTGGCCGCTCGCCGTTATTTTGTCCTCTCCCGACGCTGTATGGAGACCGCCCGCGGTCTGGACGCGCGACAATGCCTTTCGGTGGGGGCGAAACGACAGCAGGCGTCTGTCTCTCGTCGAAAACGCGTCGGTGACAAACATTTGTTCTCATCGAGAACGCGCGTGACCTTTCGAATCATTTTTCAAAATCAATTAGGGGGGCGCAGGACGAAATTCGAGTCTAGCCCGGCCAGCAAAAAAAAAAAAAAACGTTTCAGTTCCTTATAGATACGAGTATAATACTATGCTCTTCTTTTTTTCGATCTCGTCCGAGGACTTTTTTGTTTTTCGACGCCCCCCGTCCCGGAAATATATATATATTATATAATCCTGCGAAATGGCGTTTTGCACACATATACAAACAACGTTAGGTAATTCAATAATAATATCATTTACACGCGGTAATGTTTATACGTATTATATTATTATAACCGTACGGTATATTTGTATAGCTTTTTAGAGCTCCTCTCTAACTGTTTAGAGTCTAACCTTTGCAGCGACAGCTGGTGGTCGCGCGGTGTTACGGATACCTATTTATATATAAAGTGCGCCAGGGTATGATTTTTTTCTCGTGACTATGTACGTATATATTCGTTATGCATTATGGTGAACGGACGCCGTCCGCGCAATAACAAACAGTATACATACACACGCAATAGGATTTTTTTTTTTTAACAAACTATATATATATATATATATATATTATTCGCTTATTCTAATAGAGGAGACGCGTTTCTCGTCTCGGTCGTCGTCGTCGTGTATGGCGCTGCGCAACGATCGGCGAATCGTTGATTCTGTGGACGACGGACAGTAAAAATAATAAAAATCGTTGGCTTGTAAAAAAAAAAAACACTCGATTTGTATTTTTATCATCGATTTACTACTATTTTGTTTTTTTTATTTAATGTATTATCACTATCTTTATTTAGACGATTTACTTTTCACGGCTTTGATTATTATTATTTTATTTCTCCCCTCTACGATTATACCTAAATATATATATATATATATATTATATACTTACAACTCATTCGTAGATTTTAAC
Source organism: Drepanosiphum platanoidis (assembly GCA_948098885.1). Taxonomy (NCBI): domain Eukaryota; kingdom Metazoa; phylum Arthropoda; class Insecta; order Hemiptera; family Aphididae; genus Drepanosiphum; species Drepanosiphum platanoidis. Next base: position 29,496,609 of record OX402529.1, on the reverse strand, counting down.
TGTACGCGGTGTTCACACATTGGTAAATTTATATATTTAGAGCACGGGGCGTATATATATATTATATATATATATAAAAAAATATATATATAAGCAAAAAAATTGGTTGCTGGTGATTGGTGGTGTTAATCTCTTTCTGGTGAGTCCGTTAAAACTTATTTATTTATTTATTTTTTTTACACTTAATTTATTATATTTTAATACATTTTTTTTTTTTTTTTATTATTTTAATCGCTTGTTACACTTCCTTTCGCTTTCGCGACGTTCGATGAGGAGTTGGCGTACGCGCGTTTACAAATATATACATCATATATGTACATATTTGTAACGTCATCATCATTATCACGATCATCATATAATATCACAATCGTCCTCATCGTCGTGTCCTCCGTCGTTCCTTTTCCACACACGCTCGTCAAACTGTATTGAAATAATTTATACCTCTCTAAAATATTGACAAAAAACTTAACAATTTTTTTTTTTCTATCCTTTCGACATTTTAACCGCGCGCTCTTGTCGTCTCGCGTCTCTCTCTCTCTCTCTCTCTACACACACATTATAATATACTATATATAAGTATAATATTTTTTAAATATATGGCGCGCGATCGTTTATTTATTCGCCTTATAAAACCCGTTCGTCCTTTGTACACGCATACAGGTGGCCCGCTGATGACTTCGCCGCCGTTCCCGCCGCCGACTTCGAACTTTTCCCCGTTCTCGGGACCGCCGCCGCTGATCGGCCACCATCCGCCGCCGTCGTCGCTGGGCGCGCCGTACCCGCAGCCGATCATTTACTGGCCGTACCCGTCGCCTCCCATATCGCCGCAACACCAACCGCCCGCGCTGCTCATCATGCAGGGCACGCCGCCGCCAATGGCGCCCCCGCCGCCCGTGGACATGTGCAATCTCATACACTCTGTGTCCGAGGTAAGGAAAAAAGATCCCTTCCGACAAGCACAAACTTTAGGGAGAAAATCCGAAAACGCCCCGAAAAAATCGAAACGGGCGGGCCTCGGACGCTGCCGAAACGAGCGAGACGACACGTATAATATATATTCAAATTCGCGTATTATTTACATATTTTCATCGACACGAAAACATACGTTCTTTGAATCCGAACAATAACGAAATAAAGCAAAAAAAATCGAATTTCAGTGTGAAAAATTGACGTACCGTTGCTGTATATCGTGTAAAAACGACGTAAAAAATTAAAAAAAACCGAAGAAAAACGAGATATTAGACGTGTGATAAACGAAAGAATCGTTTACGCGAATTCGGCAGCCTCCGAGGTCACACTGCGTTCTTCAAACGACACCCTTAACGGATATAATACGTCGGCTGTTCGCGCTGCATACGGGGCGCGTCGTCAGGATCTGTCGCCGTCGAGTCTTTGCGATGTCGCCCGTCTACGGTCGTCACCGGGACCCGGAAGTTCACGCGCCGAAAACTATCAAAATATGCATGCAATTATGCGTTTGAAATCCTCCGAAATATGCGATAGACATGGATTCAATTTTTTTTCAAACAAAAGACGCTTCGTTCGACACCCACTTACGAAATGGAATGCGTCAATTAATTTATACATTTTTTTACTATTTATTTTCACGCAGACATATTTTTCAACAAATTACATTTGAACGTAGGTTAGAGAGTACATTTTTTAACGTTATTTATTACTGAATCGTCGGGAGAGAAAAACACATTTATGCAGTAAAATACAATTTTTATTTTAAAATCGGCACACACACACACACACATATATAAACGGAAAATAAAATTCCATTTTTGAACTCGTTAGGTCGTAATTCAAATCTGTAGTCTATCCAATAAAACGCGTGGACTTCCGGGCGCGATAAAACGTGTATTTAACTTATTAAACTATATACCTAATAATACTAAACACTAATTTTTGTTTTTGTGTCGCGTTGTTTCCAGTGGAACATCGACTACATGCAACAGAATCCTCAATTCTGCACGATGAACGTAGGTATGTTTGTATAGAGTATGTTTCTTTTTCGCTATTCGTCCCCCCCGCGTGCCTCGTATACAATATCCATGTGCGGATGCCGTGCTCCGACGACGATGCAAAACGCGTTGTTTTTTCGGCAGTTTTCGTATAACTACGCGTATGGCTTCCGGTTCGTACGACCTTCCCCCCCCCCCACAATTCGGCGGGATTTTCATATTTCTGGAGACGCTCGTTTTCCACACTCGTGCATCCCTCTATTTTATTTTCCGATTCCTGCCTACGCCGGCGGGTACACCGGGAATGTAGAAATGTGGACCGTACATATCTGGAACGTTGATTAAAACATCGGAGTATTGTCTTATCGCTTTTTGAACAGGCAAACGTTCGATTGAAAGCAAATGCATTATTTTATTTAGAAATTCGGCGTGTCTTAAAACAGACATTTCCCGTCCGAATATGTACGGTGCAGATTTCTAAATTCCAGATTTATACGCGTTGCCCCTTTACTTTTTCACGACAACCCGAGCGCGGCGTCCTGCAACGTATAATATTATACGTCCCCTGCGACGACGACGACGACGACTGCTCCCCCTCGTCCGAGACCAAATTGGCTGATTTCTCGCGCCTTTTCGCAGGTCCGATGGGCATGCACTCGGCTGCGGCTTGACGCGAGACGACAACACCTGCAACACCACAACCACCACCACCACCACCATCAACACAACGATCGGCGACGGCACAACGGCACCGGCGGCTACGGGTGTAGCGATGACGAGGATTGTCTGTCGTCCTCCTCCAGGACCGCCGCCAAGTCGTCGACGTAGAGTACAACAACGGCCCGCGTACTTAAAGCCGCGTGTTCGTTACGTATACAATAATAATACGTACAGCGCGTTATTGTACATAGATTTTTATGTATAGTCTGTATTTTATTTATATACATTTATATTTATATAAAACCCCCTCCCCAGCGGTCGCGGCGATCGTGTTTCCGCCCTTTTCGCAGCGAAACCGTTCGATCATTAATCGTTCGTACCGACTCGGAAGAGATGTGAAAAAAAAACACCGTACGATTTATATGTTATTATTATTAGAAAATTTTTAGATTTAAGACAAACAAAACACAAACTACTTTAGAAAGAAAACAATTCATATTTAGAACGTCGTCGTCATATAGTGGTAGTAGTATATGATAATAATTTACTATGTTGTACGGATATTATTATTATATACGTGTAGTGTAAGTAGTGTGTAAAATAATTTGAAAAAAAAAACCCAAAAACAAAAAAAAACCCAAAAAAAAAACAACCGCAAAGCTCGTTCTGCGCGTCTCGCGCATAGAGAAAAGCTCAGCCAACAAATATCATAGTCGTCTTCCACGCGTGTATAAAAAAATTTAAAAAATTAAAAAAAAAAAAGAGAGAAAAACGTGTACGTTATTGTGTTTATTATACGGTTCATATTACATAATATTATGTTTATACGCGTTTACAACTCGCGATCGATTTTGTTTATGAATTATTATTATTATTATTATTATCGTGTCGACGCCGCCGCGATTTCGATATATATATATATATTATATACTCGTATAATATATGATATTACCGATTTAGTATTTTATTTTATTTTCGTTTCTCTCTCGTTTGTGATTTATTCTCGGCGTATTTTTTTACTTCCGCTGTTGAAACTCCGGCCGAACGGCGTGCAAAGAGAGAGACCTCTCCCGCGACGACAATAATATTCGCTTGCACCGCGTACAATTTTGCTATCCAGACATTTCGACGGGCTAATCGATATCGTCGGTATTTTTTAACGCCGTCTGTCTTGTGCGCGTAACACGAAAATCCGCCACAAATCTATCGCGAATCGATCATTCTTTTCGTACTCTTTCTCACTTATTGACTCTTTTCGATCGCGCTTTCCCCTCGCATTTCTATTTTAGTTAAGTCATTCCTCCTACGTGCAGTGATGACCAAATTTAGTTATATATAATATATACTCATATATATTATAAACTTAATTATTTTGTAATTTTTTTTTTTTTTTTTTTCGTAGAAAGTAGTGAGATTAATTTATTTTTTGTTTCGTCGTGAATGCATAAGAAAAACACAAATATATATTATATTTACGGTGCTAAGCCAAGGTTATGATAATGTTAGTCTATGAATCTTATATTTGTTTAAAATGTTTAGTATTTGGTTGTACGATCTCTAGTATTATATTTATAATAATACTCGAAAAAACGTTAACGAAAAATTAAATTATAGGTACATAATATATAAAACGCATAATATAATATATTATGTTTTTTTTTTTTTTTTTTTAACATTTAAATGTTTTGTGCAATTTTATTTTATTTTGTTTTTTTTTTTTTTTTTGTCCACGTAGATCTCAGAAAAGTAGACATTTTGACACAATTTAATTTTTTCTTTTTCTTTTTCTCTTTAATTATAAATTTAACTCGACTGTATTTTTTTCCCATACGGTCGTCCTCCGACGAACTCGCAACCGAAACCATATTCGAACGATGCGTTGACGTTCGAATCAGTCCGCGTAGTTTGTCGTTTGGTTTTTCTATCGTTTTCAATAATTTATTATTTTATTTATTCTATTCTCTTCTCCCTCGTCAGTCAGTCGCACAAATATATTATAAACGACAATCGCATGTTCCAATATTATAGCCAATATCGTATACGGTTTTATTGTAATTATTATTATTATTATTATTATTATTATTTGTATTATCCAAATATATATTTATTTTAGCTAATTATTTTTGCGGATTGGGAGAGCCACCCCTTTGTTGACCCGCCTCCCACGCGTCACCGTCGTTGTTCGAGACAGTCATTCGAAAATGAAACAGTTCCGAGTTCAACTCATACCTAACTAATATATTATAATAATAATTATCGTCGTATTAACGATACCCAATTAGATATTATTATCATTATGTGATCGCGTATAAAACGAGTTTGGGATTTTTTTTTTTTTTTATGTTCGTTTTGGATCGCCGAAAGTCGAGAACGAAATTATCACACGTCGTCGTGTGTATCGGTCGGTAGAGGCGAAAAACAAGTCGCAGAAAAGGTGATAGATTCGAAAACATATCGAACGTCTGTGTGTTCGTGTGTGTGTATGTGAGTGAGTGTGTGTGTGTGTTCGTGTGTTTTATGCGCGAATAACGTATTTATTATTATTATTTAGTGTTGTTGAATTTTCAAACGTTTTATTTAAATGAAAAAAAAAAAAAAAAAACAATGGTATTTTACGACGTTTCGACGCGTGCGTCTATACCCGCGGTATTAAATTACGCGTTTAAGTATGGAATTTTTCAGATCCCAAAGAATGATAGCCGTCGCCGTTATAGCCGCTCTCGTTCGCGGTATTCAACGGCCCCGACGGCTATAATTTTGCGTATAAGGTTTAATTATTCATCGATCGATCGATTAATTATTATTATTGACCACGCGATTATTATTATTATTATTATTATATTGCTGTTTTGTAATATCTCTTCTCTCTCACGAAAAATTAATCTTTACACGTCGTGTATTATGTTTTTCGTTAAATTTTATTTTTTTCGTTTCGAACCGTACGCGAGCACCGCAATATAAACACGATATCGTATCGTGTGCGGTCGCAGTGTGATCGAATAATAAACGCTCTCCGTGTTGTGCAATAATTAATATATAATAATCGTTGAATACCTGTGTTGTTGATTAATTATACATTATTATTATTATTATTATTATTAATTTTACGCTAAATAAAATTAGTATATTAAATTATATATCATTAACGATTAATATTTTGTGTGTGTGTGTGTGTTTGTGTGAAACGATGTTTTATTTTGTAACCTAGAGAAACGTATTTCACATTTTAAAGTCTACTTATTAGCCGGTATAGTTTGTAGTTTTTTTTTTTTTTTTTTTGAACTGTCGGAACGTAAATCGACGTTTAAGTCTCCAGTCCCTCTTTTAGTCAATTATTATTTTAAAACTCGAACATATTATATTATACGCGCGCATATTATATGTGTCTATAGGTAATTATTATTATATATTTCAATATTATTAAAATTATTATTATTATTATAATTATTATTATTAATATTAATACCTACCCAATTGTACGCCTAATCGTCTAGTACCAGTAAACGTCTACGACAACATTATTAATATATTATTGTTTTAATTTAAATACAAATATATGAATATATATATTTATAAATTTATAATAGACCTATGTTGATGAAAACGCGTTTCGGTTTGTTTTTTAAACGACGTGCTTTTTTTCCTCAATTACAATACCATAATAATAATGTCCTTAAACATTTTCATCCATTGCAGGTTTGATTAGAATACGTATGAGCACTGTGAATCCGACCGACCGAACTTACCAGATAATATACTACGCGAAAACTTTTAATCGTAAACATACTCATCGTACTGCCAAGAATAGTCGGACAAAAAATAAAACTGATTTGCGACGTACATCATCTCGTAGCATGTATAGTATTTTTCTTGTGATTTATCTATTCATATCCTTTATCATATCCTTTACTCGGTGGCCAAAGTGGGTGAAATGTTGAGGGGGGGGGGACTATATTCACATTAAGGAGCATTCCTATACCAAAATCTAAAACTAACCAAATTTTTATAGGAAGCCCTTATATTATAGAATGTACTCGTTGTCTGTTCACAGTGTCGTCGTCGAGCTCGAAAATACAACGAGAACTGACCGTTGTAAACCTAACTCTTAATCATTCACGAGGTATCAAAATGTTGCCAGATTATAATTATAAGAAAAATCGTGATTTTTGCACCAGAAACGTATGACAACCGAACAGATCAGTTATATCAGTAGGTACCTGATGATAATGATAAAAAAATGGTTCTTTATAAATACACGATTATGTAATAACCAGGGCTCGGGACTTAAAGCATTTGCTTATTTTTATGGATCGACTTAAAATGTAGCAGAGTGCTATAGAAGTGTATGTCATGTTACAACACGTTCAATTTTGAAATTTGAGAGTGCTTTTTTTTGCTTTTTTTTAGTGATTTTTCAAAAAAATGCTTATTTCCAGTTTTTCTGATAATTATTGCTTTTTTGACCAGTTTTTTATACTTTTTTATGATTTTCTACTGCAAAGTTGTTATTGATTGAATTAAAATTTAAAATAATTCTAATCTTATCTACGTTGTCGCGTAGTCCGTCAAATCTTCAGTCTTGAAAATGAAGTTTAATTTTTTATAATATAAAGATAAAGATTTATTTTTTATTTTATTGTTGTTTTTTTTTTTTTAATAAATAGTTTTGCTTAAATTTAAGTTTTTTAAATGCTTATTTGAGTGCCTATAATGATGTTTTTAAGCGCTTATTTTAATGATTTTAAGTGCTCTAAGTCCCGAGCCCTGGTAATAACGCTACGATAACTATAAGCGTGTGAAAGTTTGCGTGAAATCGGAATTAGTGAAAGTTCACGTCAGTGCAATGCTGCGTGGGCAATGAGAGCCGAGCTGCGCGCGCCGCGCCGCCCGACCGGTCGAGTGACGAAAGTGCAGCAGCTTACCGACGCGCGCAGGACGACCGGCAGTCTAGTGTCGACGGCGGTTCAGAGAGGTTGTGGTTTTTATTTTTCTCCGTAATAATACGAGAACTGATTACAAACGAATATTTTTCAATCGTTCGGGTACGACCCTCGATTGCCTACACGGTGCGCCGCCGGAATCGCATTGTTTCAACAGCACGTTTATTTCCAAAATCTCGCGATCATTGTTATTGTTTAGAATGTTGACGTTCTGTTGGTAGAATGTTAAGTTTTAATAATTTTAAAAGTTATGGGATCGGCCTCGAGGAAAGAAAAATAATTACACCATCTCGATCCCGCTTTGGCCGAGAGAATTTTCGAATTCTATATCATTATGACACTCCGCAAACGAAAAACGAACGCTTTACCGTCGAAAATAGTACGCAAGTGCAAATTTACCAGGAAACAAAATCCAACGTTCTTTTGGAGAAGGAAAATCGATAGGCAGGCTGGCAGGCAGTATGACCATACTTACCGGAAGTGTTCGTGATATCGCAAGCGTCGTTCGGCATACTTACGAGGACAACGACTTTTTGGGACGTTCTTCGATCGCAGTACATATATTCGAAAGCAAAATGTCAAAAATCCCAAAGAAAAATTTTGAAATTTTTCAACAATTCAAAATACCCGTTTTATACAGTCATTTATACTCAAAAATCATAGTTTTGAGGACAAAAAAAAAGAAAAGATTTTAAATTGACCGCGTTTTCAATGGACTAGAGCAATTCACAGTTGAAAAAAAATACAAAAAATGTACACACTTTAATTTCGACACTTCAAAGGTCCTGGAATAATAAAATCGAACCATGCAGTTCACACTTTGAACATTTGGAAAAATAAAACAACTTTACATAAAATATTAACGAGCAGTGTGTTTATTTTCTCGATAAAATTACAAGTCCATATTATATAATCCGTGAATATCGAGTTACTCTGATTGAATTGCCGTTGGTTTGTTTACGTTTTATTCGGTGGTTTTGCATTCGATCGTCAGTGCATCAATGTTAATTTTATTACTTCACAATAGCGTTGTTGCAATTATTTGATTAGGTACATTGTAATCGATTTCAGCGATTAGGTCATATTATGAGCAATGTCTAATGAAAATGCAATCAATAAGTGCATACCAATCACTAGGTATGTGTATATTACAATCTATAAAACATTGTTTTTTACAAAACAATCATGAAAAAAAAAATTCACAGTCCATTTTTATCGAAAAATAAACGAGCAAATATATCAGACAATGAATCATCGAATAAAAATAATATCAAATAATTTCGCATTTAATGTGCGAAATAATAAAAACTACTGATATAACTGTTAAGTACATTTCTCAAGGTCATACATAGAAAAACTGTAATGAAATCATTCGCAACGATTCAAATTATATTTAATGTGGTCAGTGTAACACCCAACGCGTATAGACAATCGTATTTCAAATACCTTTACAAAAAAATAATAAATGCAAGAGGTTCGATCGATTTAATGTACACCGAAGCAAGAAGACTCTTCTGAAGTAATAACATGTATCGTAAATATTACAATAAAGTTTACTTTAATTTCTACTATTGATCAGTCGATCACTATTGACCAACTCTGAAAACAATATCAACCGAGTGAAGCTCAGCCCAAAGAGCAGGAGTTCATCGACTCTAAGAATGTCATTTATTTTCAAGCATTTTCCAGAGAAGTTCACATTGCATTCAATGAGAAAATAATAAACAACACAATTCGAATAGGTTACAAATCTAATTATAATTATAAATTTCATATAGTAATTGCACAAAAATTAAATATCAATTATGACTAATAAAATAATATTTCGTTTTGTAATCAGTAATTGGCGATTACAGATTACCAATAATATAAATGATTTCAATAAATCCACTAGGGCCGTTGGCTATAAAAATAAAATAAACAAACAATAATCGTCCCAGAATCGGAAAAAAATAAATAATATAATTTTGATAACTCTATTCTGGGTTAAATTAACAAATAAAAATAATAATTCAATAGAAATTTACAAAAAAAAAAAAATTTAAAGAGTGTACATAATAAGTTATAATACATCTTGTAATATTATATTATAATGAATTCATTTTAATGTCTTTGCTGTTGATGGCACTCAACATATCAATAAAGAGTTTGAAAACAAAGAGAATAACTTTTAAGTATATTGCATACAATTGTAGTGCGATTCATTGAAATACGATTTCATTATTCTGTAAACCAATTGATTATCATTAATATGGAATTATAAAACAATATATTTAAAATAGGGCACTAGAGCATTTTAGATATTTTAAGCTGAATGGTTTCACTTCAATATGCTTATGTACATGCCGAGCTCCATTTATTGGACGGTTCCGTGAGTATATTGGTAAAGCATAGGCGTAATAAACACGCGTAAAATGTATATTGTGTATTGTCTCTTAAAATGCACAAGTAACGATTAGAAAAAAAAGAAAATTCCAGCAAAACGGTATTTCAATTTCACTTACAATCAATTAGAAACATAAGAGCAACAAAACGATTGTGGACAATCGGCTGGCGGTTACTATTGCCATAAATTAGGCGACAATGTTTGGCCAGTTTGTGACGGTTTAGATAAGTCTGTAAAACCATTGGCACTTGCGGGAGCTGTTGTCGGACGCCCTAAATTCAGCATGGTCATCTGCTGAGGCAGCTATAAAACAAACACGGTTATATTAAGCGCATTACATAGCTTAGCCGACGGTTAATCAAAACACATAAACGACTAAATGTACTCACATGAACTAAATCGTTGGGAGAATCAAATGCAGAAAACTGATTATTTTGCACTACGGGGGCGTCCTAAAAAGTGTATTTATAAACAAAAATGGTGTAGGTATGAACTAATAAAATAAGCATGGTTAGTGAGCATGCAAAATTATAATAGTCTTGCAGGTTGGATTGTTTATTCTAAAATCGGTTAATTCCAAAGTGCAAAAGCACAATATTAATATTGATGTGAAAACTAAAAACTTTTTAAATGCATTATGTTTACCTGAAATAAAGATGCCTTTAAAACAAAAAAAAATAACAAAAAATTAAAAAATTAAAAATTTTTTTTTTATTACTTATTAATTAAATTATTAAATAAATTATTCTCTCAATTAGTCACTTAATGTAATGTGCAGTATGATGGTGAGAAAAACCAGGATTATTTTCTAGCAAGTGAATTTTAGTGAAAAATGAATTTCAAAGTCAATCGTACAAATAAGTGAACAAGCAACACCTCAAAAGTTGGGTGGGTGAGTAGGTAATGATAGAAACCTAATAGTTTTTCGTATAAATAGTGTGGTAATTTTATTAACATCACAAAAAATAGAAAGTAACATGGGAAATGTGTCACTGGTAATTAGTATTGATAATAATAATGTATGATTAAAACAATGTTATTAAAATATTATAAAAGGTAGTTAGGTCCCATGCTATTATTTGAACACTTTTTTTTTTTTTTTTGGTACACGCCACAGACTACAAAAGAAATAATGACATAAAAAACAAAATAAGTATTATTAAGTACTATGATAGAACTACAGTAGAAAGTTAAAAATAGTAAAATGATTAATAATAATAAAATAAAATTGTTCATAGGTTATACATTATTATAAGATACGTTTTAATCAAAATGAAGTTGTAATGTTTAAGTGTCTAAAAACGGTACAGCAGAAGAGTGGGCGTTCTGAGAACATGAAACAAACTATAATGGATAAAACTGAAGGAAGAGTCAGTTACACTCTGCGGTAAAAATCGAATGACTCATTTTATGGTGGTAAGGTTAGCAGCAAGGTTAATAGTGTTGATTAGAATATTGGACAATAGATGAGTAAACAAAATAGAGATATAATATAAAAGAGATGAAAATACTCATATGAATTTGTGGATTGATTAGAAATGAGAAAATAAGCAATTCAAAGGACATATTAAAAATTACATAAATTGTCGATAAAATGAGAGTAAATTAACTGTTTCGCACATAATAAAGATAAATGAGTTAGAGGCAGTAAGACTTAAAAATACGATCAAGATAAAAGAAGAAAAAAGAGTGAAATTATCAAATAAGAGGTGGTCAGGTATATAATAAAATGGTGATATGAAGACAACAGGTGTAAATGGAGAAGATTTACATTCAAATTAGAACATGCAAAGGTGGTTGCTGACACGTAAAACTCGGTAAGAAAGGAAGAGAATTATAAATTAATTATAATATTAAATTTTAAATTTCATTACAGGTTTTAGAAATATTCATAATACTATACCTACAAGACGTATGATAATTTTTAACTAAAAATGCATTAAATACCATTACAAATACAAAACTTACATGGTTGAGAAATTGAGTTGGTGCATTCTTTGCCGCCATACTGTAAAATGGATTAGATCCAAAATTAGAATTTGTTGTTGACTGAAGGCTGTTAAAATCAATAGAGCTATTGGATAGCAAATTGACTGAAGAATTTCCCTAGAGTAATTACACAAATTCAGATAATTAGAAAACATCAACATAAAATGAATTATTAATGTATATATATATATATTCATACAATGTTATTGATGGGTTGCATTTGTTGCATAGTTGAAATTCCATTGTTATTGAAAGCATTGAAAAATGGTTGTTGCGGTTGAGGAGGAACAAAACCGTTATTTTGACCTTTACAGAGAAAAATAACAAAAACAATTTAAAACTTTTACATAAACTAGTATTTAAATGTTATATACTTTTGAATTGGCTAGCGGCCATGTTGTTTGGTGTTGAACTATTTCCATATAACGCCAATATAGAATCTGTAGTAAGTTTATTTTTAGTGGCCGTTGTTGGTTGATTGAAAAAATTCTCTTCCTCAGTCGAACGACCAATCATTGGATCAATAACTGGTTGAACTTGAGGAGAAGACGTTGTGGTTGATGAAACAGATGCACTTAAAAAACTACTAAATGGATCACTTGCATCTGAACCTGATGATGTAAATGATGTATCTATCAATGTTGGATTGGAATCTTTTGTAGGCGTGTCTATATTGCGATAATTTATAAATTATATTAAATTATTATAAACAATTGTAAGAATTAAAGAAATTCTTTACCTAAACCAAGAAGATCAGTGGAATGATTTGAATCAGTAGAATTAGGTTTCTTGGTACATGATAACTTTGGACTTAAAGAAACAGGTTTAGGCAATGGATTCGGCACAATTGAAGGCACATTACGCATGATGGACCCAGGTTTGGGTTCACGTTTTTTTTTCTTTTGTTTTTCAGCTTCTTCTTCTAAATCTTTATCCCAATTGACCTGTAGGTGTAAAATAATTTGATAAATAAAACATTCCAATAATGCATTTTCCAATTGTGTGAATGAATCATACTTAGACTAGTAATGCTTTTAGTTTTAAAGTTCTGATAACAGTTCCAACTTGACGTGTATATTATATTAAAATTATAATTATTTAAAATAAAATTATCCCTTTACAATTTAATGTATGATAAAAATAATCATAAAATTTATTATCAATTATTGATTTGAATTATAAATTAATAGTATTACAAATATTTCTGTATTTGTTATTTTCCTATTTTAACATACAATATTTAAATTGCTTTTGATTTTAAATACATGTAGATAAATATAATTATATCAGACAAAATTAAGCTTTATAAACGTATGAAGATTAATTGAATTATGTTTAGAAAGAAATTTTAATAACTATTATAATGACGAATTAAAAAATATTAATTAATTTAAGGACACGTCATAATATGTATATAATAACCTTTATTTCCAAAATAATAAACTATTTTAAATTGCATTGTCATTTAAATGTTTAGTTTCTTTCAATGAAATGTTAACTCTAATAAATAACTAAATGGTTTTGATAACTTTTCTGAAATTTGGGTAGTTGGAGAATATAATTGTAATTTAAAAATGTATGGAAAATAATTACTATCATATTTACTTTAGGTAACGGAGGCTGTACCCATTCCTTGGCAATGTACTTTTTATGCTCGTACTTTGAACGGATAAATGCCTCCAACGCAGAATCGGTTTGAGGACGCCTAAAGTTATCTGGCAGGTTGGCCTCATAAACAGCTCTGGCTCGGCTATTTCCCATTTGTTGCAAATTCTGTAATGTTAATTAAATTCAAATCAATTTTAATTTGGTTAGCTCAATGTGTTTGCCTCTAATCGGTATCATTAAAGGAACTGAAAACATTAATCGTTGTTATTCTACATGATTACTGCATCGCTCAACGAATTTTAAATTCGAAGAGTGAGCATTACAATCAGACCGAATAAATGTACAGTGTTAACGAATCCTTACGCATCTCACAATTTTTTAGCGTTAACGCAGTATAAAAATACATAAATGTATTGCGTTGCAGCAAACATTTTTATGATAAATAGTGATAATATGTGTGTATGTACATACCACCACTTGTTCAGGAGTCCAGGAATCCAGATTCACCGATCTCACTTTGCTAATGTGCACGCCGAGATTTCGATGGATGCCGGCACACCGAATGCACAGGAATATCCCTAGATTCCAAGAAGCCCATCTGGGACCTGCAAGTGATATAAATGATCCATTAACAAAACGATCGGTTGAAATTTAAATTGATGTACTAATTGACTAGTCGATACTTTCTAGGCAGTAGGCACCAACTTGTCAACTCGTTGATTAACATTACCATATGCCAATCAATTTATCCGACAGTCTAATACCAGTATTAGATCATCAGACTTTACTGCCGGCAGTACACTCTCGCCGAGACGTCACCAGAGCGTATCGTATGCCCTCCGGAGGATCAACTCGTCTCGACAAGATACCGAGCAAGTCGTAGATTCACAGAGACGTCTCGGCTAGCGGCGTACTGCCGGCATTACAATCGTTCAGCAATCAGCCGAATCGATCGTTTCTCGCGCGCCTATTTTGAGTAGGTCGCGGTCGTCGCAACACACCACGTCGTCGATGTCGTTTACCTTTCGAGTCGCAGTCCACGCAGTACTTGTTGTCGTCGTCTTTCAACATTTGATTCAACAGCGACTGGCATCTGTCTTGGATCTGCTTCTGTTTGTCTTTTTCCGCTTTCGACGACATCTCGTTCTCGGCGTGTTCGCTGCCGTCCGTACGTACCACTGAGCGCGGATTTCGATCGCTCGCGCGCGACGATCGTTGTTCGGGGGGGAGGGCCGGTAGGAGAACCTATCTACGAGATAGAAAAACTATTTGCTAATAAATTGGCAGTTTTCGGCTTCATAATTTTTTTTTGTCAATTGCACAATATTATTTGGCCAGTCGGCGGACAGTGAACACTGAACGGAGTTTTTATCTCGTAACACATACATTATTTTCGTTCGCTCCTACATAATATACATATAGTCCGGCCCGAGCCATTGAACTCGTCAGCGCCGCCAACGCGAAAAAACGTACAAACCACGTCTCCGTGTCCGTCACACTGTGCCGACGCGTTATCAACTCGGATCGCCGTTGTTATCGTCGTCGGCTTATCACGTTCGGGTGTTTTGCTTTTCGAAATTGTTTACTCGGCCGACACTACTTTTTTTTCCTACGATGTTACGATATTTCCGTTTGCGATTTCAAATTTCAATTTCACCGCCGCGACACAGTGCTCACTCGGCAAGTAGGTAAACTCGTCGTTCGATGTATCGACGGCAAAGACGAAGAGAGAAATACAGACGCGCGTCGTTTTAAACTTTTCTCCCCGACGTCGTCGTGTCGATTTTGTATTTCAGTCTCGTCGTTCGGACCCTTTTTCCAGTGTCTTCCGTGTCTTGCGACCGAGTTGTTCTCATCGCCGACCATGAACAACTTACTACTACTCTTCGTCGGCGCGGCGTGTCTTTGGCGCTCGACGTTGGCCCTAGACCCTTCCGGTTACATCGCCTACTGTCCGTGCATGGGTCGCTTCGGCAATCAAGCCGATCACTTTCTGGGTGCCATCGGTTTCGCCAAAGCCTTGAACCGCACTCTGCTGCTGCCCCACTGGATCGAGTATCGCTACGGTCAGCCCAGATCCGTGCAGATTCCGTTCGACAAGTATTTCAAAGTGGATCCGCTAGCAGAGTACCACCGGGTGCAACTGATTAACGACTTCATGACCGACCATGCAAACGATTTGTGGCCGCCGGAGAGTCGCACGTCGTTCTGTTACATGCCTAGAGGCGAATCGGATGGATGCAGCGCCAAGTCGGGCAACCCGTTTGAATCGTTCTGGGACACTTACGGCATTGATTTCGCTTCTTCCGAGTTCTACGCGCCACTGAACTACGACGTCTACCATCACGACATGGCGAAAAAATGGCACGAAAAGTACCCTCCGTCCGATTGGCCGGTGCTGGCGTTTGTCGGAGCTCCGGCTAGTTTTCCGATACAAAAAGAAAATCTGGCCAGTCAGAAGTATTTAAAGTGGAGCGACGAAATAGAAGACTTGGCAAACACTTTTATCGACAACAAAATCAGACCAGGCAAGTTTATCGGCATTCACTTGCGAAATGGTATTGATTGGGTACGAGCTTGCGAACACATCACGAAAAACTCCTTGTTGTTTTCGGCTCCACAGTGCTTAGGCTACCGAAACGAATACGGAAAAGCCACAGAGGAGTTGTGCTTTCCAACATTTGAATCAATTGTGAAACAATTGAAACGACTGTTTCGCAAAAATAGCCAAGACATAAGCACAGTTTTCGTGGCATCCGATAATAATCACTTGCTTTCTGAACTGTCGCAAGCGTTGGCAAGTTTTAATTTGAAGGTTATAAAATATGACAGGGAAAGTCCTCATGTAGATCTTGCAATATTAGGCAAAGCTGATTATTTTATTGGCAATTGTATATCTTCGTTTAGCGCGTTTGTTAAACGTGAGAGAGACTCAAATAGTCTTTCTAGTGAATTTTGGGCGTTTCCTACTTTTAAAACCACCAAGGATGAATTGTGAGTAAAAAAAATGCATCTATCGTGCATTAATATGCCATTAATTTATCAACACGGGCACATTAAAAAATATTTGGCACAAAATAAATTTATAACTGCTGTTTAATTTATATTCTGAAGGTTTAAGAAATTGTTCCACTTTTTAAGAACTTGTGTTTTGATACTTGTGATTGTTGCGATAGTGATTTTTTTTTAAATTTACCAAACATTTATTATTGTAATGAGTTTCTTTGAATACTTTGAAGTTTTCTCGGACAAATAACAGGGTTATATTTTAATTATTTCAAAATTTACCCGTGTGTAATATTTCGTTTTAAGTTTTTTAATTTGTCAGTCTTCAAAAGTCCGTTAGACTTACAACAGTGGTTTAAAAATGCCCATTTGATATTTTGAATTATTAAGATATAAAGAACTCGGTTATCCCATCATCTCATTGCTACTGACTCTTTGTAAATATTTTTTGTATGTCATATTGACTTGTTTAATTTCTTTTTATTATGTAATCTAATGAGTAGTGACTTTTAATTGTTCAGTAATAACAATACATTTCAGTATTAATTTGTACATACTTACTCTTAAGTTTTTATACGTGTACTGATCTATCTGTATTTATTTTTTTATGATGTAATATTAAATTTAATTATAGTACTGTGTTTTGTACTCATATTTTATGTAATGAATGTATGTTGTGTTTTTTTTTTTGTATTCCAATTTTGAATGTTGTGTGTAATGTAGACAGTGTAATCCGTCACACATAAAGAAGTTAATGAAATTGTCATAGAAACTCAAAATTTTAAAATCCCTACAATATTGTTTGAAATTTAAAATGATTGTTGTATCAATTGAACGGTAGTAAAGTTTCTAACAAATCACTTTACCTCACGTGCAAGTAAATACTGATTTAAAACAATTTTGTAAATTAAGTACAGAATAGAAATTGAAAGATCAATCAAACAACCAACAGGGAATGACCTGTCACGGATAAGTACTACACGACTACAAGAATTTCAGACAAATTCGGTCGGTAGTTTCGTTTTATGTAGTAAAGAGCCTCTGAAGATAGGATAATTTTCCGAAATTCAATCCCCAAGTGGGTAGAATCGGAAAAAATCGCCTAGCCGGAACCTCTGGGAGTTTTGAGTATAAATTTTTTTTTTTTTTTCTAATCGACAGTAAATACAAATGTTAAACAAAATTTTTATAGTGAAAAGTTATTATACTTGTTCAATTTTTTTTATTATTTTAATATAAAATGTTTATACATAATCAAGTTAATTGTCACCATATTAGTTATAATTCAATACATAAATAATATTTTTTATTAAACACTAAAAATAATAGATACTAGAGGAATATAATATAAAAAGAAATATATTTCAACATTTCTGAAATAACTCTTGGATTTTTGCAAAAACGCAAAGATCGCGTTCACAAAATGTCACGTTTCACATTGCAACACAGCCATAGACACTGAATATAATATAAATTTAGAAAAGAAAAAAAAAAAAAAATGAAAAACAACGTCATCGCTGTTTCAGTCTTACTTTATGATTTTCGCGTTAAATTTAAGTTTTATAAAATCTTATTGTACATAAAATATTAGTATCGACACGTATTTTTCAATTTCCGCGTTAACGTGGACGTATTGCGTTTGATCCGCCCGGAGATGGACTGTAGTCATTTTTTCGGCGTCGAGTTGGACACGGTGACTTTGATCTTCTCGCGCTTGAGGAAATCTTTCGCCAATTTGTCTGCCAGTCGAGTGTCGAGGGCTTGGAGAACTTTCGAATCTGCGCCGAACGGTAAAATCGAATAAACAACACGGAAAACAAGCCGCGGAGGAGAATAAAATTTTATATTACCCATCGATTTGGGAGACGACAGGTTCAATCTCATTTGAGGCACGTTGTCCAGGTCGTTTTCCAGCCGCGTCGACGGGATGTCTTTGAAGTGTACGAACGCCTCGGATATGAATTCGTTCGTCATTCCCATGAAATCTTGATCTTTCAACACGAACATTACCAGACCGTTCTCCAGAGCGCGTTGTTCGGGAGTCAGCGAACTGTAATCGAAACGGAAAAAAATCAAAATCAATCCATACGGGGAGGGGGTGAGGAGTTTAATCACTTGAAAAGTAATGTCCTTCTCCGCTTAAAGTATACTTAACGGGGTCTACACTTATGTCTCTGTCTAACTTTATTAATCGATGATTTGGACACGCATAAAAGTTTTATTCGTAAATCAAAGATAAAACCGAGCTCGCAAACAAACGACAACGATAAACCTACGAGATACCTACGGTTTTTTTCTTGTTTCATATCGTTTAATGCACTGGTTCCCAATCTGGGGGGCGTGTACACATTGCTGGGGAGGCGCAAGCAGTCATTACAAAATACAATTTTTATTTATTAAATTATTTTTATTTTAAAATGTAGGGAAAATATGAAAGATGATAATAATTATAATTCGTAAAGTACACAAAAAAGTGATATATTTTTCACGTTATAGAAGGTGGGCGGGGGGATGCAAGAGTTTCGAAAATCTACAAAGGGGGGCGTAGAATAAAAAAAGGTTGGGAACCACTGGTTTAATGTATAAAAATCTCATTGTTCTCGTCGCTCGGTAGGAGAATCCTTTGGATAAGGGGGGGGGACGATTCCGCGACGGGGGCTCCCTTTGAACCCGACGATGTTTGCCATTCGCGACGGTCACAACACACACGCCTGGCGTTTCGTACGTCGTACGCGGCGACGAAAAACATTTCTAACCGTCCGCGCTGTAATAATAAATGTCCGCGTTTCTGAAAACGGTAAACGCCTGTCGAACGCGAATGTTGTTTAATTTTAACCGTTCGAACGCTAAAATTAACCACCGCTCGTGTATCAAATTCTCATCACAAGCGTTTTCACCGCTCGGTCGTCGGTGCGTGGCGCGTGCGTCTTCAATCGGAAATAATTTAATTGAAAACGCGTTTTTTTTTTTCTCATCCAAACATAATACCAAAATATTAAATAATATCGGAGAAAATTTCGTTGCGAATTTTATTCGGTACGTACATTTTATTGGAAATTTGTGTACAAGAATACTTTCGAGTAAATTGATTTTTAAATCACGTTTGATTTTGTTTTCTAGGATGGGGGCGCGGGTACAGGGGCGAATTTGGGGGGGGGGTATCCTCCACGTCTGGACACCCCCCGAATTAACATAAAAAAAAAAAAATGCCCCGATACATTGGACTCGTGTCGATTAAAAAATATTCATAACTAAACTGTAAGGGTGAAATTAATTTTATTCGATTCGACGACGTTCGAATTTCGTTTTACTATAAATTTACTAAAGTTCCAAAACCGTTGATTATAATAAGAAGGCGATTTGAAAAAATAAACTTCAGTATTAAGTTATAGCGTTCGACTTGTCTATGATATACCAGAGTTTCGAATGTAAAATTACTCGTCGAGTCCTGACACGATAATTATTTGAAAACAGTAAATGTCTTTTTTTATCGGTAAATAATTTAAAAAACTAGTTTTTGAGATTCATATAAAATTACATCGCCATGTCTTTTACCACTCTACTCCATGTATATTCGTCAATCCTACGCGTTTTTCTCCCGAATTCGCGGGCGGTCGAAATAACTATCTATTCGTTTTTACCGCAAAACCGTAGTCGTACGCTCTTTTTAATCGGCGCCCAAAGGAAATAAGTGAAGCGTTTCGAAAACGCGGTGGTTTTTAAGTGCGTTAAACCGTCTTTAACTGGTTGTTTCTAATTCGATTGTACTGACATTTTGAAGCATTCGTCGAACAGCGGGAACAGCGTTTTTTTCTGCACGGCCGTCGACGGTTTGGTGACGTGTTGAAACTTTTCCCTGGGCAACAATCGCACTTTAATGAACGGATCGCTGAAACCTGAAAACCACACACGACGGTCCGTAAAAACACGAAAAATATAGACAAAACGAGTATCGATTTTTTTTCTTTTTTTTAGATAGAAATAATAATCGGTCCGTACCGTTAGAGTCCATCGACTTAATGTTGTTGGCGTTCAATATGTCCACTTTGAGTACGTCGTTGATGAATAGCAATTTGACGGTCAACACCCCTTCGCCGGCTTCTTGCATGGCCACTTGATTCCGGTGCCTTTCCAAATAGTATTCGTGTACGAGGTCCACCGTGTCCAACGTGTGCAAGACCAACAGCTCTTCGAGCTTTTCGATCGTTTCGCTTTTGTATCCGTTGTCTTTCTGCAGGAATCCGAGTAAAATGTGAAAACTGTCGCGCAGATTCCTGAAGTACGACGGGGGTTTCTTTTTCTGTGGAACGCGTAAACAACGTGTAATCACACAACACTGTTGATTCGACATGAATTACGACCGCTTACCTCCAAGTTACACTGGATCAGATGGTACATGATGTTCGCGATTTGGTCGACGACGATGTCGAGTATACGTTGAAAGTTCTCCTCGTTGAGTTCGTGACTCAACGTGCAAAGGCTGTCGTCCAGGTATTGCATCAGATTGTCCAAATGCTTGTTGTTCGTGTTGATCACTTCTCCGCCTTCGATTAAAAATTTGCTTATTTCAGGCGACATCTTTCAGGAGAAAAAAATCGTTTTCACAGCGATTAGGTACGAATTTATTTAGATTTCGGCGCGAATGATAATACATTACATATATAGTTATACGTACTTTGTTAGCCACGGTTTGTAAAAGATCTATGATCTTGTTGTTCACGGTATCGATCGCATTTTCGACGACCAGGTCTAGCGTTTTTTTGCAATGGTCGGCCGAAATCTCGCTCTTGTAGTTGGCCAGATTCTTAATCAGTTGCGTCAAGCCCAAATCGTTGACAAACGGACGGATGGACTGTTTCACGTAATCGATATTGTTGACGGCCAAGCACCACTGAAAATAATCACGAGTCAGGTAAATTGTACATTATATAGTTGCAGAGCTATCGAGCGCCGTGTTTTTAAACGGGGTCATCGTCGTCCTGTTCTCGCGATGTTACGTTTTTTCAACCAAAGTCACAAATGACTCATTTGATCTAGTTTTTACGCCACTGTACACACTACGTGCCATCTATGTCGTTTTTATTATTACTACGTATTTTCTTATGTAAAAATTATTTTGGCAACACAATCGTCGTTGGCCACAGTCGTTCAACACACGCATAACGTTTATGATATAATTAAGACGTTAAATATTTGGCCAAACGCGCGAGGATTTTAAAAACGGAATCGAATTCGTCGAAAAGTTTACTCGAGACCGTTTTACCGACGTTTTCGTTTTGTTTCTCATTGGCGTATACAAAATGCGAGCCGTCGACTTTTCAATTTGTACTCGTTTCAACACAGACAATGCAGATTCTCATTTTATCGTTTTATAAACTTACTAACTGTCCCCGCACAGTATTAAACAGCATTTTTATTGGTTTCTAATGAAGTCATAGAAAACACTCGAAAATCCGTCGAAAATATACGAATCTATTCGTATAAATATTCTGTGTGTGAGGGCGCTCGTTGCGGCTTTGTTTGAGTACGATATAATAATATATTAAAATAAACCCTATTCGTATAATATACCTCTTTGGTGACTTCGAACCGTTTGTACTCGTCCACGGTGCGGTTGAGTTTGTAGCCCATCTTGTCCGAATAGTACACCGAGCACCGGCAGATGTCGTCGATGATTTTCGCCACGAACGAGTACGACCCCTCGGCGTCGGGCCACGCGAGCTGGTGCCAGAAGACTTTTATCTGATAGAAAATCGCCAGCGTGTCCACGGCCGAAGAGCTGTGCTTGACCGACGTGTCCACTTTGGTCAGCTTGTCCAGTTCGACGGCCCTCTCGATGCGCTGCATTGCCTTGTACGCGGCGATGTCCAGCCACCTGGCGACGCCCTGCTGGAACCACAAGTGATACTTGGCCAGGTGACTGGTCTCGAGGTCTACGTTGCATTCGTTCTTGCCGAGTCTGAAACGCGTCGACGAAAACGATTAACCCGAGCCCGCGGGGCTGTATAAAAAAGAAAAAAACCAAACGAAAAAAAGAGAAAACACTTACTCGGCAAATTTCTGAATGCCCATGTACAGCTCGAACAGCGACGTGCCCATGGCGAGCGGATCGCTGTCCACCTCGGCCCGCGCGTTGTCTTCGAAATTGATCGGCTTCATGTTCGCACAGATCTGAGTGATGAAAGGCTCGCACATTTCGGTTATTTTCAATTCGTATATCGAAAACAGCGTGCCGGAATACGGGAATTGCATTTTCCTTCAAACCAATCGGGCGGACGTCATTAGACACGCAGTGCACGGGTCGGGGTGGGGGGGGGGCGTAAAAATAAGGGGGATGTTCGATTGGTTTAGACGTGACAATTTGCGGGCGGAAGAGCTTAATAATTACTCGTTTTCGCATGAAAAAGGATCTTTTCCCCGGATACTTCTTACTCGATTATTGTAGGAATAAAGGACCCGCGTATGACGATGACGTGGAGGCGAATAGGTAGCGCTAAACGTTGGTGGTGTAAGTAGTATTATAATATGTGTTTAACTCTGAGCTCGTGTCGAGTAAACATCGAAAATACATATTTACGAACGACAATGATTTTCAATTATGTAATTTCGTTGTAGTTTGTGCCGTTCGCGTATCGTGCATAATGTAAGCGAAGATCGAGGGGACAAAAATCGTCTGAATTTGATTTAAGCGTGTCTTAAACGTGCTTATATTACTGCGAGAACTGTAATCTTCGCGAGAAATTCAAATCGATTAACACTAAAACATCATCTGCTATATTCTAATCTCGAGTAGGAGTGAAAAGAATCTTTCAGACGAGGTCGACAAGGCCTCGATAACATCTCCGACGGAAACATCGTGTAACGTAATCAATTATAACATTAGGCCTTACTTGACAAACAGTTTGTTGTGATGATCCACGGCCCGCTGCAAGTCTACTTTGAGATGTTGGATTATCTTCAGTTGCAGTTTCATTTGTCCTTCCTCCGTGAAGTCTTCGGGCGTGTTGTTTTCCAGTATGTGAACGTGCCTATGTCGCGTCGGTGGAAAAAAAAAACGGACGTTTTTCAGTTAACCGCGCGTTTACCGATCACTCGGAAACAATAGACGATAATAATATTTAAAACGTCGACGACGACGAGCGCTTACCAGTCCACCGCTCCTTGGCTAACGGCGTCGTGCAACGTGCTCTTGATGTCTCTGGTGTGTTCGCACGGCAACAGCCATCCGTAAATTTCCGACGGGAACAGATCCAAATCGTTCGGCACCTCGAACGAATGCAGATGTCTCAGTATACTGAAAATTCCGAAATCTAATAAACGCGTCTAATTAGACCGACGACGGTGCCCGGACTCGAATGATTTATTTATTTTTTTCGAAACGTCTTAGATTATGCTTTTCGACTTAAAAACGAATTTTTAATCTAAATCGTTGATTTTAATTTTCCGTTTTTCGGTCGCGTCTATTTTTCACTGTTAAATATCACCAAATAATCAAATAATCTCTGTTGACGTTCATATTTCGATTTTATATTCTATAAGAAATTTTAATTGTTATATTTAAAAAGAAAAATATCGAATTATGATATTAATAAAACAATTTCAAGGGTATTAATTTTTTCCAAAAAAGTTGTTGTAGATTTTCAGGGAATTTTTTGTTTTTCACCATCAAAGTCCGGGCTCTAATGCGGGTTATAACATTTTACTTCAAAACGTGTTCTATTTGATCGAGTAACTGTTGATCTTCCGGCGATTTCTTTCGTATCGTCCTGATGACGTTGTAGCAGAAAGGAAGAATTTTCTTTGCCGACAGCCAGAACAATTTCAACTATAACACAAACGACAATAACGCGGGAGGTGAGTTTAGTTTTGCCCGAGCGATACGCGCGACGTTTTACGTTAAATCATCATACGCGTTGCATTATACAATATTATAAATTATAATATTTCGTTTGTCACCTCTTCGCTGGACAACTGGCCGGTAGTGACGGGCTTGACCAGATTCTCCAATATGTCCGAGAACACTTTGGAATTGATCACCGGGCTTATCACTTGGGCGTTGATGAACTCTATCCACTGACCCAAATACTCGTCCACGGGGCCGATGTTGCTCTGCGCCACGTGTTGTTGAATGATCAAACTCGACTCTGGCAAAAAGTCACCCATCCACGAATGTATTTCGGGCTACGAACAGTTTAATAACAATCGATATTAAGACGCGATATTCTGTGCGAGCGACGACGAGGCAACTATAAATAGTGGGACACTACGTACGAGTATAATACTCGTATCTCTCGATTTGAAGACGTCACCAATAAATCTATGAACGTGGGCAAAAAACGGTACAAAAATCAAAGACAACACACTTTAAAAGTCTAAAATATCACACGACAAACGCGCGGACAATAATTGTTTCGATAAATAGTTAAAAAACGTTTATGAATTAAAAAAATCTGATAAAAAAAGCATTGATTTAAGCTTGAAAATACAGATATCACGCACGCGTTCAGTTATTATTTCCGACTCGAATACGCGTAATAATCGTCAAAAACTCGGCCGATCGATTTACCTTTTGCACGTTCATCTGGTGGGCCAATAATACTCGCAGCAGATGTCTGTGTTCTTGGGCGGCGACTTGTTTGTTTTTCTCGCTGCCGAACGACAACTTCAACAACAGATTCCCCTGCGGCTTGCCCTTGCCCTTTTTTTCCAAATTGTACCAACCGATCTGACCTCGGGACGGTATTGTCTGCGACGAGAAACGAGAAAACGATCAAAAACATTAAAATATTGAAACGCTACGACATAATAACAGTTATTATTTAATAACTATAATACGAGTGTAGACATTAAAACGTACCTTGAGCGGTATCATCGTGCCGCCGATAATTTCGTTGTCGTGTTTGCCGTTCGTGGCGGTGACCGCGATCTCTTTCATGAACCTCTTCATCCCTTTGAATCCTTTGATGTCGCCGACGCGCGTGACTTTTTCCTTGACCGTTTCCGCCGGGTCGAAATCCCACACTTCCACGCACAGCACGTCGTCGGCAGGGGTGTCGACCGGTCTGCGGTAAACATACGCGCAAGCATATTTTTATAAAACCATATCGGACCGTTTTATATATACGAGTATATAAAATGTTATACGCACAGCGAAAAGTATTCCTCCCAGATGGGCCGCAACGTTTGGCTTTTCACCGACGTGTTGTATTTGTGCTGCGGCGAGGACGACAGGAACAACGTGCAAAACGGGTCGCTAAAGCCGTTCGCGTCTTTTGGTTTCAGGTCTTTGCCCTCGATGATTTCGATGTTCAGCATAATGTTCGGAGCCTGTTTTCGACGAAAACAAGAGAAACGTCAGACGCATTTTGAACTTATCGGTAAAAGTACACGTCGTCGTATCGCAGATATCGACGGCGCGATTCCGAGGCCCATCCGTCTGTTACGGTTTTAGGACCCCCCCCCCAGGTTTTTTAAAAACGTTTAAAACAAACTCGAATTGCATATTCTTATACAACAGTAATTGTAGGGTTCTGCACGGATATTGATTTTACACATAACTATGTACAAAACTCGCATGACGAGGCTTGTGTGGAACGATGGGGCGTCACTTAGATAATAATATAATATGGTATAATAATAATTAGCCTTCAATTAATTTCCCGTCATAATTAACTCGAACGAGAATGTTAATATATTATATTATATTCGTGATAATTTGAATAATGGTACACATACAATCTTATTTTTGAAAATTACATTATCGTAATTAGGATAATAAAATGGAAGGAGATATATAGTGTAATTGCTTTCAAATCTATTTGAAAACGGCCCGGTTAAATGTGAAATAGTGGGGGGCAATGCAGATTTGTAGAGACTGCGATTTTTCGAAAGTGTTATTTTCAGAAATCTTTGTGGTGATTTTATTTGGATAAAAATAATAACGATTTTATTAGTTTTAATATCAGAAGAATTATCGAAAACAATGCTTAATGGCAATAAAAGTAGGTATTATCTCTAAGCACATAACGTGTGAATAATGGAACGAATTTAATTTATTTTGTAATAATTATTATCAACAAATGAGACTATATTTTGGTTAATTTTTGCACAGTTTGAGATTTGTGTTTTTTCAAACGAAACCCGCTCTAAAATTCGATTAAACATCCACCAAAGACGTGAGACAATATTATAGTAAAGCTTTTTTACATAAAAATCTAAACACTGAACGAGTGGCGATTTTCTGTTTTTCTTCTAATCATAAAGCGAAATAAAATATCCATAGATTTAGTCGCGCGACCGGATTAGATACAAGTATATGCGGCGGTACTCACTTCTTTTTTCATGGCGGCCTGGTATATGGATTCGTGCGTCTCCGGTTCGATTTTGAACGCATCGCGGGCGAAAGCGATTATGTTCTCTTGTTTCACTAGATTCTTTTCCAGCCCGATGCTGTGCAACGTCTCGAGCAATATTTCCTCGTACAACTCGTTGATCTGCAATAGAAAATCAAGTTTTTTTTGTTTTTTTTACACACCGTCACACAATAATTGTTGTTCTACGATCGAGATCGGACACGACACCAACGGTCATGGACTGTATTTGAAATTCATTCCTCCGTTGTATCTCTTCTTTTTTAACGCCCCGGAAATTGAATTGTTTCGCTTTGAAATAAGACTTCATTTTATGTCGGGAAAAAAAAAATAAAAAAAAAAACCGTATGGAAATTTCGGACGCGCGTTGTCCCCGAAAGACAGAGCGAGAGTGAGATAGAGAGAGAGCGAGAGCGAGAGCGCGAGTGAGTGAAAAAAAATAAAATAAAAAACCGTGTTCGAACACTCCGATGAAATAAGCACTTCTAAAGATAAATCGTACGCGTGTGCTGCCCAAGCCAAATGTGCTATTTCTGTGGCGATCTGCTATTGTGCCAAACAGTGACCTAAACCAAACTCCGCCCCCGTATGGTTTATATTATGTTTGGTTCTTTTATTATTATTATTTATTAATGTAGATCTCGATAAACGTCCGAGTGATAAAATACACACACACACGCACGCACGCACGTCGCGTTCAATCTCTATCGTCGAATTAAAATCAATATCAATGAAAACAACGTACCACCAGAGACGTGCACCAGTGTGTGAATATATTTAATCGTATTAAATCAGACGGACGTGGTAATTATCGAGACAGTTCATTAACGCCGCTGAATTATAACTTCTCGAGCTAAACGGAAACGGATTTTTTCGCTAAACGTTGCGGCGGCGTGTATTTCACAATCGGACGTCGATTAAGTACTCTATTAATAAATCGGTACCGCGCGAGTAAGTAAAAATACGTCGTCGGACGAAACGTTTGCGGGAGGACGGCAAAAAAAAAAATGAAATGAAATGAAACGAAATGCTTTTATTCGTAATCGATTCAAAGCGGAAAACATTTTAAACGGTCAATATTTACGACGATATCGTACGGTATTAAATGTCAACGGTTTTTTTTTTCTACGCGTGACATTAAACAAAAATTAGTCGACGACAACAACGATATATTTAAACTAGCCGTATGTAATTATTATTCTAATTGAGGCGATTATTGTTTTTCATGATTCGAGACGCTGAAAACGCGACGGATCGAAATACGGATATTAAAAGCTTTCGATACGAAGTTCACGCTGGTAATATTTTCGCGATTTGCGCGGAAAACAGTAATATTTATTCAACGTCTCTCTGACGGGCATTCGTGCCGATAGAGGTAATAATATAATAGTTGAAAGGGTCCGTTGAAAAACAAGCTAAAGTTGGTAATTAGTAGGGCTGGGATTTGTATGTAAATACATATTTTTACTAAAACATGATCAATTAATTATTGCAAATGATAAATTCGTTTCACGTGATTTGCAATAAAATAAGACATATTTTATTTTACATAATATTTTTACATAATTTGTAAAATTTCCGCTTTTTTTTACATATTTCGTAAATTTTGACAATTAAAATAATAATAAAATAAATATTAAAAACTTGATTTTAGTTTATCTTATCTGTTTCTGTTCGTTAACCATGATCTTAGATTATACTTTATGTTCAACAATATTATTTGACAAAATATATTTACGAATTTTCAACAGCGTCAGTAATTTTGAAAATTTAAAACAGTACATGGTTTGTCATTTTTTCACTTTAAATTGATTGAACATCAATTGTATTTTAGTTTAACAACAAATTTTTGTTTATTGCATGTTTTATTTTTTTACCACAAATTATTATATTTTCAAAATAAATTGATTAGACTAATTTAAAACTTAAAGATATTTTTTAATTTTTCTTAGTACATGTTTTTTTATTTTATACTACATATTTTGGCAAATTTAATTACATATAATTAGGGCTGGGATTTTGATGCAAAGGCATCTTTTTTTCTGATGTTTTGAAATGTTGATCCGTAAGTATAAAATGTGTTTTGGGTGATACTGATTATTTTAAAGTATTATTTATTTTGCATTTTTTTGCATTTTTTGACAAAATTAAACATATATGCATTTTTAGGACATTTTTTGACGTTTTTAGTGCATTTTCTTAGTTTTTAGAGCATTTTACACAATTTCTTCATAAAATGAACGAAAATTGTTGCGATGCACAAGAAATTTTCGGCAAACTGCTGACGGTACGAATAATAAATTATATATAGTATCATATATTCATATATTTCATCGTAGCTAGGCTTTTCCCCGAAAATTATATAAAATATAATTTTATTTGAAAACATAAGACAGCATATCATTATACAGTGCAATAGCGATTTTGTTCAGGTTAGTATTAATAACAACTAGCAAAAACAAGTTCAAATATTAAAATTTTTTTTTAAATTATTATTTTAGAATTAATGATTATTGAATAAGAAAACAGAAGCACAAAAAAACTAAAGAAGTAACAACGTACAAATGTACAATAAACAAAAAAAAATACTGTAGTGTAATTTAAATTTTTTTTTCTAATTTTTAACCTATAATAAATATAATTTAAATGCATTTTTTTAGTTTTTTTAGTCATTTTTGCATTTTTTTAAGGGCATTTTTTTAAGGGCATTTTTTGAGTTTTTTAAGTCATTTTTGCATTTTTTTTAAGGGCATTTTTTGAAGTTTTTTAGGGCATTAAAATCCCAGCCCTACATATAATATATGTACATATTTTTGGTTTTTTATTACATATAAATCCCAGCCCTAGTAATTAGTAAAGCTGGTAAAATTTTGTCTCAAAAAACAAGACAACTCCAAAAGTGCAAACAGTTTATTTCGATTCCGGAAAAGTTTTGGCGAAAACGGACCCTTCGATCACTCTCCGTTACCGTTAAAAATTTACGTAAGCACGACAAATGCTCGTATATTTGCACGTCGTCGTCGCGCTATAATAATAATCGAGTTCGCGCGCGTCGTTCGAATTAGCCCGTTCTTAACGAATTATTGGACTGTCCGCAATTATTCGTATCGCGACGGGTATTTTTAATATAATATATTTTTTGATGTATGGACGCAGTTTGACGGCGAAACTGCGGCCCGAGAGAGAGGTTCGATCCTGATTTTGTTTACGCGGCGCGGTAGGAGAGCTAAAACATTCGTTATTTACGCAGACATATAAATTAATTTATATCCGTAGTTATTTATGTTTAACGCGACATTCCGCGTGTCTTGTTCAATCACATGTGTCTAATTAAAAACCAATCGGTGTCGTAATACTAGATATATACGTATGTATGTATGCGATTTGTTAGCCGAAAGAAAACATCACACGTGGAAAGCGTTAGATTTCGTCATGTTTATTCGATCGGAACGACTGTTTGTTTTCATTAACACTATATTTTATTGTCTATGCTAGTGCTATCAAACGTACAGGGTGTCCCGCGGACATGTGACAAGCGCGAAAAATTCAATTCTTCGACTTTGAAATTAATTTTTTGTTCATTCGATTTCGCATACGCTCGGGTATGAATATTTTTTGATAATAATTGTAAATTCCTGGTACTTGCGCGCAGCGATAAACGTATTTTCAATAGATTTTAATTACTTATGAAAAACTTGAAATAAAAAAAGGACGAGATACAGATGACGGGTGAATTAGTCTCCTGAATTTGAGATGACCGAAGTC
Organism: Drepanosiphum platanoidis; assembly: GCA_948098885.1. Taxonomy (NCBI): domain Eukaryota; kingdom Metazoa; phylum Arthropoda; class Insecta; order Hemiptera; family Aphididae; genus Drepanosiphum; species Drepanosiphum platanoidis. The sequence goes on along the minus strand of OX402529.1, from coordinate 29,465,918 downwards.
TCGATTGGTGAAAGAGGTGCGATGGCTATAAAAAAATGTGCAGAATTTCATATTTTTAAAAAATGTCGGCAAAATTTGATTGTTCGAAAGTTTCAAAAAAAATTAAGATCAACATAAGAGGAACTTTTAAAATAATTCTCGAGAGTTTATTCAAAAATTATTTTATTGACATTTTACGATAAAAAAAATCTAAGAAAACTCTAAAACATAAAATGTCTAAAATGTTAAGAAAAATATAACAATTTTTTTGGTGTCCTTTTATAAACAGAATAGAAAAACAATAATTTTTAATAAGTATAATCTAAATCGTATCAATGAAGGTTAGCACAACATAATCTATAAAATTGTAATTTATTGACATATTATTTTTTCTAACGGGCCGAAATCGTTTTCGAAAATGAAATTATGAAATGGCTGTTTAAATTTTTAATCGAAAACATAGGTAAAACTAGTATTAAAACGGGACGATTGCAACGCGGGGTTTAGCAGTAATTACGAAACGTGAAAATCGTTTAAAATATTGGACAAGATAAAAAAATTGAAAAAAGTGTACGAGTTTTTTGTCAGATCTCCGTGGGACACCCCCATAAATACGCGACAGATTGCCGTTTCTATACGAGACGACTCGAATTCTCGCGAGGGTTTTTTTTTTTTTTTCACTCCGTAGAATCGTTCGGAATTTTCACTGTTCCGGTGCACTTGGTCGGACGCATGTATAGTGCAGCAGCCGCGTCGTTCGTAATCACGCGGCGCGATAAACAACTTTGTAATTCAAAACCGGAAGCGCGGAGACTGCAATTATCGAACCGTTAAAACCCGTAATTATTTCTTTTGGTCGTAACTTTTAAACACAGAAACATTGTGCTCGGCGTAGAAAATGAAATAATACGCAACGCGATGTTATTATTATTATTATTATCATGTCGACAGTGACCGTCAGTTTAATATATACTACTATCATTATCGTAATTATCATAACATTTACGGCTAAGGACTTTAAGGAGTTTACATAGCAATATCGTATAGATTGTATTATTAAAACGATCGAAACGCTCGGCTATATAAATTACGCGTACAAATCGGTTTCACGGCGTATTTAATTTTGTTTGTCAAACTTTCTTTTGTTTTTTTCACCCTGAAGTGTTGTGCATATACTATTTGATACGTATACGGGTGTTTTATAAAGTTTTGTTTGAATTATACGACTCGTACTGTCCGTCGACAGATATTAATATCGCTCGGATATTATAATAATTTCATTTCTACTTAAAACCGGTTTGATTACAAACGCTCTTTGGATTCCTACGGACGTTTCTTACGGCATTCAAACGTTTCGAAAAAAAATTCCATCTCGATTTAAATATAAATCCATTCGAATGAAATAGATTTACCGTTAATAGGTTAATAGAAAAAACGTTCAGATATTTACTATCGTTTAAAACTTATAAAAAAAAAACCTAAAGGAATAAAAAAAATTTCTAGTTATCGTGTAACGTCACTGTACGATTTAAATTCCCAGAATTCCTGACTATACCGAGTAAATATTGTTTCAGTTCCATCGATCACTTAATTTGTCTTAATCGCTCACTATTAAAAAAAAACGTGAATAATGTTTTTTTTTTTATATATATATATTATGAATATTTTAAAAGTCGAATTCCTCCGAAAATCTTACCCGACTTTAAATCTAGCGATTGCAAACAGAAATGGCGAAAAAATAAATAAAACAGAAATAACACTCACGTTTAATTCCAACAGCGACGACAACAGCTCCTTGTACGACAGTTGAGTTTTTTCCGCCGTCTCCTCGTAGACTTTTGAAATCTCTACTTCGTTTAAAGTGGCGCATTTGTCCTTTTCGGCGACGACGGTTTCTTCGAAATTTTCTTTCAGACCCGAACCGTAGCGTTCGAAAAATCCACCGTCCATTTGTTCGATACTATAACACGAACAAAACAATACTTAATTAAAAACTTGCTGCTAACCCGAATCGAATTTCCTTCAAACCACTATTCTGACGTACTAAACAATTCGCTAACTAACTAAGCTGACTTTATATTATTATTATTATTATTATTATTAATAGGCTTAGGGACTTGTAGCATTCGCATACTTTGGTTAATTATTGTTAAATATAATAAATCTAGGTAACAAAGCTTTATTAAAAATTTCAATAATTTTAAGCAGGAAAGTTAAAGATACGGTCGAGAGAAGTTTTTCGGTGTATAAAAATTCAACTGTCAAGTAATCGTCGTAGATTCACGTTTGAAAACATCAGGAAATATCTCATTGTGTAATTTTCAAGGTAAAGAAATCAATAAGATTGAAACACATTTAAGTATTTAAACATTGTTTTGTTATACCTGATTTTTTTTTTTTGGGGCAATATTAGTGCATATTCGGTCATTTTTAGAGCATATTTGGCCAATTTTTTGGTGTATATTTGAGTATTTTTTAGAGCTACAAGTCCCTAAGCCTAATTATTAATAACAAAAGGTTACTGAGAGTTTATAAATAAAAAAACCGAGGAAAATATAATTATTTTTATGGTAACTGAGAACTCTGTTCGATTCAGTTTACGCAATAATTATTATCCATTTGATTATTGTTATAGTAATTAAGCGTTGGCTTGATACGAAAATGTGAGAAGCAGAAACAAAAAAAAAAATATACAATACGAATTCATTGTGTTTAGTCTCAATTATAATATTATAATTGAACGCGTGTGTCTTTGGTTTATATTATAACAGACACGTGTCAACCACTTCAACAGTTAATATTATTATCATTTATGCCGTTTTCCAATTATTAAAATATTGAATATTTACAATCTATTAAGTTAAAAATAATCAATACATTATAATTGATTAATACAGACACGTGTGGTTCGAGACGTAAAGAGGCGCGCCCAGTCTAAGTCGACTTAGACTTACGGTTATCATCGTATATTTTTATATCTAATACTTTTGGTTTTTTTCTTCTTTTTTTAATATCCGAGAGACGTATTATCTTAAATTCGAACATTGCAATCTATCATTTCCTCTAGCGTTAAATGGAAAATAAAAACCCAATCTGGTCTGATCGAGAGAATATTTTATTACAAATGTCTTAATTTTTCCCATGTTACATAATAATTATAAAAGTTTCGTACGAACTTTAAAGATAAATCAACGAACACTATCATCGATAGCGGCCGTGTTTAAATTCTATATGTGTGTACAGATTAATTTTCGTAATTTTCATCTCCGTTTAGGTAATAGCAGATAAACACGTACATTATTATCGGATTGATTAAGAATTATAATTAGAGCGTTTAAGTGATGTGAAGCAACTATAGTCGCGAGCACGACAAATGAGCGCTGCCCGTCATGCCCCAAGCGGTTGTTTTTCCAAAGTGGTTATCAAAGTAGCTCATTATTCGTGCCCGTGAATACGATACGTAACGGCAGCGTGACGGTACAAAGTTGGGAACCAATGGCTACAAGAGTGGGTACGAACAACGGGTCGCGGGGGACAACGCTCATTTGTCGTGCTCGCGACTATAGCCAATTAAACTTCGAAAAAAATTCGATCGATAAAAGAGCGTAACTTACATTATAGAAACGACTTATTCAAAACGGCACGTAACGAAATTGTTCTAATAAAATTGATTGCGAATTTGTCGTCTCGATTTATAAAAAAAAAAAAAACAATAAGACATAAATAATAGGCACCTGCCTACATTATTATGTTGCAACTACTATATTATTACTACAGTACATTGTACATAATTATCGACAATAATACACTGTTTCGTTCGTTCGAGTGAATGTAAAATAATAAATATGTATGACAATCGAGTGATATTTTAGAAAAACAAAACGATACGCAACAGCGCTAATAGCAGAGTCTATATGAGTAACAATTGCGCGATTAAAGTTTTTCGCTTTCGTCCGGCACGATCTCGTTCGTTAAAATGTAATATTGTTAAACGCCGTGCGGTGTCAAGTGAGCGCGTTTATTGTGTTTATTGAAAAGGATAGTAAAAAAACGCCCGAAAGAATTAACTATTCGTATTCATACGAAGAGAAAACGAGACGCGTTAAAACGCACATTTTATACGGTTTTTTCGTTGCGATGCGAAACGATTTTTTTGTTTTTTAAATTACGCGAAAGTTTTAGTTTTTTTTTTTTTACCGCGACTCTATACCGACCGGCATAAAATACCTTAAAAAACGTTGATGATCGGTAAAATCGATTTTCCTCATCTGTTGGCGGTTCAGACACTCGATGAAAATCGATTCCATCGGATCGGCCGACGAACCGTCGTCGTCGTCTCCGGACATTTTAAAACGCGACGGCCGAGGAGTACGACACTGAAATTCAACGCGTTTGACGGCGTTTAACGAAACGAACAGTGAAACTAAAAAAAACACTCTGCTCGAAATGACATTTCGCGTTCAACTGAATCGTACACGCAACTGTCGGAATAAATATACGACCGGGAAATTCAAGAGCATTTTAATTCGTTTATCGTTTCGCTCGAAATGTATATATCGTGTCGTATTATTTGCATAGTCCCGAGCACATACACACTAACCTATTTGTATGACTAACGCGATTGCCGATTTCTATTTACCAATATTATCGAAAGCCGACACGGTACGAGACTTCGTTAAGCAGAAAACGACGAGAGTTTGCTATTCGTCACTGACATGCACACTCGAGTAAACTCAAGAGTGACTAAAAAATGACATTTCATCGTCTTCAAAGACTTCATATTTCGCGAGATTCACAAACGCATCATTTTATGTATAATATACCATACGATAAACAGTGTCAGGACTCACTTGCGGCGCGCGGAAACGTTGTCCTTTTGAAGTCCTACACGACTACTCGTGTGCTACTAGTGGTGGGAAAAATCCGGATTTGCCGAACTTCGAAATCCGTATTTCGGATTTTGAACATAGAATTAGTATTCTTTTATGTTTTAATTATATTAGAGCCTTGATAAATACTCATTTTTTGTAATAAATTAATATACATGTTTAATATATTTATTCAAAAACTTTTAAATCAAAAAATACAACAACAACAACAACAATAATCAATATCGCAATAACATGTAGATTTGACGACCTAAACTTAATTTATATATGAAATGAGTAGAGATGTTAAATTTCAGAAATTTAATTCTGAAGAAATTTCCTAGAGGAAATTTCCAGAAATTTCTAAAATATATGTTTTTTAAAAATTTAATTTTAATTTAACTTTATAACTTAAATTTTTTGTAAATTAGCTTTAAAAAATTTAATATTATTCTTTAAATTTAGACAAATATTTTATTCCCTAATTTGATCTAATTTTTAAATGGTATCAGTAAATTTAATTTAAATAATTAATAAATAATAATCAATATATACTTTTTTAAATAGACATAGACTCGATTCTTTATTATTAGTCTTATTTAGTCAAAACAATTTATTTTATTTTATACTTAAATAATAAATATTATTCAAAAGTTTTTCGGATAAACCCAAATCTCGGATTTTGAAATCCGAAATCCGGATTTCCTAGCTTGAAATCCGAAATCCGAAATCCGGATTTATTAGATTTTCGAAGAATCCGGATTTCATTCCCATCACTATGTGCTACACAGTCGCAAGCGCGACTGACAACTCCGAAAAGTACAACGTCGCGTTTATTTCGGCTCATCGCGCATTCGAAAAATACATATTGTTCGCGGATGTAATAAAGCCCCGCCCGTCCGACGATTATTACGTCCGGACGTACCCACCACGATCATAAGCCGCTCGATTGACGAAAAAGGTTTCGGTTTGAGTTGCCGTCCAGAGTTCGCCTCTACGGACCGACCTCGTAATCAATGGGCATCCTTGACCCGACCTGGACTCGACCCGACTGAAATCGAGCCTCTATAATGCACGGCGCGTCGGCGAAAATTTGACAATTTATTAATGATGGATGGCGGCGAAGATTGATTATCACTAAGGCTAGGGACTTCATGCCCTAAAAAACCTTAAAATATGCATGCATTTATGCCCTTAAAAATTATCATATATCCTCTTGAAATATGCAAAAGTGCTAAAATATGCTCTTAAAAATTTTTATTTTTCATAAAAAAACATTAAAAATGACAAACTTATATGCTATTAATTATTAGTTTGATTGCTTCTTTTTTGACCTTTAAACGGAAAAAAAATTTTCAATTCAATTTTAAATGCATATTGTTTTTATGATTTTCATATTTTTTTAAATCTTACCTAAATGAATTGCATTGTGTCACTAACAATTTTCTTATATTTTCAAATGTCAATGAGCGGCGATTGTACGCCAATAAATTTTTGTATCTCGAAAACGAACGCTCAACATTTTTTTAAATAAACAGTGTGGAATATGCACTTAAGATAAAAATACAACAAAATATGCTCTTATAGGAAAAAAACAACTGAATATGCAAAATGTGCAAATTAAAAATGATTGCTTTGAACTCTTAGTACTATGAAACAAATCGCGGTCAGGTTAGGTCGAGTTGGTAAAATTGTCGCGGAGCCAGAGTGCAGCTAGCTCGACCGAGGGGACGTGTTCAAGGGGAGGCGAAATCCGAGATAATTTTCGTCAGTTTTTTATTAATCCTGAATAACCGGTGTCACGTATATTGAAAATAGCCACGGGACATATTGTTTTCGGCGGAGGACGTGAGTAAAATTAATTTTTCGACGACGACGCTTACACGCTGTATATTTCGCAAATATTTTATCGCGCTCGACGACGACGGCGCGTAGTCGAGAGATCAATGGAAATCGCGCGAGATTAACGAGCTTGCGATATGCAAATTGGCAACGAGTCAAATAAGGACCTGGACCCGTACAGACAGTATAACCAAAACAATATAGACCCCGCTAAAAAACACGGCACCCACACGCTCGCCGCACGCTGTTTAGAACGCATAATTTATGCGAGCGAGCGTTATATTCTCAGACACGGTGCAACGGTGCAATGACGTTACATGTATATGCGATCCGCCAGAGTTGATTTCTCGTTTTTCAAACGATCGAAATCCCTCGCGTTTATTGCTCGCACATAATAATTATTATAATAACTTTATGATTTTACGATTCACGCCGTCGCGTACGAATAATATTATTCATATAGTCTGTCCGAGTTCAACGACGCAATGGTTCCCAACTTCCGACTCCCGACGTATCCGTTTTATTGTTTTCATACTAATTTTTTTCGTTTGGTATTATTGCAGGTTACGTTCCGAAATGGAAACGAGCGAACGCTGTTCGAAACTTAATAATGTAATATTGTAATAGAAAATAAAACAGTCGTGATGAAAATATTTTTGAAATTTTCATAGAGAGTGTTGATTTCCTATTTTTTAAAAAACAAATGGTCCAAAAAAAAAGGCCGCGACATTATGAATATCTCTCCGAGTGATCCGTATGAACAAAGGTTGGTCACCACTGACACACAGTGTGCACGTTTTTTTAGTACGTGTTTTTTTCGTTTTCACTACGAACAATATGCGGATCTATGCGCGTCAATAGTAATATTACGCACGTTCGGATTGTTCACACGGACTTCCCCTTCCCGTCCCGCGTTTTGGGAAATATGTTTAGCGGTAATGGCAGCGGCTACGGTACTGTAAATAATGTTTAAAATTCGGTAACAAAAACCATAGTGATAAAACAATATTTACACCGATAAAACGCACGCCCGTAAATCGTAGTGAAATATTCGCGAGGCCGCCACAGGTTCTTTTATCACTACCTGTGAACAATTAATTATTGTCCTTATGACGAAATCGCAATGAGTAGTCTCCGGTGGAAACGCATAAAAACATCAAAACATACACATAATATTTAGTTGCAAACTATAAAAACTAGATGAAAAAAAAAACGAATACGGTATAGGCCACTGGTTCCCAAACTGGGGGGCGTGTACACATTGCTGGGGAGGCGCAAGCAGTAATTACGAAATACAATTTTTATCGATTAAATTTTTTTTATTTTAAAACGTAGAGAAATAAAATCAGTAGACTGGTTCTCTTTATCTCTTTATCTCTATATTGGGTAAAATACCAACCTATTTATCCTGAAATTTCAAATGAAGCTTTAAAAGTCCTTGTACGATTTTCATCTAAATATTTGTGCGAATCTGGCGAATCTGGGTTCTCCAGCACGGCAGTTATAAAAAATAACACATAGAAATCGTTTAGATGTCGCATCTGACTTAAGGTGTTCATTATCAAATATTGAGCCGAACATAAAAAAACTGTCCAAGGAAAAGTGTTGTCAGCATTAACATTGTTTATTAATTTCATTATGTATTTTTTTATTTACCATTATTATTATTATTATTATCAATAAAAAAGTAGTCATTCCGAATAGTTTAAAGTTTATTTTTAAAGAACACAAAAAAATACGATCAATTTTTTTTCAATTTAAAAAATGGGGGGGGGGCGCGAGATTTTTGAAAATATATAAAGGGGGGCGTAGAATAGAAGAGCTTGGGAACCGCTGGTATAGGCAAAGGCGAGCGTCGCGTTTCAGCTCGTAACAATAGAGACGACGACGACGACGATGATGTCATCATTACGCGCATCGTTTCGGTCGTATTTATCTACTAGACGTTATTATGCGTTATGAAAGATTATTATCGAACAAAGAACTACGGCGGACACGCGTGATATTATTGCGTTTATCGAAGATGTTTATTTCAGAATCTCGTACATCTGCAGATAGTGCAACGGAGTTTTGTGCACGAGCACGCGCACAAATCGTCGTATGTGATTATGTGTACGAGTACAAATATGATTACCGATTTAATGATTTAAAATTGCGAACTGTTAAAACACTATTGAAACGCGACCGAAAAACAAATACTCGTGAAAACCGTGTTCGGTTGATGCGAGATAAAAACGACGTAAAGCGACGAGACGTTTTCTATTTCGAGGAGCGCGTTTGATTTTCGACGGAAATAAGCGAAAACAACGCGCGTGCTGATTTCCTCTCTCGGCGTTTTTCTAATTAGATCGCGCACTCGAGAACAGCAATGATGTATACGAGGCACTGTGAGCACAGACGTGTTTATAAGAGTTATGAGTCATCCATTCGACCGCCACGACGACGGCGTGTTTTCTGTGCGAGTGCGTTTTTTAAATGGTATTTTTAAACAAAAATAAACGCCGTCTACCATGACCTTTTCCACCCGGCGAAAATTGTTCATCTCCGGTGTGTTTCGACGATTAATTGTGTTATTTTGTATTGTATTTCAATGGCGTGCGAATATACGAAATATAGGTACGCCGCAGCAATGGGCTCAATCAATTTACCACTGACAACGCACACACAACTGCGACGACAGACGGCAATCAAATCACTAATGGGATACGGTTATATTGTACGATATGCGGGGGGATTTTTTGGTTTTTTTCGTTTGTTTTTTGTTTTCCAATTAGTGCCTATAGTGTTGAAAACTCGTTTGTTTGACTTTTCGACGAAACTATTTTTTTTCTTTTTACACCGTTTCAGATTATAATCCTATTCTACAGAATAGATTCTATTGAAGAAATTTTGCATATTATTATATTCACATTATACATTAAAAAATCTCATAGTAAGATCACTGACAGCAACGGAATCTCGTCTCGAAAACGAAAATGTGTGGCCACTTCCTTCGTGGCTCGTATATTATAATTCAAAACCGGTTTTTTATTATCAACGCACGGAAATATTTAGAAAAATATTCTCTTGGACATCGTAAAACTCGATTTAAAGCGTGATCGTCGAGGAAAAAGACAAAAAAAAAAATCAATGACCTTTCCGGTTGTTGTACGTCGTTGTTTTGTTTTCTTCAAAAAACCAAAATAAAACCAACGCCGATAGATAGATCGGCGACGGATCGTTGATTTCACAGTGCGTAAAACCGACGACGACGTCGAAAAAATCACCCTGTACGGTGTCATGATTATTTGCTCGACATCGGTGTTGAATTACGTTCGTCATCGCGCGCAGTTTCCTCTCGGCGACTCTCGACGATTGCAGCTAATCGTTTTCTGTCGGCCATCGCGTGACCACTATCGCCGAGCACTCGTGTTATCAGCTTTGCGGTTCGCACTGCACGATGCACACGTTACACCGGCCAACGCGGCCGTAGAAAAACACTATGCACGCGTAGGCGTACTCGAATTCCACGCGCATGACGTTTTACGAACAATTTCGTTCTACTCCGAATCATATTATTGCGGACTTTCGAAAGTCGTACGACAATCCGTTTACCTGCTACAGAGATGCATCGGAAAAGCCATTCCGTCCCGTAGAATCTCGCTCACTCGACGAGAAATATTCTCGTCTACCGATTAATAAAACGTTTGAAAACACGTCGGAAAACAGCCGATCGAACAGATTCGCGCTGTGTAAATGCCAAAAAAGCGAAAGCGACAACGGATAATGTATTGGACCGTTCAAAACGAGCGTATTTCATGACGGTCGATCGTGTTTTTTCATTAAAAACACCTTGTGACGCGAGCCTTAAAAATCCTGAGCACCTGGTTTCATAACGGAATACCGTTTATTACTTTTATATTACATAATCTGCGGTCGCGTATCTATTTAATTAATTTTTCAATATCGATCGATCGATTGAGTAAAGGACGCCCAACGCGAAATTATTGAGAACAAAGGACCACCAGATATCTACGTTAAGTAGGTTTTCGCAAACCGACGGGCGTCGAGTAATACGGCATCATTGTTCGTTACAGCGTTGCACGAACGTGCAAACGCCTCGTCGTCGTCGCGACTATATACGTTCTCGCGATTCGAACGAATTATTATTATCATCACCGAACTCGCGTTCGTCGTCGTGTGAATAACAACAATAACAAGTCGCTTGGAAGAGTTTCGGTTCTCGCGAGAGATGAGATTATTTTCCCACATAATCGTTTGATAACGCAAGTGGCCTTGTTACTTCGCGTTTAGGCACGTGAGAATATCGCGTCGTTCGGATTCGCCAGTAAGACTATGTACGTACGCCGATTATATATATAAAAAAAAATTAATAATTACATACACGACGTGCTCGTTCGGAATGGAAAAAAAAATACCATTCGCGAGGCATTCGTCATAACGCGTGACGCCGAGTCGTCCGGTCGTTAGAATTATAAGGCCGGACTCGTAAAAAATACCGGCGGCTAACAGCGAGATTGCAGACTCGAAAGAAATACGCGGAGTCATTCTGGACGTGACGATTAAATACCGTCCACAACAAACGCAGACGGGCGGCTCTCTTTTGACGCATATTTTTGTCGTCACGTAATTATATACAGCGAATAACCGATCGAGGAAAATCGATGTTTTCTAATTCTCTTTTACAAACCTACGCCACGTGACGTGTCGACTCGAACGCATAAAAACGCATACACACTACGGCCGCTATGATTTACTCGTTTCAATAATTTCGATCAGTAAAAATGGTTTGTGAAAAAATCTAATTTCAACGGTTTACGCGATGATATAGTAAATTATACGATTTAACGAGTCGTCTGAAGTGATCGGAGGGAAATCGCACTGTGCGAATGAAAAAAAAAAACCGATAACTTTACGTAATTGAATTCGCATAGTCAAACTGTGACATAACATAATATGCTCGTAAAAATACACATTATTATATTACGTCGAGTCGTTTACTAGAAATATAATAAAATTATTACGTTTTCATAAATATCATAATGTAGCAATATTGTAATTGATTCGGTGTTAAATTCAAACATTGACGTCGTGGAAAAACTTTTATTTTTTTTTCATCTCGGCGATTCAAATCTCGTTATAATATAACTCGGAAAACGAAAATAATATTTTGACAAACAACACGTTCGTGCTTTGGTCTACCTACTTTGTTATTATTATCAACGACCGGCCGACGAGAAGACAATAGTGTAAATATAAATATATAACTACATACTTGTATACAGTATAATATACGATATATATTCCCATAAAAAACTGCGCACTCAATATTACATCACGGAGAAGGTATCCAAGGTCGAAACGGAACCGAATTTTCTGAAAACTTTTATAAATAGACACTCTCGGTCTATTATGTAAAATATACGCGTCGAACATTACCTTGAGCACGCGCGAAAGAGACTAACAACGAATTCATGAAATATAATAACGCGATAGTACCTTTTTAAATGGAAAATCTGTGAGATTGTAATATTTTGTTTTTACTTATTTAAATCGAACGAAAACTTCCGAGGTTCCGGAATGACGCGCGAAACGGGTTCGACCCCGAAACTCACCCTCGAACACAGCCCCCCCCCCCGATTCCCGAAAGGGGCAAACATTTCATTTTCGTTGTGTTTTCCTGCTCGTGCATAATGCTATGGGCGCGGGGGGCAAGTATAATTTATTTTCCAAAATCTGATACACAACCGCCGCCGTCGACGAAGGCGCGTTAATTGAAATTAATCGTACGATTATAAATAGTTACAGACCGTAAAGTGATGTGATCTCATTAAATAATTAACATCGTTTCCCCGCAACACACGTTTAGATTGTCACTATCGTTACACTCGTGACCTTTGACTCGGAGAAATCGGCAAATGTAGTCTTATTGAGTTCTAATAGGTAAATTAATTCAAAAATAAGTACACTATCGCGACGACGATGCGACTTTAAACCTTTAGACTCGAGCTTTCGGTTTTTTCTTTCTCGGTTTATGCGGCGGAAATAATACACTCGGGTCCGATTATCGCAACATAGTCGCGGCGATCGTTTGCCATATTCTTCCAATTACCATATTTAATGACTTCCGTTTATCTCGTTCGACACGAAACCACCGTATAGGTTTTGCCCACATATTGCACCGATCGCTTATTATATTGGATTCGAGAATTGTATGAATAATAATAGTTATTATAGATCGGGTATATTTCATGTACGACGCGTGATATAACGATTTTAAATTTAAATAAAATAGCAACGGCCGAGCCAATTACGAGACCGTGAAAAACGAGCGGTTTGAAAATACCACAAGTTTCATATTGTTGGAAAAAAAAATCGTTTCGCGATAATATTGATACTTTTCGAATGACAATAGAGTAATATTATTGAACGTGACTCGGCGCGAATCAAAAAAAGTTCTGGTTTTTCATAACATCTAATCCGCCGAGCGGCCCGAGGCGGTCGATCTCGCCGAGTACCACGTGCGACGTCTTATTAATACGAACGGGTTATAACGCGGCCGTGACGCTATAGTCCGAATTATTAATTACGGATTGGACCGATCGGAGGGGGACGGACGTTTGTCCCGTGGATAATAAATAATATCACAATACCCCGCGGTCGTCACGCCGCGTACGACGCTTTTAAAACGCGCGGATTTAATTACGCGCGCGCGCAAAAAAAAAAAAAATTAATAATAACGAGTAATAATATAATAATAACTATTACGACGACGATATTATTAAGTGATATTACTTTACGTCCGTGCCAGACGTGGCGCTCAGCGTGCTCAACTTCCGCTGCACCCGACTGTAAAACCCTTTCCACATGGACTCCTCGTCCTCCATCTTTCGGGGTTAAGTAAACGCGACGATAATTACAATAATTAACCACTCGTTTTGCGGATCGACGTGTGTGTGTGTGTCGCGACCGTGGCGACCGAGAAATGCGAGTGCGTTCGTTGCCCGAGCCGCGGACCGTCGAGACTGAAGAGCGCGCGCGCGCGCGCGAGCGACCGGTTGCCGGGGAAAATCGTCGCGGGCCCCGCCGAGTGGGGTCGGCCTTCGCGTCGGACGACGATGACGACACGAGGCCCCCCCCGAAATCTCGCGTCTCCGATTGTTCGCATCGAGAACGACGTTTTCGGGAAAATATTTAACCCTTAACTATAGTCACGTCGGGCCATGTGAAGAAGACCCGATATCTCTGAACATATAATATGTTATTTTTAGATTCAGTTATTTGGGAATCAACGAAATATTCCGTATTCTCTTCTCTTATCTATAATGTGAAGTGTTAAATTAACCGCACATTTGATTATTATACCAGTTAAGTCTTGAATTTTACCCGAGACGATCGTCCGTGCACTGTAGATATATATGACGAGTGACCCTCGTAAGTTACCCTAGTAAATTTAAAAAAAAAAAAAAACGATTTATAATATAATATATTTATATTATAATTTTGCATTTTCGTTTGATATTAAGTAGTTGAGAAATAAATACAGAAAGACTTTCTTTTCTTTTTTTTTATTTAAACTCATTATTATGTATTTGATAACGATTATTCGTATGTATTAAAATTGTTTCAATTATTATTTTTTTCAATATACACAACAAGTGAAATAAGGAATTGAAGTTATTCTTTATTAATACTTTTAGTCTGAAATTTGGCAAATATCATTATAGGCAAAGAAATGTGAAGTAATTCAAACTACGGGTCAATATGACCGGACGTGATTGTTAAGGGTTAAAACCACAAACGACCCTTGACCATCAAACGCCGGCGTGTTTTCATATCGTTCTATTTCGTCCCAATATCGTTATTTCCAGTGCCGGATTTAAAGGGGGGGTGCCCACGGGGCCCCCACAATACAAGTACTTCGTGTACTAATTATTCTAATACGTATTAAGTACGATTATTGAAAAATCATACACACAACTCTGGAAAAGTGTGTTTATCGTATGAAAACATAAATCGTAACATTTTGATATCTCTGTGTGTTATAAATAAATTTGTACTTACATTATTTCATCCTATAGTTTTCGACGATCTAGAAATCTAGTCGGGTACGGTCTATTCAATAGTTTTTGAGGATAAAGTCTCTTATGAAACAAATGTTTTTTTTCCGAATAAATGTCTTCGGTCTTAAGGATTATACGTAGATGACTGATTCCTGCCCCGGGGCCCCCACAGCCCTGAATCCGGCACTGGTTATTGCCGTTGTGATGACTTTTCTCTTCGCACGAGTGTAAACGAAAATAGCGCGCGCGTTTAAGGGTCGAACTGTATCGACGCCCCGACGACGACGGGCCAGCGCGACGTCACGCGACAGACTATCTACGCTCTCGAGGCGCCATCGACCAGTGGTTCGCCGGCAGTACGATCGAATACACCCGTGTCCTACTAGCCCACTGTCGACGGGGTGTTTTTTTTCACCCCGCACGCGAATTTTCGCCCCTTGTTCGGTTCGGCCCGAAAACCATAGCCCGACAAAGTGCAATGCAAATCGCGCGATGCCTATTCGTGTTCCGCACTCTAGCAGTCCGGCTGTGAACTAATATTTATGCATATATTATTATTATAACGATTGATCTAAACCAGTGGTGTCAAACATACGGCCCGCAGGCCACACGTGGCCAAAAATTACATTTTTCTAATCTTTCCTAAGATAATGTTCATCATATTTTTTCAATGATGTAGTAATAATAAGTAAAATAAACAACTATTTTGTTTATATTGTTATAAATAATTTTGGAAATAGTAATATTATAATAAAAGTAATTTCATAACATATTAAGTCGTTTAGATAAATGCATTTTGTGCGTATCTTTGCGTTCATTTTGTCTTCAGTTTTTAGCGTATAAAAGAGAACACTTAAAATTTGGCCCGCGAACTTTTTTCGAAAAAATATATGGCCCGTAGATAATTTGAATGAGAGATCACTGATTTGAACGGACCACTCGTAATCTTTGATTTTTTTTACAAAGTCGATACGATTTCCCGTCCGAAACAACAACTTATTTTTTCGGTCGTCTCATTATTGCGTACGCGGTCCATCTCGAATTCGTGATTTACATATATTATACTCGTAATTAGGGTTCGGGACTTGTTGCATTTGCATATTGCTTAATAATGACTGCAGAATAGTCTAAGTAAGATTTAAATTTGTTTTAAGTCATAACGGATTGAAATACAAAAATTTTAATTGTATATTTTCGCATATTTTGCCGTTTTCTGAGCAAAATGCATATTTGCCAATTTTGGCAGTTTAATTGTTATTTATATTTTATAGCATATCTACACAGTTTTTGTTTGAGAAAAAGTTTTCTCAAGTGATGGAATCATTTTATTTTGTAAATTTTGTGAAACGAAAATAAATACAGATAGGCGATATTTGGTTACTCAACATTTGAAGACAGAAAAGCATAAATCTGCCGAAAAACGTAAGCAAGATCAAATGAAAAATAAATCACAACAACTAGTTGGTACTGCTATGACTTGTAAAAAAAGTTCTTTTAACCATGATTTGTGTAATACCTTGCTCTCCGCAAATATTCCTTATTGTGTTATTGTTGTCAAAAAATAACTAATTAGTAATTACAAAAAATTGTCTGAATTTAAATGAATAAATCAAATTTTTAGTTGCATATTTCGGTTATTTTAAGTGCATATTTCCTACAATTTGTGTGCAATAAGTCCCGAACCCTAATTATAATATATAAATCGTTCAAAAAACTAGCTTTGTAAGGCTCGCGACCGCGTCGGTTTAATTTATGCAATTTCTTCTTCGCGAAGCGCGTGTGTGTTTTTAGATTTCTAGATTCATAGAATTATCTACGCCCGTGGTAGCTTCTCTATATTATAATTTTTGAATTATCAACGAGGCAGGACGAGTAAATTGTATTTTAATTGGCGAAAAATTCCGGCCGATCGATCGGCGGTCGAGTTGAAAAAAACTAAATATTGTCGACCGGACTTTTCACAATATATTGAATTCTATCATGTCCGTTTATCGCTCGATAGTTTATTAATTTATTTCGTTTTTAAACGCTCGACTGGTTTGAAAACTAAGACAGTCTTTGGATATATAATAAACACAAACGAGTACTTCGTAATATTATGTTTAACACGAGAATATTATTCTTCGTGAAAACAATAGATTTTCGATTATTTCAACGCGCCGATCGTTAACTACGAAGTGACGGCGCGCGGCGTGAAAAGTCAATTATGGTCGGTGAAACTATTAAAAGAACACGTTAACGATACTATAAACGAGCTAATAATGGTCGTGTTATTTCCATCAAATACTTGGTCAACAGTTAAAATAGTTAATACAATATTATCTTAGTTCGTTTATGTTTTGAACTTTTATTGCGAGCGTTCGGTCGCCCACACATACCCCGCGGACAAGTTGTTTACGAAAATAGAGTAAATATTTTTCTCGTCAAATACCGTGGAAAAAAAAACCACTAACTTTCAATCGTTTTAAGATTCCGACCATAGATTTTCTTTCGGCTTTTATTTTCTTTTGAAACGTTTTCGACCAGTCTGCTCCGGAAATCGTCCTTCGGGCCCAAACAGTACCTTTGATTTTCCCCGAAGCTATTTCGAAGTCCGCAAAGAGGAAAGAAAACTTGTACAAACATTGTTTCACTTATATTATGAAACGAGTATACTCGCCAGTTAACGGCTTGAATATCGCGGAGAAGGATTAAATAGTTATAGGTTTTTTTTTATCGCTATACTCGGTGTTAGAAATTCGAAACGAGTTTTGGTTACGTACGTTTGGAACGTACAGAGTTATTTTTTTTTATCCGTTGAAATTTGTAACCCATTAACTTTAATTTTTGATTATATTCGGTACACTTTGACTTAAGTGATTTATGAATCGTAAATCTTACGCGTGCGACGTTTACGCGCGTTCGAAACACACGTCACAGGACCTGCAGGTAAAAAACGTACGTGATTTTCGCAACGACGACGAGGGTGTTTTTTCCCGGTGCAGCAAGTTCGCGCGCGCGCGCGCGCGCGTGTTTTTTCCTCGAACCCCACTTGTTGCGTACGGTTCGAGTCGAACGGCTAGTTTTCCCGGTGTGCGTTTATTGTTTTTTCATCCTCAGACCACGTGATATTCTTCGTACATATTAGACGCCGCGCGTGTATTTTATTCGGCGTGTGGCGGTGACGTGTTCGAAAATCGGCACTTCGGACGCCGCCGCCGTGTACTGCAGTCATAATATTTGAACCGATAAAATAATCGGCGCGTTCTTTTTACCGGCCGAACAACGCGCGAGCGCAAAATCACGGGTCCCCCCGCGCACGTCCTGCCCCCCCTGCTCCCCAACGGGGCAAGGTCGGGTCGTTAGTGTCGTCGCGTATTTAGGCATCGCGCAAACAACACACGAGGTATAACCCTGCAGCGACGCGCGTAAACACAATAATTACTGTCGTCGGTTTTCGATTCGAGTTCTCGTCGAATTCGAAGCGATATGCGTTGTGATATTGTGGTCAGCGTTGATTTGTCTTCATGTAAAAACGCACCGCAGGCAAACCTGACGGGACATTAGTTTTTCATCGGCTGTTACGTAATAAAAATATTATGCTAGACAAAAACAAGTCTTTCCTCTCCGGAAGAGTCCCTTATTTACTTCGACCGTCTTCCTTGCCGACCCGATGACAATAATTGTATTCACTGTTATCCATTCGCCACGGCAGACTAGCGAGACTGTAATATAATAGTGACCTGTCGACGCAATCATGCGATAACAATATAACGTATTATGTAAATATTTTAATTCGCATGCAAAAAACGGACGCGATAAAACGAATACTTAAACATTACAACGCACACGTTCGATAAAAAGAAAAATAACCACTAGATCGGTATTCGTAGGTTTCGATTTGAATTTTTTCCAATCGATTAGTTAACAGTTGGCCAACTGTAAGTATCTGTACGTATGAATTGAGATCGTATACGGTTTAAAGAGTTTACCGAAGCTTTTACTTTTTCACCGAAAAAAACGTTGACAGTAAGGTAAAATATAATATTATACGCGCGATCGTTGTAAATCGAATGGATAGGAAGTCGTGATGTCGACGGATATGGTCGATCGAAATAAATACACTGTGTTGAGTTGATAATAAATTGACGACCACTACGGTCGTATATAATTTAAATAAGTGACTTCGAATCGCGTAAAAATTCATCTGTATAATATGTTTTCCGTGTGCCACTCCGACATTGTCGTTCGGACAACTATAATTCCATCGCTGGGCAGTGTGGCTTATTTTAATTTCATGCATAAAACATCACGGACGTCGAAACTAGAAGATGTTCTATAGCGCAAACGAAGAATAGTGTTTCATAACAAAACCAAGTGTTCGATTCGATTGTATAGAATATACTCGTATATAATACGTAAAAAATTGTAATCCGCATTAGTGGCGGTACAGTTATTAAACATATTATTATAAATATAATAAAGCACATAAAATATTTGTAATGAGGCCAATATTGTACGCGTCTGCCGGGTACATTATTATACAAAGTACACAACAAATGAAAATCGTTCGAGAAAAAGAAAAGAATTCTCTTGTTTTATACGAATAACGATAATACGATCTCGACGCGTTCTATGAAATTAACTTTATCGTAATCCATAAATCCGCATTGGCGACGGATATTAATCCGTATGCACACGTATATTATAAATATATAATAAGCATAAAAAATAGTTGTAATAGCGCCAATATTTTACGTCTGCCATTAAGCATAAACAGAACTACGATGTATATATATATAGATTGAAAATTCTGTTGACAAAATATTGTTGATGTAAAGGTTACCTGCTGACTTCTAAAGTTCAAACTTTCAAACGCTCCGTCGGATTCATAGACAACGTCTATTATTACATTTATTTACTAACTTTTCTTCCTAACTTTTTATTGCGGCCCATTTGTTTCGCTCCGTCAAAAAAACATTGAAAAGGTTTCCGGCTGCTTTTATCAAAATGAGTCACATAAAAAGATTACACGTTCCAATCGAGAAGCTCGCGTGATCCAAAACCGCGGGTGACGAGTCGAAGATCGCTTCGTTACTACTCGTATATTCGATATATTTATATACGCGAATTAAACGTGAGAAAGTGTTTACTCTGCGGACTTTTCGATATCCAAATGGTTTCCGACGCATAAGTGATGGACACACGAAATGTTACGATTCAAAAACGCTCGCGGCAAGATACTATAAATGACGATCGCATATTATAATCTGTTTCCTCGCGCCCAAGTCCGTGTCAAAGTCAACTGCCCGACCGCTTTTGCAAAAATGTGGTCTCCTGCAGGCTTCGCGATTATTTCCTTCCGGGAGCCCCCCAGGGATGTCTTCGGGGTTGATATACTCGGTCGAGGGAAAGTAAAAAACTAAACGTCGAGCCTCTCGAAACGCCAATTGGCCCCGCTAGGTTTCTAAGACCACTGCCGCGAGCACCTTGAACTTGACAACGTGACCCCGGAGATCAAAACCGACAACCGGTTGTACGCGTCACGCACGTACGCCACGCCATAATACGTATATCACACACCTTTATGATTTCGCGTCCCACACGCGAAACGTCTACAAACTTCCGTCTAGAAGGACCGGGAGACGAGTCGTAAATCATTGTTCGATACGATGTTGCGATAACACCGTGCGGCGGCGGCGGCGGCGGCGGCGGTAAAAAAAAAACCATTATTGAATAATAATAATTTAAAACGCGCCCAATAAGTTGAGAAAATAATACACTGTTGACTGTTGTATGAGAGTACGATTGAGATTTAGAGTGGGGGAGGCGTCGTATTGTGACGCTAAAAATATAACCTTGTTTCGCGAGTAAGTACACCTCCTAAGTGTTCTAATAATAATATTTCGTATTACGCGCCGTCGAAAAAAAATCAAAAACTAGAAAACAACTCGCGACCGTGTATCCGCGGCGGCGCAGCGCGGCAAAATAATATTAATTATAATAACTATAAGGCTCGATTAAAAACCTTTGAAAATGACTTCGAAAAGTATGAATAAACTATTTGAAAATGATGGAAAACGACTGCAAAAAATGACCCGAAAATTGTCAAATAATGAAATAAAATGACTAAGTAACAAAAAAAAAGTAAAAAACCGACTTGTTTTTAATAAGAAAATTTTTTTTTATATAAACTATAAATATTATATCATATTTCAAACATGGATTTTATTAGTTTTAGTGTATTCCTAGTTGTTTTCGTAACGCTGACAACAATATGTTTAAAAGTTGTTAAAATAAGATGTCTTGTTTTTATAATATTTTCACATTTAATGAAAATAAACATTAGATGTACGTCGTCGTGTAGGAAAACTTCGCCATGTTTTAGAAAAAAATGACGAAAATTATCAGAAAAATGATTTTAAACGTACGGGAACATGATAAAACGATATGGATAAAGCCAAAATACGCGAAATAAAAATTCTAGATGATTTCATTAGACCGTCTAAATCAGATTTTTAACTTGATAGATGCCCAAGTCAATTAAAAATGCATCGACTTCAGAGCCCTAATAACGAGCGCGACGGTGTTAAAGAAAAGAAAAACACAATTTCTGCTCGTTTTTCAACGATTTCCTCTAGCCGTTGGTGTGTCGTTGTCGATTGTTTCGCGGCCATATTTTTATTTTTTTTTCGTTCTCTCTCCGTGCCGCGAGACTAAAATATAATAATGAACTTCGAGGTCGTCGGAACACAATAAACACCGTTCGACAACAGTCTCGCGCGCGCGGAGGAGACGGAAAAAATACGACTTTGAAACGACGAAATAATAATCGGCGACGGTTTTTTTCGTTTTTCCGCAGCCTACTGAGATCGGAATTTATTGAGGTCGGTGCTGCCGTAGAAATTTAAATTTGTTAAGTTGGCGTTCGAGAAAACGACTATACTTCCGTATTGTAAGGCGTACGCCGATCTTACGTCCTTATAAAAAAATTCTATTCAAAACGTTTGAACATTTGAAATATAGACGGTTACAAAACATAAATGTATTTGCGTCAGCAAAAACTAATAGAAATTAATATATTAATTGATTGACAAAATCCATTTATCAAAATTACTTAATATATTATGAAATTACTTTTATTATAATATTACTATTACCAAAATTATTTATAAAAATTTGAACAAAGTTTGTTTCACTTATTATAACTATACAAAATTATCATTGAAAAAATATGATCGACTTAAGAAAAAAATTAGAAAAATGTATTATTTACGCGCATCGAAAAAAAAACCGTGTTAGGAGTGACTTTTTGCACTTTACAACTGCGCGTGAAGTTCGCATACACGTCGCACTCGTTTGCGAATTCTTCTGATATCGAAAAAAAAAAGCGACGATCGTTTTAATATTTCTCCGCGGATAATTCGAAACGTTTGTGTCGATGAACAACGAATAGACCGACGATTTTGACACCGAGTCGACGATTAACACGAAAAGTTCACAGAGTATAATATGTAAAATCGAATCGCAATCGTTCGAAACGGCCCGAAGAAATGGTGCGGTTAATATAAATTTTCGATTTTTAAATTAAAAAAAAAAAAAAATGATTAGTTTAAGAGAAAAACAATAGTAACGAAACCGATGGCATGAAGATGTGTGTGACTCGACGGCAAGAAATAAAACGCAAACAACTGTGTATTACGCGACGCGCGCGTTGGTCGGCGAATAAAATATATATTATTAAACGCCAGAAGGTAAAATCGAAAGCGCACATGCTCGGTCAAAGTGACCTAACCGATCATAGCCGATTAGGTCTCGAAGGAACGTGTGACTTGGACCTCGCGAATCGTGATTGATCGAATCTTATATAATAAGAAAAGGCCTAAAAGCGTGGCGAAAATAAAAAAAACAACAACAATAACTCACGCGGTTTAATCGGTTTCGAGAATTCTCGCGGCGGCATTTTATCATCTCGGCGGATATTATATTATCTTATATAATCATCCTGCGCCCGACGAAACAATAAATTAACGCGATAAAAACAAATACAATAGTACGCGTTACACACATCTCGACTGACCTCGTCCGCAATATATAATATAATAAATGTGTGCGAGAAAACCGTCTATATGGTCCGACGATTTCCATTAATAAGCAAAATTTACCCTTTATTACGGCGTGCCGTTCGACGCGCTCGATCATAACGTTGTGTCGATTTCAACGCGTCGTTGAAACTCTCGATTTTCCCCAACCGGACTCTCTGCAGCGGACTCCGCGTCGCTCCTTTTCCGAATCGTTGAAGTAAGTACACATTCTTATTATTAGTGTTATTACCAGGACTAGCGAGTTCGTGCATTTGCATATCGATCTTGCCAAGTCGACATAGAAATCCATTTCGAGGATTCAACCGCGGTCGAGTATGTGAAGTATTATTTTGCATATTTTGAGGAGGTTTTTCGACTATTTGGCATGTTTAGCGTATCTTCACCGACTGTATAAAATAATATATGGGAATTTTCGCAACGTAAAATTATATTTAAACAAATAAAATATAACTTTTATAGTATAAAAATTACTTGAAATTTCTTCTTCGTTTAATCTGCGTATTTTTAGTACGTAGTTTTAGGTTTTTTAGTGCGTGTAAATGTATATTTCTGGACTTTTTAAGGCATATCTCGTGCCCGATATACGATTTATCAGTCATAAAATATCTATTCAATTTTCCGAAACAATTTGAAAACATAAATTCGTCGTTACACGAGTAATTATCATAACAGTCGATTGGTGTTCGACTGACTTTTCGCACAAAATATAGGTAATGCGAGTAAGGAAATAATGAAGTTTAGAGGTTGCCGTCGTCGTAGTTATTTTCTCTCGGAAAGGGATCTCTTTCTCCCCGGAATACGCTTTCGACAATAGTTTTATTCTCCTGTAATCTCGTTGTTGTGCCCTCGCGGTCATTGGCATAAAATCACGAGTTGTGTGTACGTAAATTAATATTATGATAAAATCTAAAAAAAACGATTCGACGAATACGACGACGATGTCTCGTGGATTTTCACCGTATCACTTATAAATTGCAAATAATTCTCCGAACTCGAGAATATCGCTTAAACATTCTATTGCGTCGATACTCTGGCACTCCAAATCTATGCATTCGTCGTGAATAATTTCAAGTTCGTAGTAATCGGCGCATTCGTTATTATTGTATGATAATTTTATACATACGTAAGTACGTTTATGATTCATGTTCAGTATTAATAGCAATGACTTTATGTTAATGAGCGTATTTATTGCGTACGCATACGGCGGATTAAAATGTATTTATTTGAATTTAACGGGGCGAGTCCTTTTATACAATGTCGAGTGTTGATTTAAAAATAAAATTGACTTAATCCTAAAAATATCACGATTTGTATGGAAAAAATCAAAAGTAGCGGAGATCATATAGGCAAGTTTAAGTGCTCTAACAAAAAACGAGTCATTACTTATTTTTAAAGAACGAAATTGAGAGAAAATCTTGATTTCTCGAATAGTACGATGTGTTCTTCGTCGTCGTACTCGTTCTCTCAAATCGATTTCAAAAAGCTCCGGTCTTTCTCTTGTCGGAAAATTTCGTTTCAATCACTCCTTGTCTGTAGTTCTCGGATTCCGTTCTGAACGAGCCACCACTGCCGGATGTTTTCACTAAATTCCGGTGTCCTTGGTTTGTGTAATTTTATTTTGGACGATGCGAATCGAACGAAATTTTTATAAAACGATATTTCACTCGCGCGATGAAAACATTCATTCGCGTATTTTCCTAATTTTTTCGCCTTTCTCATTAAACGCTCGATTTGTTTGTCACGTTAATTTTAAAAAGGAAATTAGCGGACAATTAAACATTTTTTAATTATAAAATTATTATTAAATCGCATTCGTTCAAAGCAACGTTAAAAGCAATTGGAAGTTTTAAATG
Source organism: Drepanosiphum platanoidis (assembly GCA_948098885.1). Classification (NCBI taxonomy): domain Eukaryota; kingdom Metazoa; phylum Arthropoda; class Insecta; order Hemiptera; family Aphididae; genus Drepanosiphum; species Drepanosiphum platanoidis. Next base: position 29,441,229 of record OX402529.1, on the reverse strand, counting down.
CGTAAACCTGCTGAAGAAATGAATACTCTCGTCAGAGGCGTAAAGGGAGCGATTGTCCGGGGCAGCGGCGGTTCCCAAACTCTGTGCGCCACGGTGTCTCTCGAGGGAGACCAAATATTTCCTTACGATTTATTAAAAAAATGTTCTGGTTTTTTAAGTATTTTTATATGGAAAAGAAAAAACATCGGTTCTTTGTAATGGAAAAAAAGGAGGCGTTCGAATACGCTTCGGAGAGCCGATAAATCGAAAACACGCAGCGTCTCGTCCGGTTATCGAACCGATATCGGAAAACACGATCGTAAAAAATACGTTTTATAAACACCAATCGACGTCATAAGCTCAGTTCCGAGTGACTCGATCCACAGTCGTGTCTTGTGTTTGGCGTTCACGGACAAACGAGGCGTACGTAAAAAAATATAAGCCGGACGAATTATTGTATTAAACCACTACGTTCTCGCGTTCGGCATTCCCCTCGGAAAACACGCGTAGGCCAACAACACGCGAGTCGAACGTTTTGCAGCCTCGTCAGGCGCCACATGATTCGAATAATTACGCGGCGTATTGTGTCGCGAAATCGTCGAAAATAATCATAGAATACCCATATTTCTCGACATTTTTTCCACGGCTACGAATTCGATCCCAAAAAAGTCACTCGGCCCGAAGGTTTGAATTCTCCAACGTCGCGCGAAAGTATACGTTGAAATATCCTCTATCGGTTTTGAAATCGTGTCGAATATGATATAAATTATTAAAACGCGTGCGTTTGAAATCGCGAGGTGCAAATTAAACCAAAAACGTTTTCCTTTTTTTCGCATGTCCCGCCGTCGACTTTTATTTCTGTTAAGAGCATGTCGCGAGAATAAATTTCGATATTAAATTTATAGAGAATAAGTCACTAAAAAAAAAACCCTCCAGAAACGTGACTCCTCGTGACCCCCCTTTGTAAAATATTTGTAATATTTAATAATTATATTTGTAATATTTTACCGATACTTATTGCGAAAGTTAGTTACGATGTCAATTTCTAAAAAAAGCGGTTAAACGTAAATATGAAGAAGAAAAACGGGAATTTAAATTAGAATGGGAAGAATTTTGGTTTTTGTAAATAAGACCGCGAGCCGTGATTTGGCCACCCCCGATCTATAGTATGAGTATAAAAATATAAAAGAATAATATATACATCGGGACTCGACGTCAGCCGTCACGTGTGAGCTTTGTGTCACAACTCGCGCGATTGTTGCAAACGCCAAATCGACAATGATTGAACACTGGCGTTCGATTGCGACGTTGGTTTTTTTATTCTCGACAGCGAAATCGTGTTTTGAATCAATGCGAAAATGTTCGAGAACGAACGCGACGCGCGAATGAGTTTCAAACGAACGGTTTTAACCGTATCAACCGACACGATTGGCAGAGAGAAAAAACAGTTTACAGGTGCGGCGATCGAGTCCTGTATTGAGTCTGTCGGAAAAAATATATATGAAAAATATTTCAATATACAGTAGAAGCCGCTTATTAGAAACACTTTGGGACCAAAGTGAAACGTGTCAATTAACCGATTGTTTCTAATAAGCGATTGGTTTTATTTGTACTATGAAAAAAAAAAAAAAAAAAAATGAAAAATACGCGAAAAATTAGAAAAAATACGAGCTCCTTGCTCGTTTTTTGCCCCTTTGGCTTTGTCAAGTTTGAGTGCGTACACGAGTTTTTTCGTTTTATTATAATATACGAGTAATACGAGTATTATAATATTTTATAGAATTATTTAAAACGGTCCGTCGTCGTCGTGAATAGTTTCGGCTGTAAAAAATATTTTATTAGCTGGCCGAATGAAAAAAACCAAACGCCGTCGTAGGTGACCATGGCGACCGGACGCCGAATATCATTAATGGAAAATCTAATTCGACTATTTCATTATAATCCCATAAAATCAACGAACACCCGACAAATACTCTCGCGAACACAAATAGTCCGAAGAAAGTTAATTTCTCTACAAGTCCGCATAACAGACTTGAGCAAAGCTTTTGCCAAGACACAATGGACACACAAGAAACACGGAACATTTTCGCGAGCAACACGAGCGACCGGTCGGTGTACACCGGAGCGGTGGACTTGCTGTGTCTGTCCGACGAGTCCTTGTGGACGCCGCTGGTGGACGGCGACGCGAACCCATCGCCGCCGCCGTCGGTGGTCCTGCAGGCGTCCGACGAGTCCTTGTGGACGCCGCTGGTGGACGCCGACGCGTACCCATCGCCGCCGCCGCCGTCGGTCCTGCGCAGGCCGGACCTGTCTCGGCTGACGCCCATGCGCCGCCGACCGGGTGTCGCGTGCTGCTGTTGCGGGACGTCGGCCGGACGCACGAATCTCCCCGAACTTGTTCGGCCCGCGGCGGCCGACCGTGATCTCGATTGCAAGCGGTCGCGGTCGAGAGAAGACGACGACGACCGTGTCGCGGCGTCGCCGGGATGCGCAAATCTCCCGGACCGACGGCAGCGGTCGACCCGACGACGGTCCCGGAGAGACAGCGAGTTGCCGGCGGTGGACGAACGAGTTCAGAGGGTGGTGGAACTCGCGTGCAAACGGTCGCGGTCGAGAGAAGACGACGATTGTCGGCGGCCCAAAGTGCGGCGGTCGCGGAACTTTGTTTGGTCCGCGGCGACGGAAGCCGACGACGACTACGTTCACCACATGCACGAGACCTCGTCGCGGCGCCGGAAGCCGTTCCCGGTGTTCGTCCCGATGAACGTCACGATGCCCGGTCCTGACGACACGTACGAAAGGTTCTTGGAATGTCAGGACCAATGGAAGGCGTACGTTGACCGGCTGGCCGAGGCGCAGGCGAGAGCCGCGGACCAACACAGTTTCGCGGCCAGCTCGGACGACGGTGACGAGACGCCGCGGCTGCTTGACGAGTCGCCGTCGTGGGACACGACGCCGCCGCCGTCTCCGGCCACGTCTCGCTGCCAGTTCATGGTCGACACCCGTAAACGACGGCACGACGACGGTTTCGTCGAGTACTATCGACGGGTGAAGTACGAGGACCCGGAAGCCGGATGCGTCTCGTACCGCGAGACGTACGCGTGCGGCTACGACGACGGCGAGACGTAACCGGTAAAGCTAGCCATACACGTTCCGGTTTGCCGGAGAGGTCGGACTGCACAGTTTAACCTGCACAGTTTTTACCGATTTCCGATGACGACATACACGCCACGATTTGCCGGATACGCAGGACTGCGCAGTCACACGCTTTCCGGCCAAAATAGTCCTCAGCTGCGGGTCGTCGAATGTTCAAAATATTTATATTTTTTCGCCGTTTTTTCAATCAGAGTCTTTAACATATTTTTCACATTATTTTTTTTAATTCACATACAATATGTCAGTCCTAGACGACGACGCCATAGCTTTGGTAGGCTTAGCTCTAATTATTAAAAACAAAAAACAAAAAAAACGCGAAAAATGGGCCAAAGATTGGCTCTTAAAACGAAAAATCTTAATTAATTAATCTTAAAAAAAAATAAATTGTAAAATAAGTGACATTGACAACAAACAAAAAAAACAAACCTAAACCTTAAATAAACAGCAAAAGTACTATGCCGCAAAAGTGAACCAGCCGGTCGAACGACGGTTATATCAACACACGGGCACACACGATCCGGTATGCCTGTACAGTCATGACTGTACAGGCCAAAAGAATCGTTTTTCAATTGTTCTCCGGCCGCCTGTGCAGTCCCCGAAAACTGCGCAAACTTGTCACACACACGATCCGGTATGCCTGTGTAGTCCGCCTGCACAGTCCGACCTCTCCGGCAAACCGGAACGTGTATGGCTAGCTTAATGTGGAATAAAAGGGGAAAAAATTTTAAAAAAACTAACCTTCCGATTCTTGTTTTTTTTTAAAATTTTTTCCCCTTTTAGCGCGTGTTCCGCCTCGACGGGTGTTTTCCGGCTGCGGTTTTCGTCGATTTCCGGCGGCGTGTCGATCCCGGGACGCGTTCCGAAATTCGCGTACCGGCGAGAAACGAGTCTGTCGGTTTGTGCGGCGCCGGTTACGATCGTCGTCGCTCGGCGGGCGACTTGAACGGAAGACGCGGTCTTCTTTTCGGTCGCGATACGTCCGAGCGATACGGATATTATCGTCGCCACGCCGCCGCGCCGGCGGACGAGTTTGTTGTCCGATACGAGGGTTTCGCTCGCGCGCCCGCGTGTCGACCCGTGAAATGGATAAACCGTAGTCGACGGCGACGACGACGTCCGTTTGGTGAACATAATTATGACGGAACGCGGCGGAGGTACATACGGATCAACCGACTTTCGCCCAATTGTTTCAAATAACCGATGTGATGTGTTCAATAATCCGATTTATTCGGTTTCAATTACGCGATTGTATCAATTATCCGTGTTTCTAATAAGCGGCTTCTACTGTATTTATATATATATGAAATATATAGGTTGTCCGGTCGATAAATACGTGGGCTTGGTTATTATAACAGTTCACGGAATGTCGCCGATCGATATTCCTAAATAGAAGTATAATATGAGCTATAAAGTAATTACGATTTGACATGTCATAACCATTATTACGTTAATAGTCGTCTGACGACGACGTTGGCTGATATTATTATAATTTACGTGGACGATCGGCAAAACGTTTTTTTTGATTTCGGTAACTTTGTACACGGGCAAAATCGATTGTTATTTTTCGGGATCGCGTGTAGTAGAGACAATTTTCTAGTAGTAGAAGAAAAAAATATTTATGAAAACGCATAGAGCGCAACGACAACATTGTTGTAATATTATAGAAGAGTAATAAATGACACTGTTGAAACCAAAAACAAACGATTCATGACCACAACTCGACGACGGTTCGTAGTAGAAATCACAATAGAAACCATTGAAACGCTCTTTTCCCAGACGAATTTCATAACGCTGAAATCGATTCCGCGAGGGTTTAAGAATCGAAATAAAACACGGAATGATTGTTTACATATACGTCGAGGGGGGGGGGGGGGGCAAGAGGGGGACGCGTCGCGCCGCTGGAAAATATTAAAAGTTAAAACCACCAGAGGTTATTTTTCTCGACGCGCGTCCGTCCGTTTACGATATACGTTTATTCCTGCAGTAACTGAGAGCAGATGATAATGAAATATAATAATGACATTGAAACTCGTTCATCGACCCGTAAAAAAAATTCAGCATTATCAATATTTTTAAGGATAATATATCTGAAACAGGATGTACGACTGACAGCGATAGACTAACAACGCACGTTAAGCGTTCGTCGAGAAAAATGTACTAAAAAGTTCTAATAGAATTAAAAATATTCAAAAGTGCATCGATGCATCGGCGGGTCTCAAAAGAATCGAAATCAACGATTTTTGCTTTTTTCAAATCAATATCATCGTCGTACGACGCCGTATTAAAAATAAATTCATATTCTGGATACTTATCGATTTACCCCGACGAGGTGTTATGTCCTTCCCCAGAGATCTCGAGATTAGTTTTTAGATGCCAATTAGGAAATCTGTTTTCCGGTTTTCGTCTTTTGAAAATTCTCTTGTTAGGTATTGCCCGTGGTAATTAGAATCGTAATTGCAATACTATTGACGCGTGTTTTTTATCACACGACCCACCACACGCAGCGAACCGAATAGAAAAACGTCAAAACTATAAAGGATAACACAATATTAACAAATGATAAAAGTGTTAAAATATAACGTGTGAGGCGGGCATATTCCAGTCGCTATCGGTAATTAATGACGTTTTGAGAAATTGTTCTGTCGTTGCGGCCAAATACACAATATCACGGCACTGCTATATTGTAATACGCGCAGACAATAAATAACGCCGGAGAAGATATTGGAAAACAAAAGAAAACGACGTACTGTGTAACCCGAGGTCGGGTGTAAGCGAGTCGTATAAAGTGAAGTGATCGAGTAAAAAATTCGAGCTCCATTTCGACTCGATTAATTATTATTTGCCGTAGAACGTAATTAAAAAAACAAAAACAAAAACTCTTTCGTCGTCGTCGTCCCGATCGAATCGATTTCGAACGATTTCCGCGTCGCCAAACGAATATCGAAATAATATAACATTATAAACGAAATCAATCGCATTCGTATATGGTTTTTTTTTCGTTCGTTGAATTCGATTTCGAATGTGTGATTGCTGTTAAAACGTGATTGAGTTAAAAAAAAAAAAAAAAATGTTGATCCCGCAATGTACAGTAGACACTACGGCGAACTCGAGTGTTCTGCAAGTGTCGAGTGTTCGGTTTTTTGGGTCGATGAAAACCGCGAACGGACTGTTGTGGCATTTTCCAAGTAGAAATGATTTCACAAACTGGTTGCATTTCGCGGTCGCGTCATATGCAGCTGCGGATAGGCGTTTATCAAAATATGTTATATTAAATGATAAAATTGTGTAATTATATGACGTATGCGAGCGGCCGGTTTCCACTGCAGCTGCGGCGCACAACGCGCGAGCGAATTTCAATTCAACGCGCGCCTAATAATTCGAGTTATTCATGAGCTCGGCGTCCGGAACAATCGACTTAACGCGATTAAAACGGGCGAAATTCCGATTACAGTAGTTTTCACACGATTCACAATTGAATAGCTGATATTATGATGGCACGCCGTGCGTGACGATTCCGATACCTGAAGGAACGACTACGAGTGTGTTACACTTCGGAGTTGCTTTTTCTTCACGTCGCAATTTCTGTCGATTTCGTTCGAAAATATAATATCGAGTTGTTTGGTATACGTATTATAGTAAAAAAAAGTTATGATAAACACGCGCGCGTAGATTTACAATAGTCGTTATAGAATAATATTGTATTTTACATAATATTCTTTGTTGCGTAAGAATAGAATTATTATAAATATTCAGCCGACTTTATGGTAAAGTAACTGATTTATAACTCATATTGATACTAATAATAATATATAATATAATCAATGCTCGTACTTATAAATCATCATATTATGATGATACGCAGTTCGTATAATGACTTTGGGACGTCGGACGATGTGGCAAATAACGTTTTATCGATAGTAATAATTTAAAAAGGTTTGCATCCAACAATATTATTGTGATCGATTAAATTCAATCGTGATCGATTAAAATCAATTGTGAGTTATCAACAGACTACCGCGGTTTTAATTAGCGATTTTTTATATACGACTTTCAGAAAAAAAAGAAGCCGATTATGGTCGTCACTTCGGCTACTGGTAAAAGGAAATCTCACATAAATAGACACGTCGTCTTCCTGTAGGTTTATCGAAAGGTTATAATTGTATTTTTCTAGTTCATTCTTCTCGTCTAATATTTTGGAAATTATTTTTACTGATGAAAAACGTTGGATACAATTTTCATAAATCGAATACTTTCTAAAAACCTATTCGTTTCTAATCGCTCGACTTGAAAAATAAAATTAATTCGTTTTCATCGAGTACAATTTAATAAGTATTAAGTGTGGGTGGCGGGTACTTTGCGAAGTACAGACATCGTCGATCGTACCGTTTGACTTATACTTCGGACAGTGTTGTATTTTAGGATACTTCGATGGACAAACGCCGTGAGACGAGCGTCTCGTTGTTTTCGTGACAACGTTCATTTGCGCATTCGTTTCGGACGAGCTTGTGATATTATATTATTATATACTGGCGCGTGGTCGCCGTACACTTGGCGTAACTATTTTCGTATAACATCCGCGAGAGAAGTCGATAGCGAAATCGTATGATAATTTTTCGACGACGTATTTATGTTATTTTTTGACCGGATGTAGTTTTGCGTAGTCGACTTCCTTCGAGAGTAGCGCCTATAAAATATACAATACTGTGTCGATGTAAATGCGAAAACAACAGCTCGGATAAAATAACGATAATTCGAAAAGAAAAAAATACGTAGAAACACGCGCGACGATCGATTTCGTAACGCCGCGGCGGCGGTTAAAATGTTTTTCTTCGTTTTTATTTTCTGTCCCGTGTTATCGAAACGAATATTTCCGGCCGGACGATGGCGGACAATCGATCGGCGGTGGTGGGGTGCAATGTTTATTAGGAGATGCGCTTGCGACGCGGAACATTTACGAAGGAAGTATTGCAGAACAAATTATGATATTGCCTCGATTGGCAATAATATTATATAATTTATTTATTGTTAAAAAAATCGAAATTGTCGATGTTATTCATTTCGCGACACGAATCGGGCTAGAGAACTACGAAAAGTAGATAAATTAGTGATCTATTAAAGGATCTTGCTAACGTATAGTAAATTTACTTACGATCAATCTAGTTTTTATCAAAATATAATACTTAAAATTAGGGCTGTGGATTTAATGCACTTAAAAACTATTAAATATGCATGCATATATGCACTAAAATCTGACAAAATATGCTCTAAAAATTCATAAAATATGCAAAAAAAACTACAAAAATTAAACTTTTATTTTTGATTTTTTTCATTAGTATAATTTTTTTTATTAATTTTACTTTAAATATTAGTATTTTTACTTCTTGGTATGAGTATATGAGTTATTGATCTTAACTAGTCTTGGTCTTCGTCGTATACAACATCTAAAATAGAATTTTATTGTCCGTTGTAAATATGTTTCCAAATTCCGAAACGTAGTTTTTTAAACGGGTCGCTACCGATGATTTTTCTTTTGGCATTTTTTATTACGCGATATTATTTTTAAAAAAATGACAAGTATGGAAAACTTAATACGCGCAATAGACCAATTAAACAACGAAATCAACACGAATAAGAATAACACTCAAACCCGAGTGAAAATAGAATAATTTCCATTAAATATTACGAAAAAAAAGCATTTAAACAAAAAAATTATTAAAACATGCATCTAATATATGCCCTAACCCATGAAATATGCAAAAATATGCAAAATAAAATTTGGTATTTGAACTACAAATAAGTCAAAACAAATTTTGGCCGAATCCATTTTTTTATAAAGTGTAGCAAAAAAAAACATGCAAATGCATTAAATTCACAGCCCTGCTTATAATATACACTTCGGTTACGGTTCCTAGACGTGGATCAGAATCGTTTTTCTCGTAAACTTAGTATTTCGTACGATCGCGTTGTTTGCATGACCATAATAAAACCTTGGTTCGTCGAAACAGGGTAGACAATGCGCGGCAGTGACAATAATACAAAACGAAGGTTTCGTAAAACCTGTTCGGCTACGTGTACAACGGCAGTGCACGTGCACACGAGGGGTGCACTCGTACCTTTTCCTGAAAATCGCTAATGGTGCAATGCACCGTGCAAGTGCACAATAACACGAGAATATACGATTACACACGCGCGCGCGCGCGCGCGTTATTCGTCACACGTGCGGTGAAAAATGTTTAGAAAACGTATCGATCGACGCACGACTGTTTGATTTCGTTGCCAGTAGTTACGTTTACGCGTTCGTATTTTTCGAATACGGTTTTCGTCACAATATTGTTATTTTGTACACGATTTATTTATTATTATTATGACGATCTCGCAGACGCGAAGCCGGGAATAGTTTCCGCCGTAATATTGCGATGACCAAACGACGAATCGCGGGAAATTTCACTCGGCTCGAGCGATATTGAAATCGAGCCGGGCTCTCTCGCGAGTTTCGTATCCTTTTCATCGCGCACACACTCCGAATCTCCTCGATCCTTTCGCTCTTCCTCGACGGTTGTCGCGTCACAAGACGAATAAGAAAATAACGCGCCGCTAACATGCGCGGAGACGAGATATTTTACGTAAAAACTAAAAAAACAGGAAATATCGTACCCAAACGATATACATTTCGTTTCCACGACCGTTCTGCTGTTGAAAGAAGGAAGGTCCGCGTTAGTCTAATCGAATAGTTTATTAAAACGATGTGCGTGGACGCGAGTAAAAACTATACTGCTCGAAATAAGTACATATTCTCGGAACGTACCCTGTACGTACTCGCGCGTCTACAAATTGCGAGTTACTACTATTATTTACGGGGAGGGGGGGGGGGAAACGTTACAATAACGAAACGCATTTGATGGGCGTCCGCGCGAAAAATCATAATAATTTTGCTTCGGTATTTGAACGCGAAGAGAGCTACATAATCGCTCGCCGTCGTCGTTCGTAAACAATTAACGTGCAACGATTAAAACCAGTATACGAAACAATTCATTACACACGTCGTCGTTTCGCTGTTTTCGTACAACGCACACAGTAAACACGTCGTTAGGTAATTGCGATGTTTTTACTGTTTCTCGCGAACGAGCTTCGGCACATGCCCGACCGATAGTTTTCTCGAAAACCCATTGTCAACGCGCGTTATATTTTAATTTTTCTCCGGGAGAGGGGAAACATGTCAATACGATAAAACATCCGGTAACGACGACGAAGGCAGGTAGGTACTCACCGCGGTCCGACTTTTCGTCCTTTTCTTTTGTTCCACCTGTCCGCGATGGCGTTGGCGATCGCGGCTTTCCGGTCGGCCAGGCTGCGTCCGAATTTCACCGCCTTCTGTTTGGTGCTCCTCGCCATGCGCTTGCACTTGTTTTCCACGGGGAATCTCGACAACACTTCCGCAGCCATTTTCCGTGTATTCGTTCGCGCGCGCGCTCACCTGAAAACGGTGTGGTTTTTACAAATTTACATATTATACCGACGACACGCGGGCACCGTGCCGACGATTATTCTTTTAAACGTTTCAATTGATTTTCGAGTCGAGTAAATTGGTCGAGGCATATATAATAATTGTATAAACACGGTGTTTTAGATAAACCAGCCAGTACTGCTCGATAACGACAAATATCACATCAGTTTTTTGATATCATATAGAACAATCTATTGGTAATATCCTGCGGCCGAGTACGATCGGGTGACGAGACGACCGTTTTTCAATGTGTCAGACTAATCGTCTGAGCGCGAGTGTACGTGAACGCGCTATGGGAGTTTATTTTGATTTTTTGAAAGAGAAAGAAAAAACGCCCCGGGACCTACGACGGTGTCGATTTCCGATTGTAATGATATATGACACGACGATGCATTTCGATTTAAATTTAAAACGTACCGGTCGTGTTTTCGGGCGGACTATCGTCGAACTGTGTACCGCGATACACTTTCGTGAAAATCCGTTTCGTATTTGTTTCGTTCGCACGCGCCGGCCGCCACAGCGAACAACACTCTGACTCGTCACTGAAGGGAGAGAAAAAAAAAAAACGCAGGAAAAACGATCGAAACGCAAAGCCCCGAATTATCACTGCACGCGGACGAGTGCGCCGCCACGAGGCATGTCCTGGCCGCGGTGTGTACGCGAGTCCTGCACGTGCTACTGTGCCGAGTACACGGTTTACGGCGCGGACCCCGTGCGCCAGGAGAACCGCGGTCGGACTAAAGCGCTCTCTTTCGCGATAAAACGTTCGGCCGCCGCCGACTCGATGTGCGTCTTCCGCGCGAATTTCGACGACCCGTGACCGGCTATATTATAGCGCGACCCGAAATGTCCTGAGCGGGGAGTAATCCTTAGGTATATATCAAAAAAAAAAAAAAAAAATGTAAACAAAAACAATTCTCGTGATGATTCTGTCGACGAGTGTAAAAACGAAATAATATGAAATGCGCTTAGCGGGGTTGACAAATCAAAAGCCGCGTAACAAACTCAAAAGATCAACTATAAACGTTTGAATAAAATTGTTTATACTTTAAACGAAATATAAATATGTTTTAACTTAAATATAGTTTTATAGTTTTACTCGCAGACGTGAACTGAAGGAAAGGGAAACAGGGCGATTGCTAAATGTCCCCTCGAATATTTTGTAAATCAAGAAAATACCATCGAAAAGACGATTGATTGTATTATTTTGGAGTAGATTTTATTCGAAAAAAATATTAAGTCTGTTTAAAACTGGTACGATTGCGTTTAGCATAATGACGTTGATGATTATTATATCATTGTGTAATCGACGTCATTATGCTAAATTTACGCAATCGTACCAGTTTAAAGTCTGTTACTATCGTTGGTTATAAATACTCTATAATCGACGATAGTAATACTCGTAAAAAGACGAACTAGGAATAAGCTTACCTGTTTTAAGAGGTTTGTTTCGCCAGTTATTCCAACGTCGAAACGGCGTTCGTCACACGTCTATCACAGCTGGATTCGTAGCGAGAGTTTAAACTCAAAACGTTCTCGAAATAAACTATAGTAAAAAATAAAAAAATGAATCAATCGTTTGGCAAAAAACTATACGCGACGGTGAAAAAATCAACGATCGAGAAGACCGAAACGACAAAGACTGATCGGAGAAAGTCGTCCGAACAGATTTCACAATCGCTTCACTCCTATAATATGGTCGGCGCCAGGTCCTAAGTGGGCCTACTTTTATAGCCAAATTTTGTCCGAGTACGCCGCGCAGCAAAATTCCTGTTGTTCGGTTTCGAATAGTTATTTTATTTATTTTTCTCAATCGTATGCCATTATTTGGCTCGACCGCGTCACGGGGGAAGTTATGTTGTGCGCGTAGTCCTTAAAAGTGACCCGGTGATTTGGCGAAAAATCCGCACGGGGCACGACGGTCAACGGACAGGTACCGTAGTGTGGCCTGCAAGTACGGTAGACGGTGTGACAGCGTTTGCTTGTTTATTCGGACTTTGAAACGCGGCTGCGTTACTATAGAGACGGAATATTTTCAAAACGTCTTATCGCGATACAACACACAGGACGTGACGCGACAACGTGCACGACAATCTGAAGTCGGCGGAGGATTTTCATTACTCCCGCTGTACTCGAAAATGATCGCGAGACACCCTGTAAACACAAATGTATACATTACATAATGAGCTGATAATGCTATAAAAACGCCATTGTACATAACGCACTTGCAAACTATTTATATCGACAATGGTCGCGGCCCGAACTCATTTCGATTGCGAGACCTAATAATAGGTACGTTTTTTCGACCTTCGTCGTTTGCTGCCCGTCGTCGTCGTTGACATCAAAATGATAAAAATCCAATATAGTTTGAAAGTCACGGTCGCCGCAGTCCTTAAAAAGTATTTCGCGTTAATTGTTGAGCCCACCGACCCCGCGGGGTCGGCTTCGAAAGGCTCGAAAAATAGAAACGCTCGCCGAGACTGCAACAATATACTTCGTCCGCCAAATACCATTGACGCGTCTACCTACGATCATAATATATAATTAATAATTACACCGTTTTCCATCGCGTTCTATTAGATATTAATATATTGCCGTACATATTATTATTATTTCATTTCAATCGATCGAAATACAAAACAAATTAATTTCGACTATTACTTTATTATTGTTTTTAATTATTTTTAAAAGCTACAACACACGGTATAAATAAAACCATTGTTATGATACTAATTGAGTTTGATGTAATTTTATTGGACATCAATGTCATCGATATATAATTACCAGTGTCCCCGAGTTTTGTGAAAATATCGAATAGTAATAATAATAATCAAGTACTATATATACTTTTATAATACCGTGACGTCGATAACCGTGTAAATAATATTAATATCACAAACGCATCGAAGACTTAAATTATTCCAAAGATGGACGCGTATATTCTAGTGCACGAGGAAATTTAAAAAATAAATAAATACAATTTACTAAAAGCGTATACGGAGGGGCCCAAAACTACACCGGATCGGCGGGGTCTGTCGTACGATCGCGCCGTAGTCCGAACCTGCACCTACTCCTAGTTCTAAACGCGACCAGACGCCGCCGGTCTCGTGGAGAGCACTCGTAACCAGTGGCGTAGCCGGGGGGGGGGGCTGAGAGGGCTGCAGCCCCCCCCCCCGAAATGTTAAGGAAATTTAAAAATTATTTTAATGGTCTATGAAAGTCGCTACAAAAGTCTTAATTTGTATATTACTAATCTTAAATTGTCATCTTTATTTTGTTCGTTTTCTATAGCTTCGGCCGTGCTAGTAGGTATTTATTTAATGCATATAATATTATTGCATAACCACAGAGTATATGAAATTTTCATATAATCTGTGGTATAACATTGTGCATGGGTCGGTTTCATGATAAAAAATTTCAATTTTACATAATTTATGGATGCCTGATATAAATTATAAACTTCCAGCTCAAGATAATGGCAAGTTTAAACGAACTTTTCAGTTGAAATGGCTTAACACATTTAATTGGTCGGCTTATTCAAAACTGAAAGGAGGGGCCTTTTGTATGTATTGTGTACTTTTCTTGCATCAAACAAATGTTTGGTAAAGGTTCTCACGTAGAACTAGGCAAACTTGTAACCAAACCTCTTATTAAATTAAAAGATGCATTAGAATGTTTAAAAAATCACGCCAACTTAAATTTCCATAAAACTGCCATGTTAAATGCCGATAATGTAATTAAAATTCATAACAAGGAACAGGATAATGTATGTGTGCAATTAAATACTAAGAAAAAGCAAGAAATTTTTAAAAATCGTTCGTCTTTGAAACCTATTATTCAGACTATTCGATTGTGCGGAAGGCAACAGATTGCATTAAGAGGGCATAAAGACTCTAAAATTTCGGTATTTGCATGTTCAAATTATGGAAGAACCTAGGTAAACCACCACTGAGTAAAATATTGATCAGCCCCCCCCCCCCGAAGAAAAATCCTGGCTACGCCACTGCTCATTACCATTGTACATATGAGTGGGTTAAAGCCATGGTGGTGGTGTAAGTCATATAAACCATATAATTAGAGAAACAAAACGGTTTAAACACTCAAAAATTAATCCCGGATGAAATTATTATCAGGAGGGTCAAATGAAGTATGAGTTTATGACTTACTTCACTTTGCCTTTCAATAAATTGACTTTCAAAGATATGCCACACAATATATAACTCGTTTTTACGAAAAATACGACTTACACCACTATGGCTTTAACCCATTCATATATAATATGGATTTACAAGTACACGTTTTGAAATGTTAATATTACATAAACGGGTTAAAATTAAACATTTATTTCGTATGGTTTTTTTGAGTAATCGAACTCATTTAGAGGAGGTAAAGTGAAAAAAATCACAAACGAAAAATAAAAACCACCCTAATAGGGTTACAAACATTCAACGCGGCGACTTCAATGCCCGATTTTTCCCTGTACTTTACACCCGCGGCCACCGGCTAACCGAACCGAAAGGAATTTTTAACCATATTATAAAAAAAACTATCGGATTTTTTCGAAAACTATAGATTTTGTCTTTTGTCCTTGAAAATTTCGAAGAATAAATCGATTTCTTTGGAATTATTTTTTAAAATTTTTATTATTTGTTGTGTTTTTAATGTTTAAAATTTACGCGCTGACCGTCGGACCGCTAAAGGCCGCCGGCGTAATCGAATATAAAAAAAGTTGGAAATATCCATTGATAACCTACTGATGACAAAACTAATCGGTCACCACATTGACGACGAATGACGATGTGGTGTTTCGTTGGCGGTATTTTTTAAACGATTCTCATGAAAATGACGTGGTTAATTACTCGTAACAGATTATTATATTTTGTAATCGCAAAAATACATTTACATACGCGTCGGGATAAATTTTTATGTTCATATTTTATACCATATAATATATTGTCTACGGCATTTTATAAAAATATTAAAGTGTATTATGCATGACGACGAATCATCTATGTGAAACAAATTTAAAAAAAAATAGCACTTAGACCATACAACACCGGTTTTAACCAGAACTCTTAGGGTGTATTTTTCAAAAACCGGAATCGGAACCAGAACCTGAAACTATTGAGTATCGAAAAAGTTTTTCACCGCTTTTCCGTTTCCACGAAAGCGCGCCGATATTTCTATGGACTGTGTTTTTTTTACACAAAACATAATATTATTATATACTCTTAGAAATTATTGTGCATAAGATATTATGTAATTCTTGTTCGTCTATCGATCGTTGATATAGGTATATAAATACGTACATATTGTATATGTGTGTGTGTGTGTGTATACTTACCGACGAGGAGCCTTGGGTCGCTGGACCGTGAACGAGATGATAACAATAATTTTCTTTGTCCGATTCGCCGAGGCACTTGTTGTACGCGCTTCGGTTTCTTCGGCCCATTAAAACGCATTGCCGTCCGAGCAGAAATCCACTGTGCCATATCGTCGTAGTCGTCGTCGCGTCACGCCTTGTGGTCATCGCAGCCGCCGCCGCCGCCGCCGCCTCCGGGACGACCGGCGATTAAATGCGCTCGTATATATAAATAATAATAATATGGATTTATAAGTACACGTTTTGAAATGTTAATATCATATATTTTGCAACGCGCGCTTGACGCGAGAGGGAAAACTGTGTGCGGTGCAGGGCGCAGTCACCGAACGGTACATAGAAGGTCAAAATAATTAAAAATACACACGCACACACACTAGAAAATAAATCTCATTATCCGGAATCGTAATCGTCAACGGACCGCCGCCAAACCATAATATCTGAGACGAGAGCATTCGGATAGATAGAGACTTGACATTTTCACAGAATTCTTATGGTATAATTCAATTCTCCGAAGATAACATTTTCAAAATACAGTCGAGTCGCGATAACTCGAAGAACTCGACAACTCGATTTTTTTTTAATTCCCCTAGAAATTATATTAACACTCAATGTATTATAACTTATAAGTCTTGTTATAACTCGAATATAAAATTGTGATGAATAGCTTAGTCGAAGTATATTTTTACATCTGCTATATCTGGATATTCTGGGTATTTCATGATAATTGTGTTAATTATTTACTGTTAGACAATTTGTTGAATCTGTCGAAGGCGTGGATACTTCTATTTTCGAATCCATAGGCAAATTAGAAGATTTCGTCAATAAACAGCCAAAAACCTAAAAATTAATTACAAATTATTTTTCTACTGTATCTCATAAATAATACATATGTACATACTTATAATTTCATTGTATTTATTTTTTTAATTTTATTTAGTTTTTGTATAGCATTTATGTATAAACATAAATGTATTATATTTGTCATGACGTTTTTATCGTAAAATTTTTAAATTATATTTCATTACATAGGTAACTCGAAGTTTTGATTTTATTTTGATAAATTCGAGTTAGGTATCTCGAATAATACATATCTCGAGGTGAATTTTTATCTTCAACTTCGAGTTATTGCGACTCGACTGTATTTTCATTATTTTTCTGATAGCCACTTGAATATTAATTTTTTTCTCCACTTTCTTTTCGATGAAATCATTTTTCCATCAAGCCCCCGCTTCTTTCATTCGGAATCGTTTTTCTTCTTTTCATAACACCAAACAGTATCAAATTTAAAAGACCGATTCACCTTCACCGATCATTCGCGTCACCCGAATCTCATCCGACTCTCGTATCTCACCCTTTTCTCCGTTTGATTTCTCTGTTTGTTACGGTGAAAAAAGTTTTTACGTTTATTCAATGAAAAATAATTTTTCCTTGTTTTTTTCATTGAACATTTGAACTTTCAGAATCGGCGGTTTTTTTTTGTTTTGTATGTCGACGTCAACATCGTATTCGTTCGTAGGAAATGACGTCGTGTAAATCGTAGATAGGCTGTAGACACTGTTATTTAGGAGAGTAGCGACCATAAAGGAACGAGTATATCGCTCTACGGTTCAGCCGGTCATTGACGCCTCCTTGTTGTAAATTATATCCCGAAAGCAGCTGATTAACAATATGTAAATTTTTGTCGTTGTTATTCTTTTTCGATCACGAGCACGTGTTCTCTGTCTCGTGCACACGCGTTATACATTCGTAGCCTTATGGGTTTTGTTTTTTTCAAAATAACTAAAAAACCAAAAAGCGAACTGTCGAATCGGATTTTTTTTTCAACACTATTGTCTCCGAGTGCCCGAAAACGGGCGTTTTATATTTGACCAAAATTAGAGCCGATAACGATTGCTTCGACGCGAAAAACAAAACTATTATAACACGTTGTTTCCGTTAATTTTATGGTTTTTCTTCTTCGCAAAACGACAGCCGTGTCGTGTCGAAAGTTTAAATTTCAGATCAAAAGGAAAACAACTCGCATTTTCCTGTTTTTTTTTTTTCCACAACGCAGTATTGCGCGATAAAATAGTATAAACATAAACATAATCGCGAGCGTATTGTATATAATAATATAATAACGCTGTTTTCGTCGCGTTTACCCGTAAATAATATTATTACAGACATATATTTATATACTCAAGTATTTCGTCAAACGTTTCCACTGTTCACGCTCGTTAGACAATAATATTATTTGCTGCGGGAAAACGTACGAAAATTCGGTAACTACATTAGATATACAATAAAGCGCATATTAAATCGGACGGTTGGGGGGGGGGGGAGGCGAGTACGGGCGTCCTGTCGCAGGAAAAAAGCAGGATGAGTCACCGCGATAGAACGTACGCGGTAAGTCTCGTCGAGGAGCAGTCCACCGTAGTTCCTGTCACGCCCCCTCCCCTACACCGCGCCGCCACCGATTAAATGTGCCCGGTACTTTAGTATATAACACACCGGTATTGCCTACTAATTTATCACCGTCCGGCGACCGCTTCGTAATTGGCCGAGGTATTTAAACGTATAACATACGAATTGGTAAATCCACTGATTATAGAATAGAACGAAAATTCTCTATTATAAATGTATAATTCAGAACAAATTATTTGTTCATCGAAAGCCCTTGTTCCGTCTATTCTACAGAGTGGGGCGAAACAAACAGTGCAGTTTTGAAAGACTACGCAACTTACAGAAATTATATTTATTTAATTTTCTTCAGTACATCATGCCGTTTTATGTATCACATTACATGAGAAAGATGATGGCCGCCAGCAGCGATACATTGATAAAGGCGATTTCTGAAATTGGATCCATGTGAGGTCAACAGTGACGAGGCTCAGTGAATAAACAAAATTTTCGCTATTGGGCAGAAAATAATCCACGGCAAATTCACAAGAGACCTCTTCACTCCCCAAAAGTGACCTAGTGGTGTGCGATTTCCAAATTTGGGGTGATTGGGCCTTATTTTTTTGAGGAGAATGGACAAACCGTAACTGTCAACGCTTAACGTTACGTTTCCATGTTGGACAATTTTTTTGAACCTCAATTGGAAGAGCTAATGGAAGAAACAGATATGGGGGACATCTGGTTCCAACAGGACGGGGCTACGGTACATACTGCTCGAGTTTCAATGACTAAGCTGCGACAGATGTTTGAGAGGTGGACCGCGCGCTCACCGGACTTGAGCATTTGTGATTTTTTCTTGTGGGGCTACCTGAAGGAAAAGGTTTTTAAACATCGGCCTCGCACCTTGGAAGAACTCAAAGACCGAATTATAGGGAGGAAATTGGCGCTATACCAGTCGAAATGTGTCAAAATGTGGCAGAAAATTTCAGAAATCACCTTCATCAATGTATCGCTGCTGGCGGCCATCATCTTTCTCATGTCATTTTTAAAATGTGATACATAAAACGGCATGATGTACTGAAGAAAATTAAATAAATATAATTTCTGTGAGTTGCGTAGTTTTTTTTTAATAGCCTTTGAAAACTGCACTGCCTGTTACGCCCCACCCTGTATAATCAATGGTAAAACGAATAGATATGTAACTCACGTTAAAATGCACAGACGAATCCCGAGGTGACTAAGGAGAGGTGTCTTCACGAATCCTACGCGAATCGTTTGTGTTATACTTGTACCACAAGCGCACGTTAGACGTTAGATTATGGACTCGAGATGTTTTCTAACCAAATGAACGCACAAGAGATATTAATTTACAAATAAATTTGATAAAAACACACCGATTGCGGTTTACTTACCAACAGTTTTCGTGTTGTTAAAACTCGACGAGCGTCGGATATTATTCATTTGTCCATTTTGAAGCAAACTTACAGTGCGCTTGAGAACGTAAACAGAAATTTACAATATTATAACGATCGTATTAGACAATATTAGCAGGTTAGTGCCTGTTTATAAATTTTATAAAAATTAAACAAAAATGTGTTGATTTTGAAATAATTAAATAAATATGTTTGTGTGTCCATTAATTAATTATTATGGTAATTACCCGTGTGCGTTTTTCGCGTGTTTATTTGCCTTTACCTATTGCATATTTCATCGGTGCGGCTCATGCGGCTCATTCTTGTCGGCTTTCCCCCTCGAGTTATAGTGAACACATATATGTACACAATTATTATCCAATTGGATATTAATTTAAGGGTGGGTTAGGGTAAAAAGTATTAGTCACGCCTCGCCAAGGATAACCGACTATTATTATATTTTATATATAGCTAGTTAACTTTAGCGATATCGTATTTAGACTGAAAAAAATTATAATTATTAGCAGACAAAAATATTTAGATAATGCGCGATTTCGAACATCGGAAACACATACATAGTTTATATAGTTCAAAATTAGACGAGTGAAATTTTTTTTGTTTTTTTTTTTGAAAAAAAAGAAGCATTTTCCGCGGGATTTCCGTCTAGTTTTCAGTCGGCATAACAATACAGGTCGAAAAACAATCACGTTTTCGGCACATCCGATTTGTTTTCTAATATAGTCGTGGCGGTCAAATTATTTTCGGCACGGGGGAGGGGTGAAGCTGATTTTCGACAACATTAGATCATTTAAAACCTAATTTAAAGAACACAATAAAATCAATTTGTGAATTTAAAGTACACGGTACATGACGTACTTAAAATGCACTTTCGTAGTAATTTTATATATTGTATTTGAACCTGTTAATTTAATACCTATCTTATTTATACGAATAGTTTCTTTGAGCCTAACGCATAAACAGGTATGTATTTACCTCTACTGTAGTGTTTCTTCACCGTTTTAGACACGAAGACATCTTTTCCGGCGTAGTTGTAAATCCACGGGAGGGAATATAATATCCCCTCCCTCCTCCCCCGGTCAGAACGGAGTGAAACAAGGCGGTATTATACATTTATATGATATTGTGTGCACTGTTCTATGTATAGTGTCCTGTAACGTCCTGACATCCTGTCGGTAGTCCACATCCTCGCTTTGTGTTGCAGTATATATAGGTAGAATGTACCCATGTATGAAGAGAGTGTATTCGTTGTACCGTCGTCGGCATACACGGGAAATCCTGCGCGAAAATCTCGAAATATTCGTATAATCACTCATTTACTGTTTTATCAATATACACAATAGTAATACGACGTCTACACATGTGTCACGTGGTCGTCTAACACGGTGAAATCAAATTTTTCATTTTTAGTCTGGATAAATTCAAAAAATCTGTACAGTTTATGTTTACATTTCACACACTCGCGTGCGTATAAACAATGGTGGAACTACATAATAATATGTATGTATTATATATTTAACTTTGAAAATTACAATTTAAAAAATGAAACTAAAAACCTCGTGAAAGTTTATTTTTAGTTATAAAATATGTTATTTTACTCGATAAAGTAATTTTCAACTCGAAATTCGTAGAAAAATAAAATGAAATTTTCACTGGGTATAGAATTTTAAAACGTGATTCTGTTTCGATTGAATTAATATCCTAATTTTAACAATTAATTTGATTACAAAAAAAAAATTCTTGGACATTTATAAAATTCTGTCCTAGCAATAGCGTGCCATAATACCATATCAATATAAGATTGAACAATAAAAAAAGGTAAAAAATTAATCGATTCGAAACACGGTCATCGAAGACGTCTCCGGAGCTATAGAAATGTCAAAATTAATATTTAAAACGTACAGTTTCGAAAGGGGGTCGATAGCCTGGGGTGTTATTACGCGTCGAAACTATTAATTATTGTTATAATTGTTACGTATTTTATAATATGTAAATACGAAACACGACGTTGCGATATTTGCCAAGAGAATGGAACCCGAACAAACGGTATCTACTCGGCGCGTGAACGCATGCGTGTACGTATATATTGGGTTTCCGCATCGATTCGTGAAAATAACGAAAAAGTTACAACCGAATGCGTCGGGTGCGTTACGCGCGATTCGGACAATGGCCTCGCCACAACACATACAGGTTTTGTAGGCCGTCACGACGACGACGAAACAAACAAACGAAACAAACGAATAATTATACGCGTTTTTTTTTATTGTTGTACGAGTATTTAGTGTGAATCGCGTTTCAGACGGATCAGGGTTTTGAACGCTCTCGATTCTCAACTGCGCAGACGCTATAAGAGACAATCGGCTGTAGTCAATTTGCAACTTAAATTGACTCGAAATATAAATAACACGTGTGATTTACACAGACATTTTTCAAACACATTTGCGATTCGCATCAAAAAATAACGACATGTAATTTGCATGTAAATTAACGAACGATTACTATTAGAGACGGGAAGACTGATAGTGAAAATAGATACGTCATCGGCAGAAAAGAATACGAGTTTTATTTAAATGTTTCGTCTTGAAATCGTAGTATTTAGAAATCCCGAATTATCATAGTCTTGTTGACACGGGTGAAACAATCGAATATTCGATGATCGATACTAATTTCGGTGCAAATTACCAACTCTCAGACTATCGACATGTCAATTAACCGCGATATTTTCGATGAAATTATGATTTTAAATTGTCGAAAAATTAAATTTGCTTTACGAAAACGACTTACCCGTATATCATAACTCCAAGTGCACACATTTATTCGACCAAAAACGTCTTTTATTTGGATTTCTCACGAGCATAGACGACATACGATTGCGACAAACATCTGTTGGACAATATTCTCGAGCATTTCGTGCGGTACAGAATTTCAATTTTCCAATTTAGAATTTCAATATTTCAAACAATACTATAAAAATATAAAATACACCGCGATAGTAGGTTTAACGAGAAACAATTAAAAATTATATAATATTTTTGTTATATTTTATGATCATAATTGGGAAAACTGACAACGTTTTTAAATCAGAGTTAAATTAATAAAGGGAAAAGAAAATCAGTTTATAAATTAACTAAAATATGTTTTATCTCTCCACCAAGTGAAAAATGAATGGACAAAATAGTAATCGAAATGAACCCAATACCCAAAGATCAAATGTGACGCTTTCTACTCGATCGGAGAAAAAACTTACCGACATAACAGATCACTTTGAATGATTTTTCAAGTTCTGAGCAACGTGAATAAGACAAAGGGCTGTAGGAGGCATAGAAGTATTTACAAAGAACATACTACCTAACATAAGTAGGGTAGTAGACTAAATGGCCAACTTTTCCGTTACCCATCGAAAAAAAAGCACCTACAATGGCCAGGGATTTTCAAAACCGTAAGAGTATAAAGAGTTATCCGAAAATCATGTACTTAGGTACTTTATTAATTCAAGTCATACTAGTTCCATTATTATAATTCAATATTTGGGATATTTTAAACTTTATATCGATATATCCATCAAGAGGTGTTTATTATATGACGAATAAGGACGTATAAAAACATAATAATTTAAGATGATATAATATTATATTGTATGAGTATCGAAATAATTGTTTAGACTTACACTATAACTTAAGTATAAATAAAAAATCTAAAATGATTCATACTTTACTTCTTCTGGACTTAGTTTATTTCTCCAAGATAAATTTAAATGCTTTTGACATTGGAACTGAAATGTAAAATTATGATTCATAAGACAATGCTATCACTCAGATACTTGATTATAGTTGTTCGACATTTTCTGTAACATCATATATAAATATATAATAAGCATTATATTTTACGTACGATTAATCAAAAACATGAAATTATTATAAAATATTTGGTTTTAATTTTTGAACTGATAGTATTTTATTTTTATACTACCGAGTCTATAAACTCTACGAGTGTTGTTTGAATGTAAAAATTACATTTAAAAAAACGTGATCAATAATAACTTTAAAAATTAATCTCCTTCTTCTTTAACTACATTTTTTTATTCTCTTCTTGGGCCAGCTCAAACATTGCACGTACAATTCAACCGTCGCCGTGACAAAATGTACGCACCTATAGAGACAACATTGAAATAATAATATGTTATTATTTTATTAAGATCGAACTGTTGACATTCTAGTATGATTAAAGGTTTTAAATACAAATTTTTACAAATGAGTCAAAATACTTACGACAGTACAGTGGCATACACAGGAATTCTAAAGAGGATATTAGGCTAAATCTGGTATCCTTACCAACCAAATACATTTTTTTACTTGTCATTGGGAGCAAAGCGGGGAGGTGTGGTATGTGTGTGTGGGAGGACAACAACTGCAAGATAGAAATTTGTATTAAATATTATAATATTTCAAATCAAAACTCAGATACCCATTATGACCCACTCAAAAGGTCAAGAATAGCAGCCACTTGAACCCAATTGAGAGCGCCATCTGGAGAGTAGCCAGAGTCCAGCACTGATTACAAAAGTCAACTGTAATTGGAAATTTTTTGTTAAATTTAAAAATAAATAATAAATATACTATAGTTGATGAGAAATTTATAGAGATTAAAACTTAGAAATTAAAGTTAAAAAAAAAAAAACAAATTAAAATAAAGTACCCCAATAGGGTTTTAGTACAAAATTTTATTTTTTATTTCGTTTCATCAAAAAAATTCTTAAAAAGTACTTAAGTTACTATTATCAATCATATACATTTCATGTTTACTTAATATCATAAGAATATTATTTTATATTAAGTGTTACTGGAGTGAAAATATTAATATGAATAACTGTTTCACTTATTTAGCATAGATGTACAGAAATATTTCAATATTTAATACATCGAAGTAGTAACTACTAAACCGATATTGTCGAAAAAGGGAGTTTTTTGTCGAACTTCTTTATTATCTTTTTGACTGAAATAAGATGTGATTGGAACTGATGTTTTATCTTCATCCTCATCGTCATCGGACCTAGAACGAAAAACAAATTTTATTCGGAAATATTTTATACTTCATTCAAATGTTAAATAAAACAAACAATAAAAATTACAAATTATACATTCAATGCTAAATAATATGATGTAATAATAGTTAACACTCACCAATCTATTTGTGCAGCATGGTTTTTTAACACCAATTGTGCAGTAGACCAAGAAAATCGTACTATACTAGGGAATCCGAATATTTTATGGACATTCTTTACCAAAAATTCTTTTGTTAATGGATCTGAAATTATTTTAAATATATAATTCAATTTCCTAGTTTTGTCAGCTGCTCACATTCTCATTTTGTTTTACCATTTGGATACCCGCTTCCCCAATTGCAATCAATGACTTCACCGGGTCTCTCAATAAACTGCCAATTTTTCAATGCAGTATCACGTATTACTTTCGCACAAATACTAGCGGCGCTTACAATTGGAAACAGAGAGTCGGCTTTTTTGGACACGGTAATTTTCAACTGAGGAAATATTGATGATAATTTTGCCTGAAAAAAAAAAAAATTAACCATAATAATATATAATACTTTAATATAATGATAAATATAATAAACAAATGGAATCGAGACGTAAATGGTATAGAATATTAAACGTCTGGGTTTTCTTTTTATTCCATAGTATATTATGGAACACGGCATATTAGACATTTTATGATTGCATAAAATAAGTCGGTGACAAATAGTCAAAGTATTTAGGATACAAAGCACTTACCCTGTGAAAACAGAAAATAAGAAATTTCTTACAAACATTTTATATTTTATATATAAAATCTGATATTTATTTAGAATATATCTGATATTTAAAATATCAGATATATGATGTCTTATGTTTTAAAAATGCAAAATATTCTTTTAATATTTTGTAACACATTGTAACATTAAATATCATTTTAAATTAATGTTTTTTTAAATTTTATTTACAATAAATAATAATAGTTTAAATTTATTTTATTTACTAGTACAATAGTGATTAATTTTTGTGTTTACGAAGAACCCAGGAGGACATAAAAATAACTCGAATTGTAAATATTGTATTTATCGATAGAAATTATCAAAATATTTATGTACTTACACGGATGTACATAAAAATAATATTATGTTATATAATTAATAATTATTTTCAATTATTATTTATTTACAAAAATAAAAACATTTATAATAATATTGTTTTTATTCTCAAATATTCTCTAACCCATAAAATATGCTTCTTTTTTATGCAAAATATGTAAAATCATAAAAATCCGACCTCTAGTTATGACAATTAAAAGTATGAAATATTATTATATTCTTACTTGGTACTTCTCAGGTGGTCCAACTGTATCAACATATACTTCACAAACATTTACTCCTCTGTCCAAAACTCGCCGTATCAAACCAATAGCTGAATTATGCGAGATCTCATTCAAGGAGCATTTTTGCCTATATAAAATAAGTTTAAAAACATTGAGATATAATAATGTTTAAATTATCAAATTGAAATTTTCTTCTGATTTAAACGATCATCATATTGGGTATGTACTACAATTTAAGGCAATAATATCAATCTAGGCTAAGTGAAAGTTACTTAAATACTTTATAAAAGGTTTGACTAATTGATTCACAGTCATCAATCTCATAGGAAAAATATAACTAATACAATGAAATATTTAAATCAGACTAATAATATAATCATAGAGATACCTTCTGAAGCTACAGTTGCTTATAGTAGTTGGTGATATAATGTGTACTGCCCAACCAAGTATATTGCTCTGTTCGGTAATGCCGTCAAAGATGTTATCACGGGCTTGTTCATTCAAAGATTTAGAATCAGCACATCCCAATGTTTTAAGCACTTCTTGGTTGTTCATTGGACAGTATGTAGTGCCATACACCATTGGACCTGGAACAGTTTAAACATAAATTGTCATCGAGCAATATTAAATGTAGCTAAACGGAATTCAAAATAATATTGTATGTCTGAAAAAATCATTAGTTTATTGAGTCACAGGCCTTATAGTCAAGATTTTATATAAATATGAATCGCTACACTTTAGTAGTTAAACACGGGGGACAGAAAAATCGTTAGCGATTCACTCTCGGAATGAAAATTTCTCAACGTTTACCGATCGGGCCACATAGAATTTCTCACAGTCGTAGACCGAATATGAGGGCCAGAGTACCTATTCAACGACTGGATGGAAAATTACTACGAAACGGTACAAGGAGCGGATTGCTAGGTGTGTAACGGGGCGCGGTAAACTCAACGCCAGGCATACGTTTCGAGTTACTGAGATTCACGAAGTATGCGATCGATGTATGATATAATACGAGCGATTTTCGAACGTACCTAGGACAGGACCGCGACCGGCTTCGTCGATTCCCAGTATGCATTTCTCGGTGGTCGTCGTGTCCGGCAATTCGGATTCGATGTGAACGTCGAACGTATTGTTTTCGGTCAAGATCACGGATTTCACGTCCGAAATGGATCGGCACACTTTGTACTCGGCCTTCGTGTCGAACATGTTCATGTCGAACGTGTTCATGTAGAACGTGTTCATTGTAATGTCGCCGAGGTTAAAAACGAGGAAAAAATAAATAAACACAACTGTTTGAGCAGAGAACGCGCGGAAAGGTGAACACCGCGCGACCGATCGTCGAGGACTGAACGATCGTGTTCAATCTTTATTCCAAGTCCGTTATCTAACCCAGAACGGATTTTAAGAGGGAACGCGTCTCATTGGCCGAGCGCTCAACGACGATAACACAATGTTTACCCATCATTGTTATCGGACGACGACGGCGACGATAACGATATTATTGAAAAGCGGATGTTTCTTGTTGAATGTGTGATTACGCGATGTCGAAACTGACCGACGACCACTATATTAAAACCGACCTATTGCCCCCTGTAGACGTATGAAATCCGACGGAATGATAAAAGATTTCTAAATTCATACGTCTCTCGTAAGCGTTTCCTCGTTCTCCTCTGCTCGGGCGCCCCCGATAACGTGTTTTGATGTTACGCGATCATCAGTGTTCGTTTAAATGTGCTGCCGTGGTGAACCGTAGACACCTCTTCTTCGCGCCGGATTTCCATTTTCTCTCTCTCCGAGGTACGTTTCGAATTTCTATTTTTCGATTTTCTCTTTCGCCCCGCTCGCCCGCCGTACACCGTCTCTCCGTTTCAATTCCGTCGGCTAGACGACGGTCGACTGTTTTTCACGACGACGTCCCCTTCGGGTGCCAGTGAAAACCTACGAGTAGTTCACTGTTAAAAGTATGACACTTTCATCAGTAACTCGTCGAATATCAACACGATTTCTTCGTGCAATATTAGGTCACCGCTTGTTACTGATAATCGGAACATCCAGATTATTGCCGCCTTTCGAGCGGCTAATCGTGTACGATCCCCATCTATAGTTTCATTAATTTTGGTCTGAAGTATTTGTCGTATGTGAAAAATCTTTTTCACTTCTACCGGTTGTATTGTGTATTAGTTGTTATCACTAGGGTTCAGATGTTGTTGCTTTTGCTTCACTTTTCTTCGACTATTCTAATTTATTGCTTAGTAAGTTTTAATTGTGTATCGTTTGATTTCAAGAGAATTTTTAGTGCAATTTTTTCCATTATTATTGCAACCATGTTGATATTTCACATTTTATAGTCCTGTTTTTACTGATTTCAATTAGGTTGCAGGAAAAAATTATTGGATTTCAAACTATATTGAATACTGACTGGAGAGAAATAAATCGTTTGATGGTTCACCCTCATTTTTAATATGCTCCGATAACTTCCATAACTTCTAACAAAGTTTCCCCGGTCATAAAAAAGAAATAACTAATCCATTGATATATTATAACAATATAAGATTCATATAATTTTGTAATAAGCCCAATTGTTAATAATTAATTCGACAATTAATGATTTCAAAATGTTTTATTCTGCGTATAGGCACTGTTTATTCAAATAAAAAAATATAATTTACACTGAATCTTTGTCATTTTTAGGGCAATGTTTGAAGGTTTTTTTTTCCATATTGTAATAATATACAATCAATTTCACTTGTTTTTTTAGTACAGTGCCATCCGAACTCTAGTTATCACTGTTATGTAATGCTCCACAATCTTTATAGTAAATGATTTTCAACGGTTTCATCTGCTTGTGTCTATAATAAATCATCTTTCCAATTATTACATTTAACAATATTATCTATGTATCATTATTACGGTTTTAATGTTATTATGTATACTGGGGACGTCATAATTGATATTCAATAGTATTAATGGTCAATTGGTATTGTGAAATGAGTATGAATCTAAATTGTTTCTCTAAATAATTACCTGTCAACATAAATCGTTATTCAATCGATAAAAAACGGACATAAGTACCTACTTACCTATTATAAAAATCAAAATAAATCCATTAGAAGCAAAAAAATTGTTGTCTGTCATTTTTGGTAGCAGAAATCGTTGAACTGATGTAATTCTTTCGTATTTTACATAGTTAGTTGTTCTTCGTTTAAATTTCATTTTCTCGATTTTTACATTTTAAAATATCGCTCTTGCTCATTCAAACTTAATTTTATGATTGCACACATTTATTATGATTTCTTGAAGTGTTAAAATTTTACTTTTTTTCATTGAAATCAAAATCTTTTAAAAAAAACCACACAAAGTAGTTTAACAATAAAAATCAAACAAGGATATAATATAAACGATTAAATAAATTTGATTTAGTGCTATACTTAAAAATTAAGCACCCATTTATAATTTTTCAAAATTGATTTATTACTATCATATCAGATACTTATATTTAATTATTATCGTTATAATAATAATAACGTATTGGGTAAAGAAAAATACCGACTCACTGTAGGGACCCCATTGAGCTCGACTGTTGTATAAAAATCGGTTGCATTACAATAAATTGTGTAATAAACTCTCCGTGTTTTAGACGTTTCAAATGAAAATTAATGTCTGTAAACAACCGACTGATATTGAAAATAATCATGTGAATTAATAAGCATTCATGTTCTTAAATATAGATTACTTATTGATATTTTATGGTAATTAAAATGGCGTTTTAAAGTTATTATGTTTGCAGTGTTCGCATAATTGGGTATCATTAACTGTTCACAATGAAAATCACCTATTTTTATCACAACCAATGTCTTCTTGTCCGCGTTCAAACTTTTTTTCTCCCTCTAGAAAAAAAAAAAATAAATAAATAGATTTATTCCCATTGAAATGCAAAATTATTCTAATACAACCGACTGATACTTCATTCCATAGGCACAGCCAACACCGTCGTTGTCGATATTGTTCACAGCACACGTTTGTTGTACTCTTCACACTCGGCTAACCCGTGTACTAAATTATTGTTCGACAGATCGCAGTAAAGTATGAAGTTCATTCTCAAGTCGTTGGGCGCTTTACCCGTACGGCGTTTCCTGTCGACCGTACCGAAACCGTTGAACCCCGTCCAAGAAGCCGCCCTCGAAGAGCGCTGCATTCTGGTCGACCAAAACGACCGCGAGTGTGGTTACGCCAGCAAACGAGAATGCCACCGGCTGGTCAACGGACAAATTCCGTTGCACAGGGCCTTCAGCGTGTTTTTGTTCAACACCCGGGACGAACTGCTGTTGCAACAACGATCGTCGACAAAGATCACATTCCCCGATCATTACACCAACTCTTGCTGCAGCCATCCGCTGTACGAGATCGAGGAAGAACGCAACGACTTGGAAGGCGCCAAGTCCGCCGCTTGTCGCAGACTCACGTTCGAACTGGGCATTCCCAAGGACCAGTGTCGGCCGAAAGATTTGCAGTACATAACCAGAATAAGGTAAGCGTGCGAGCGTGCACACAAACACGACACTCGTCATAATAATATGGTGATGGTGAACATTTTTTTTGTCTAGATACATGTCCGAAGGAGACGGGACTTGGGGCGAACACGAAATAGATTATATATTTTTCCTACACAAAGACGTGACGTTGGACCCGAATCCGGACGAGGTGAACACTGCGCTGTACGTTCCCAAAACGAAAATCAACAAGTTCTTAAAGAATCTGAGTCATCCGATTACACCTTGGTTCAATCTGATTGTTCAAAACGAATTGACAAACTGGTGGGATAACTTGAGATCGCTGGAAAAAGTTATGAATCAGAAAAAAATCATTAGTTATTAAACTCTTCGACGGAGGGTAGGAATATTTTTTTCGAATGACGAACGACGTTAGTGTTTTGGGACAATAAATTAATTTTCAATAATCTGTTTAATAATCGCAAACGACGAACAACGTTGTTACTATAGATCATAAGTATGATGATAAATTGCGATGTAAAAAAAACTAAATAGAAAAAAATCGTCGTTCAAATATATACATATTATTATATTTTTATTTTCTAATGCTCTTTTAAAGATAGTTAAGGAATTTGGGATTTTACTATAGTGGTTTTATCGCGTCAAAAAAGAAAAAGATGTCGCTCGCAACGATTTCAACGTAATTGACATTGTATTTCAAATAAATTTACCGGTTAAAAAAACATAGTTTTTTTTTTTTTTTTTAATATAAATATCAACTGTATGTACATAATATTAAGGTTATGATAATACGTATATAAAATATTTGATTATGTTATTGTAATTTGTAAGATAAATTTTTAATTTCAGATATCTTTTGTAATGTGACAGTTGTGTATAAAATTATTTTTGCAATTTATTATAGAATTATATATTTATTAAAACGTTGTAATTTTTTTTTTTTTTTGTTTAGTTTCAAGTGTTTGAATACAAATAAATTATTATGTAAAATATAGAAGGCGAAAAAAAAAAAATTAATTATATATAAATAAATAAAAGAGAAATAGTTAACGTAACAAAAAAAAAATAAAATAAATAAATAATAATAGGTAATAATAATAGTAATAATAAATAGTTTAAAACGACGTCAACATTATTCGTACAGATTTCCGAAGCGATTATTGAAAATACAAACTAAACATTTACCGGTGACGATGATTAATGTATAAATTTAAATTTAAAAAAATAATGAACGTGTATAAATTAACTATTTAGTATATTATGTTTCTCAAACGAAAGTTTGTTTTGTTTTTTTTTTTTTTTTAATATTTAACAATTGAATTTACTTGTTTCCCTTTGAAATGGTGATTTGTATTAAATAGTGATTATGTATTCAAAACGTATAAAAAGTCGAAGTAAATTTATCGCAAAAACAATGAACAAAACATTACTGAATACATATTTATATAACTTTTAATTTCAAAAGAAAAAATTAACAATGGCTAAATCTATTTACAATATATTTACTAAGTTCTTTAACTTTTTTTTTTTTTTCAATTTTGTTCTTAACAAAATATAATGTTTAATTCCAATATCACAATAGAGAAATATCGTTTGAAACACCAAATAAATGAATTCAAGCGATTTAGTTAAATAATTTAAGCAATAAATCAATGTTAAATTATTTAAAAACCAGGTATTTTTTTAGTACACAAAAATATATATATATATAACATACCATTTATAATTAGTTATCATTATAGTTTTTTTTTTTTTTTTTTTTTTTTTAATATATATATATAACTAAACTGAAATCTATAGAAAAAATCGTTCTAAATATTATACTTTAATTTCAAAAGTGTTACACAATATCAGTACACGACTAGACATTTCTTAATGAATTTTTTATGCAGCAGCAACCGGATTTTTTTTTACCCGATTGGTTTAATTTGACGGTGAAGGATCGGTGACTTTAGGTTGTTTTCGAACATTGGCTGCCGGCTGTGGAATTTGGGACTGCATTACAGATTGTCTATTGCGGCTAGGCGGCGATGAAAATCTATGAGGAACACCCATAACATGGTTGGCTGACTGCTGTGGTTGCTGTGGAGGAGGTGGTGATGGTCTGTTAGTTTGCCGTTGTTTGGCATCTGCAACTATTGCCTTAGCTAGTGCTTGTGATACCTGAGGTTGAGCTGCTAAAGGTGGTGGTTGGTCTTTTTTTGAATTTATCGCTGATGACATGGATCCAAATGGAGCCAACATGGATAATAACAGTTCTTGCATAAAAAAACTACGATCAGCGCGGTCTACTTCCAAATTCTGTTGTTCAGTTTCAGTCAGCGGTGCATCAATATATCTATGTATATGAAAAAAGATTACATAAGTTATAATTATTATATAGAAAAACACAATGTAAAAGATCGAAATTCAAAGAGAGCGTATTTGCATAATGCGGTATGTATAGAAGTGGCTACATTCATTTTGAGAGCAGTGTCAAATCATTTATTTCAATTTAACGATTATGAGCTGATCTTCGGTTAAAGAGGATTGCAAACGGCAGTTTATAAAAAGTTCGGTATAGACAATATCAGAGCATGCATGTGATTTTCCAAGTGAGCACATACAAAATCATTAATGACTCACAGATAACAACACTGTAAGAAACATTTCCATACATAACCCGCCCCCGCATGGATTGGCACCCACTATAAGTAACCAATGTGGCAGATGCCTCACTAGATAATGAAAGCGAAGATTTTATCAATCCTACCGATCGACTTAATTGTGTGATAAATTTCTGAAACTTTATAGGAATTTATTATTTTGTTTACTTGGAATTTTAAGATTTTAAATTCAAATTTATAATCTTCAAAGTCTAGAGAAGTTGTCTGAAGTTGCCTTCAGTAAACATAATGAAGAAATAAGAATAATTTAAAAAAATTTAATCTCATTACCAAGTGATAGATATGAATGACAAAAGATTGATATGTTTTGGTTGAAATAACTAACCATTTATAATGAATTTTTGTTATTTTTAGTGCATTACTGCGATAAATTGTATTAGTTTTTATTAACTGCAACAACATCTGAACCTTATACATAACTATTACAGTCAATTATAAATTTAGTACAATAAGTTTTTTTCATTAATGATAATTAAATACACAGTGTAGAAGAGAAAAAAATATAAGGTATAGAATAAAAGAAATTGAAATAGTAGAGTAGAAATCACAGTTGTAAATTCACATGTTTTGAAACCTATAATAATCACATTTATGAATTAACCATCTCAAAATCAATACTAAATTGCTATAAATATCCCAAAAATTAAGGGACTATTTTTTTTCCATCTATTATGGTATTAAAAAAAAATGCTCAAAAAAATTTCAAGTTTTAGAGCTATTAGTTTTAAAATTAAGAAGAAATAACAAAAAAATAAAAATCACTCAAGACATTTTCATGTAACTAATCTTTAATTTTGGGAAAATAAAAAATGATCCATCTCAAGACCCAGATATAATTTGCTCTCAAATAAGATAATGATGTTAAAAATCATAAAGGTATTTCTAGTCTAATTTTTTTCCATAGAAATACAGTTATTATAAAACCAATTGGGATTCCTTACCCTACAATTACAATTTAAAACCGTAATATTATTGTCTTCAGCATTTTGGACAGTTAATTAAATTATTTAAAAACTATTTCTTTCTACTAAATAGTTATAATATATATCAAACATAATAATAGTAAACGTACTTGATTAGAAACTGTGATGAGCTATTGCGTGCAGACTGATTTTGATTCGAGTTTGAATCTACTACTTGAATATTAAGTAAGTTAGAAGATGTACCAGCAGCTTGTGTTGGCACTCCCGATCCAACTATATTATTATTAGCCAATGATGCAGCAGCAGCAGCAGATGAGCCATGTCCTTGACGACGGGGTAAACGTTCTAATTGCTGTCTAGCAGCCTGTAAACATAAACATGTTATTGTATGAATATTATCATTAACAAAATCATGTATAGTAAACATTTGTAAATTATAATAATATAAAAATTAAACTTAATTTTAGCAAAAAAACTTAAACATTATTACTATTATACAATACCCTGACTTGTTGTCTTTCAAGCTGCAGCTGCATCTGCAACTGTTGCAGCTGCGAAGAAACATTGTGAGTGCCTTGTGAGCTATTTGCTGTTGATCCAGGCACATTATTTGTTTGTGCTCTTCGAACTCCGCTTAACTGTGATAATAGCTCAGCAATTGGATCTGAACCGTCTCTTGCTCCAGCACTAAAATGCATTTAAATGAATTAGTATTGATTATTATTATAAATTTAGAGAATTTAATAATACATAAAACTATGTTTTATGCAACAACAATTTAATATATGTAATTCAAAAATAGCAAAAAAAAAAAAAAAAAATGAATAAATATCTATAGCAATTAAACACAGATGCATAGCCAAACTAATAAAACTATAAATTTATTTTCTTTGTTGAATTTCAAGCCACCAAGACTACTGTTTGAATAAATATAATTAAATTGTCCGTACTTTGCTGCCCGGTACCTGAAATTGATTGCTCTTCGAACCCTCGTACTACCCATACCTCTTGACTGTGGTATACGCCGAACTGAATGCCTTGCTACAGTTGGTTCGTCGTGATAATTAAAGTTAAGAAAACATTCATGTTGAATAGATTTAATAATTGAATAAATATAATATATTAAGTTTAATAAATGTATAAGTAATTACTCTGGAATCTTTTGATATTGATTTTTTTAATCTTTCTACATTTCAATATTATTATTTTAAATTTTAATACAAGATTTTAGATAAATTACATTTTCTAGTAAAAAAATGTATATTTTATACGATTAAGTATTACAGCAAATTTTGAATTAATAAATAGGTTATTTTATTAAACCCAAAAACTTAAAACATTTACTGATTACTTATACAAGTACTGTACTGATACTGAATTATTTTCAAAATATTTTAATGAAATTTGTATTATTTAGAGCCACTTGCAATTTTTAAGTCTTTTTAGTTTCTTTTCATAAATGTTGATACAATAAAATTTTGGTTGTTTGAAAAATCTTGAACATTTTACAAAATTTCATATAAATTGATTTAATTTTAACATCGACATTTTGGAAATATAAAGGCAGAATTTTAATAAAAAAGTGATAGAATGATAACATTTTGATAAAATTCTAAAAAATTAAAAAATCTACCTAGTTTTTGTAGCTGGTTCACCCCACCTCTTTCAATCAGAATAGTTTTTTCTAAGGCAATGATGTATAGGTTTCAGATTAAAAAAACCAATTCACCAGCACCAATCACTCGTCACCTATATCTCACCCTTCATTAAATGTTATGCTTATACTTAATGTTTCTGCATAAAAACCTAGCCCCTAATTACAAAACTCAATCCACAATAAATTATAATTATAGGATACTATAGATTAAAGTAAATACCTAATAATAAATACATAAATATATCTGATATAAAAAGGATATTAAAAATGAAATTAAATCCCGGGGAACACTTGGGCTGGCACGATGTTGCATTTGTAAGTGAACAGAAAAATCATCTGTTAACAAATTAGGATCTCCACCTGGGTGTGCTGCACAAACTGGACAAACCTAAAAGATATACACATTAGAATTAAAGTAACAAAAACACCCAAACAAAAAGTAAATAACTTACAACTTCAGTAGTAGAATCAGGATGTTCAGCAGTAACATGTTCTGTTAACACTGCTTCAGTAAGGCCCATGCGTCCACAAAAAGGGCACGTGAATGCTTGTAGCTGGTCTAAAACCAATGATTCACCACCATAATACAGCTCAAAGTCCGCACGAGTTAAAATACATTGCATTGGATGATCAACTGAATGACGGGGTGTTGAAGCGCCAGCTTCATAACAATTGGCACACAGATCATAATCATAACATTTTAAACATTTGAAACGCCGTCCTTTAAAGTTTCCTCTCATACATGCATCACAGCTGACTCCTATAATAAAAATACATATGATTAACTTGTAATTTATAAATAACAATAATCTATATGATAATCTATATGATAAATGCATCAAAAGTTAATAATAAAAAACAAATTGATATTGAATTAAAAATGTATATTCATTAAGTATTACCAAATGTATTTGGGCAAAATAAAAATGAAAAACTATAAATTTGACAATAAATTAATGAATTAAATTTATATAGATAGATAATAGACTAAGAAACTAAAATACTTAGTAGGTAAGGTATATCAATCATTTTAATTCTTGAATACTCAGATTAGGTAGGTATTTAACATTATCTTTACACAATTAATTATATTTTATAATAGGTAGTTATCTACATATTTACAGTTATTGTTTAATTTATGAAGGTACAACAATATTTTTATCACATTTTCCATATATTTTTTTTACAAAATAAATCTATTCATTTTACTGTAAACAAATATAATAAAATTCTATATAGTTTTATTCAAGGTGTATTTTAATTATTATAATTAATAAATTAGGTAGATACCTTCTTTTAAAATGATCATTTTTAAGTAAATATATTTACCTATTTTCATAAATTGAATGATTTATTATTACCTACTTTTTTTTTGATTGAATTGAAACAATTTTGCTCTAAGAATTAAAAACAAATGCTATAAAAAATGTAGATATCTAGTAAGGATTCTATAATTAATATAAACAGTAAATAATTTTTAGTCGTCAGTTGTTGAAGATCAAGTTAAATACCTACCAAATCTGAGTGGGGACAGGCTGAATAGAAAAATTTAACTTCTATTTAGTCAAATATAACAAATATAATAGGTATATCACCAACAATAATCAACTTAAATAATTAGGATTGTTAAGTAAAATAAATATTAATCTATTTTGTTATGAACTATGCCAACAATTAACAGAAATTACTTAAATATTTTTTAAATAAGAAAACACAATATTGATCATTATTTACCAACATTTTTCATTTTTTAAGTAATTCAAGGTTTATGTTAATTTAAAACTTTAAATATATATATATATATATATATATTGACGATTATATTTCTTACACATACCTTTAATGAAATAATAACTTCAAATCTGATATTGTAATTTACTTTTTCAATTATTAATAATCATTAATTGTAATATAAGTAATAAATGTAATACTTAAAAATTTTGCTCTAAAACTAATATGATCAATAAAACAGAAATCATAAAAAAATGTCAAAGTTAAACCAGATAATTTATAACATAAATCAAATTTAACTGACTTTAATGACTTAAGTATCTAGATTATAATAGACCAAATGTTAATAAATTAAAGCTGTAACTTTAAATTGATTGTCAGAGCATGGTGAAAGAGAAACCATGTAGACACAGATCTATGAATAGAATTTGTAAACTGTTTATTACATTCATAAGTAATTGAGTTACAATAAAATCAAATTGAAAATGTACAAAACTTGAATGGATCACCTACATCTAAGATGATAAGGTGGGTAGGTACCTATTTAATTAAAAGAAAATATTTTCCAATAGTCAACGTTCAAATTTCTAAGGTTACAAGATCCAATATGTTTTGACGATTTAAAGAGATCTACATGAAGTCAAACATGGAAAATAACTATAAATTATAGGTAGCCAGTTAGAAAATGATAAATCATTATAGATAACATAGCAAAAGAATCGGTGCTGAAAAGTTGTTTATCAGTATCATCACATTAGAAATCTAACAAGTAAGTTTTGGAACGTGATTTAATGTTGCATATAATAATAATAGATTTACTGTAAATAGAATTTACTTTTAAAATTGTCATGCTCTGTTCTACTTTAGAAGTGACACCAATAGATGTTCCCATCGCCAAGCAATGACTCGTGCGACACAAAATAAAAACGACTCGGCTCGATTTAGATTCGTCTAGAAAGTGTGTAGGCAGGTGTTCTTTGTGTTTAAAAACGATTGTTGCAAAACATTGCGTACGCAGTAACAGTTTGTAAATACCGGGGGGTTCGAGCCGTCTGAAATCGGACCCCGAAAAACGTGAGCGACAGCGACACGGCCGAATCGAGGCCGTGTCGTCGTCGCTATCGTCACCGGAGACGATGGAATTCCGAAAACCAATGTCGAACGAGGGTTCGACACGAGAAGACGGAGCGCGTTCGACAACCGTTGCTTACCTTCATGACGTGACATTTCACGAGTTCCGTCTCGGCAGCCGCCGTCGTCGTCTTGCGGCCGTGTGTTCTAGTGGTCATTAACGAACGATTTAGCGGGGCGCGTATCTCGCCTGTCGGATTCTGAAAAAAAAAAACGCGCACGAAATAACAACGCGAGAAGCGACGGCGGCGGCGGCGGCGGCGGAGCGATCCGCACGGTTCCGAACGATCCCAAAAGCGATCGGGTCGATCGCAGCGGCGGCGGCGGCAGTGAAACGAAGACGACAATAATAAAAAATTACAGCACGTATCGAATGTAATGGACGACGGCGGCGGCGGATCGAAATCAATTGAAAACGGGAATCGAAAACGCGATACGGCCGCGGACGATGGTTTGTTTTTTCCTTTATCCCCGTTAGATATATATTATTTTCTCTCCTTTTTTTTTTTATTTTTCTGCAACTTCACGACGACGGCCGATTACGACGGGATGGCCAACGATTGTCCATGGAAGAAACGGTCGGACCCGGAACCGCGGTCGCGGTCACACCGCGCCACCAGCAGCTGTTCGCCGCGATAACGACCAGTCGTGTTGCGCGTACACGGTTGATATTTCCCTTTTCTCCACGCGCCCCCGTCGTTGGCTCTTCCATTTTGTTCATGTGTTGTGCGTCGCGTTCCGCTGCCCGTCTCATTCGACCGTTCGAATCCCCGGTCGCTTTTGTGCCGCCGTCGTGTTTGCCGCGGGCCAGCGACGCTTCCGGACGCGGTCCGAACGACGACGACGACGCCGCCGCCGCCGCCGGGCGTGCTAAACATGCGCTCGTGAAGTCGCCCGACTGCGAGACGCGCCACCCGTAGACGACAGGTGAAACATCATGACGACACGTTCGTAGAATTCCACCACACGACTCGGTAATATCTCCGTCGTAGCAGTCGCGTTGTTCCACGACCGATGCCAATTTCTTTCGTCTCATATGAATCGTGAGTATTTTTACATGCCTATACAGTAAACATTGTTGTTTGTCGTCACCGGGTACATAAATGTCCTCCCCCCCGGATAGAGATACTCGATCTCGGTGATCGCCACCTGTTTTCCACCTAACCCGCCATCATTGACGCATACGATCGTCATAGATAACACACATGCCCCCACATTGAGGGGGCGGTTTGGACATTGGTTTCTGAAAATCCGATTCATATTTCAATATAGTGGTCGTAAGAATGTACTTGAGAGAGATCTTTTTTGAAAATCTGACTGGTAGTTTTTTCATTTCTGATATGTTGATGTCGGCTTGAGAAATGTGCAACGGAAATGCACACAGGTGAACGACCCGATCGATAAGTCACTGAAGTATGGGTGTAATTAAACAAAGTATTAATTATGTTTGTGAAAATAATTTACACCTGTTCATACATGTTCATCATGTACTACTCTAGTTTGATATCGAGCATCGGACCTAGTAATTTCAATCAAACACTGAACATTCCAATGCACACTGCATAATAATTTTCAGTAAT
This sequence comes from Drepanosiphum platanoidis, assembly GCA_948098885.1. Lineage (NCBI taxonomy): Eukaryota > Metazoa > Arthropoda > Insecta > Hemiptera > Aphididae > Drepanosiphum > Drepanosiphum platanoidis. The sequence goes on along the minus strand of OX402529.1, from coordinate 29,400,828 downwards.
TAGTTTATGTGACCAATTTCTGTTCAACTATTTGTAATTTTTGTCTGTATTTTATGTTGCTTTGGGTACAAATCAGTTCAAGCAAAATTAGTCCGTGTTGATATTTTTTTATTGTTATGTTGGGTATATAGGTTTTGAATGAAAATAATGTTTTGCAATTACCTACTAGCAGAAACGATTTATTGATTCTTTTAATTGATGATTAAAATCTAAACAGATGCACCTGACTTGGAAAAACCTAATAATTGTGTTTATTTTTTAGGTAAAGCGATGAAAGAAATGTTGGGCAACTGCAGTGTATGTAGTGAAGACAAAGCGTTTGACGACAATCCTTTAGTGTACTGCGACGGTCGAAATTGCAATGTTGCCGTGCACAAGGCTTGCTATGGAATTAGAGTTGTACCAAAAGGATCATGGTATTGCAATAAATGTGTTGCTCTGAAAAAGAATCCTAATGCTAAAGTAATATGTGAACTGTGTCCGTCCAAAGATGGTGCTCTTAAGCCAACAGAAAATGGGAACTGGGCTCACGTTGTGTGTGCTTTGTTTATACCTGAAGTGACTTTTATAGATGTTAATACAATGGAGCCAATTAAACTAAATGAAATACCACCAGATAGGTTCAAAAAAGTTTGCTACATTTGTGAAGAAAAGAACCGAGAACCTAAGGTTTCGGTTTATGGTGCTTGTATGACTTGTAAGAAAGGTGGTTGCAAGTTAGGATTCCATGTAACTTGTGCTCAGAACGTTGGATTATTATGCGAAGAAGTAGGCAATCATGGACGTAATGTACAGTATGTAGGGTACTGTAAACATCATTACTCAAAACTCAAAAAGAGTAACAATTTAAAAATAAAACACATTGCTCCATATCGTCCGCAAAATGCTTCTGAAATATCTTTGGACGAGTTTACTCATGAAAATGTTGATGATGACATTCAAACTAAATTGAAGAGGAAGCAGACGTTGTTGGTAAATAATTTTGAAGAACCTAAAGATAAAACACACAGTGTTCTGAATGTTCCTCTAAATCATTCTCAAATCTCGTCTGTACCTTCCAATCGTCAGAACAAAGGCAAAACAGAAAGTGCATCCGCCGGGAGTATTAATCAGTATCCTATTGATACCAAGACTATTAGAGAAATCAAATGCGAAAACGTTGAAAATGCTATGGATATTAATGCGATGAATGAAGAATCAGAGTCTGATGGTTTAAAAATCATGGAGGAACCAAATTTATCTTATACAGATCCTAATGTGTCCAGAAATTCAAATATGCTTCCAGTTAATATGACAAATGCATGGATCAAAGACTCAAACATGACAAATATGCCCAACTCCTCTACTACTACCATAGCTAAAGAAGCAAATGACCAAAAGTATTATGAATCGAGTAATGATGCTCCGCATATGTTGGGAAATGCGTTGAATCCGAATTCTAGTATGGCTCAACAAATGACTGACACTCTGAATGAAGAAATCAAAACACATAAACAATTCACTGAAACCAATGGCCCAATAAATAGACCGCCATTAATGGGACCTCAATTGTATCGTCATTCTCATAGGCCTGTGGATACTCCTCCGAGTAATGCTTCAGGTTCCGAATGGTTTACCAATGGCATTGGAAACAGTTCTCAGAGTTTGGAAGATCTACTTGAGCGCCAATGGGAACAAGGCGGATCATTGTTGATGGAACAAGCGCAACATTTTGATGTTGCATCGTTATTGACATGTTTGTATCAGTTGAAAAATGAAAATGTGGGCTTGGAAAAAGAATTGGCTACTTTTACTAGACGTAGAGACCATTTATTAGCCGTCAATGCCAGACTAGCCATACCGTTGGTTCAGCAAAACAGATCAAATCCAGTAGTTGCACCAGCCCCTCCAAATAATCACGTTACAAACAATCACGTCGAAGCGTCACTGCCACCAAGATCTAATTATTTGCCGTCCATGGACAATCAGATTCTTCAGCAACAGCATCGGTATCAACAAAACTATTCGGCACCTCCTTCCAGACATCCACAACAACACCAACGCTATTCGCCTAATCCTGCAGCAACGGCGGCGGCAGCTCATTCGCAAGTGATTGTTAGAGGAGGCCTCGGACACGAATCTTGGCCACAGCATAATAATAGAAATCATCCGGGAAATCATAATCAAACGTCAAATTCTGTTTATCAAACGATTCCAGAAATGCCAAATAATTTGCCCAAACACAGCTGAGACCACGACGAATGTCTGTGTACGGAATGTATATCGACAATGACCGATTATTTATTAAAGTATTTTCCTTAGGCTTAAGACAGTTGTATATGTTTAAAATGTACAACTTGAAATAATTGTGTTCATTGATTATAGGTTTAAATAATGTAAGTTCTGTTAACTATTTAATTTATATTCATTTTTTAAAAACACACAGAGTTAATTTTACAGTGGACAACTACACACAATTTTAATGACTTTTTTATCATGCATAAAATATTAATTTGATCAACTACTATTACTATTTACATGTTCATATTTTGTAAAAGACTTCAATGAAAATATAAATATATTATGAAAAATAAAATTTGTAAAACCGAAAACTACAATTTATTTATTTTATTTCTTTCTTTCTTTCTATGGTTACTGACAAACAACAAATACTTCGTATTTTAATCGAAACATTCTCATTTGACAAATCAAATACAATACGATGATATGATTTGTTTTAATTTTGACAAAATAAAAATGAAATGTTTATTCTGCTCACAGAAATAATATTCACGCGTACGAAAATATATTAATAGCGATCTAAATGTTTTTGTCGAAGGGTTATATAAATCAAATATATATTTTATAGAAAACTACGGTGAATTAATTAATATTTTTAATATTGCTGTACAAATTTGTTTTATTATTATTATTATCAAAATATTATTTAATATATTAAATTATTTTAATACAAACTATTAAATATATTTAAACAATAATAAAATAAAATAAAGGACTTGTCTTGTCTTAATTATAATACTCAAGGCAAGTCCTTTATTTTTATTTTATTATCGTTTAAATATATTTAATAGTTTGTATTAAATTAATTGAATTTATTTAATAATATTTTGTTATTATTTACGAGTATTAACCATTAAATATTAATATAATTACTTTGTTTATTTATTTTCTATTTATAATTATTGTCACAGTGAAACCTCTCGATAACAGACACATTTTCAGGTCCCAGCACGTGCTCAATACGTAATATTATTTTAATAATTTTTCCCAATAGCGGACACCTCTTAATATCGAACATTTCTGACAGTGCCGTGGGTGTCTGCTCCGAGAGGTTTCACCGTATTTCAATATAAAATGCCAAGAAATAAAAACAGTCCAATAATAGAGTTGAATAAAAACAATTTTATACGCAATAACGCGAGAATTTTAATTTTACTCACCGATATCAGCGGCCATCATAACTCTCCAACGGGTTTTCGATAATTCTACTCGTTATTTTTCGACATAACGTCTCGAGTATCATATTTTGTTTAACGTAACACAATATTAATCAATGACGTCCGGCTTCCGAGACAGACGGGTGTCACAAATGTTGACGGGTGAATACCAGACCTGGCGATAGATAAATATATTGATTCCCGTGACAAAGAGTTCATTTAAAATTTTTTTTTTTAACATACCAAACACTTTGTTTTAAAGATAATCATTTGTCATTTTCAAATTCTTACGCCACCTACAAGGAATCCCAAGTTGCACAGTCTGGACCACTAACAAAGAGTACGGCGTGCACCTGTCGTCCGTTTAAGAATTCACCTGTTATTAAAAAAATTACAAGAAGGGCATAGATTTTATTATGGCTTTGCGAAAGACGACATATATATAAACATTTATTTCCGTGACAAAAAGTTCATTTAAAATATATTTTATTTTTTTTCCAAACATACCAAACACTTTGTTTTAAAAATTATCATTTTTTATTTTCAAATTCTTACGCCACCTACAAGGAATCCGAGTTGCACAGAGTCTGGACCGCTAACAAAGAGTACGGCGTGCACCTGTCGACCGTTTAAAAATTCACCTGTTATTAAACAAAAATTACAAAAAGGGCAAAGATTTTAATTATCGCTTTGCCCATATCGATCTTTAAATTTTTTTTATACCAAAACCATAATTTATTCTCAGCAGTTGTAACGATTAATATTTTTAAGGCTTTCAAATTCGTTGGAATTTTTTTTTCAGCGTGTTTACGATTCGACGTTTCTCTAACCGAGCACTGGTTTTGAAAATAAAATTTGATGATTTGCGCACGCTTGTTCAACGCTATTTTAACTTCCACGGCCTTACACTACTAACAAATATTCAATAAATTTTAAAGACAAGGATTCGTCGAGGCTATGATCAGTACAACTTGATCAAGTTTGAACGTCCTTATTGGGATACCCTCTTAAGGTGGGCTTACACGGCTTGTCGCTGAAACTTTAAAGAGATTAGAGTAAAAGGCAAAGTGAAAATAAAAATGTATATCGATTTAGACATGATATATTTTCTAAATCCAATCAAGAGTTAAACTATAAATATATATTTAAACAAGACATATATAGAATTTAGGTTAAGATACTGTCTTAATACATTTTTACTATAAAATACGTTTAGAATTATAAAATTTAACAAATTTTAATTTATTACTAATTATAATTAATTTATCCATTAAGTCTATTCACAAGAAAAATACAGTGCACAATATACATCACTCAATTACTCATGTTGAATTAATTAAGTAACCAAAATCCTCTGAGAAAAAAATCTTGAAATAAATAAAATGTAAAAAAAAAGTGTTAATCAAAAAAAAATAAAAATAATACAAAATAATTTAAATTAATTTAAAAGTCTTCATCGGTTATGTCCATTGTCGATAAATTAGGAGTTTCAGTAATGGCCACGGAAGCTTTTTGGTAATCGCCGACTCTTTTTTCAAAAAAGTTTGTCTTTCCCTGTTGAGATATAAGATCCATAAACGGGAATGGGTTTGAAGAATGGTAAATCTATAAAAAAAAAGAGTTTTATTAACAATCGTGCGTACTCATCAACAAACATTGTTTGGTACATACTTTAGGACATCCCAATTCAATTAATAATCTGTCGGCAACAAATTCAATATATGTGGCCATTTTTTCGCAGTTCATGCCGACCATTCTGACCGGTAGAGCATTTGTCAAAAAATCTTGTTCAATGGTAACTGCTTCGCGAATGATATGAGTGATTATTTCTTGAGGAGGCTTTTGAACCAAGTGTTTAAATAAAAGACAAGCAAAGTCCGTGTGTAAACCCTAAAACATATTTAAATGGTATAATATGTGTAGTAATGATCATCATAGATGAGAAAAATTTAATTTTTTTTTTTGTTCCCTTTAAAATTATAATATGAATATCTAATACATAACCTACCTCATCTCTAGAAATCAACTCATTGCTGAATGTTAAACCTGGCATTAATCCTCTTTTCTTTAACCAAAATACTGCGGCAAAACTTCCGGAAAAGAATATACCTTCGACTGCGGCAAACGCAACTAATCGTTCGCCGAAAGTTGCTTTATTATCACCGATCCATCTAAGTGCCCAGTCCGCCTTCTTTTTTACGCACGGCATTGTTTCGATAGCGTTGAACAAAAAGTCTCTGTTCATGGAAATCAAAGTATGAATGTAATGAAAACATTGAAAACAATTTGATATAAAAAATAAAAATTTTACTTTTCATTCGGGTCCTGAATATAAGTATCAATTAACAGGCTGTACATTTCCGAATGTATATTTTCCATCATTATTTGAAATCCGTAGAAACATCTGGCTTCAGTTATTTGAACTTCCTGAGAAAAACGTTCAACAAGATTTTCATTGACAATGCCATCGGAAGCAGCGAAAAATGCCAATACATGAGACACAAAGTGACGTTCTTCATCGGTTAAATTAACCCAATCGTCAAGGTCCTGAAATCGAAAAAATCTATTTCAGTAAAAATAATAATTTTAAATAACATTAACCTAGAAATTTACATTTTTCAAATTAACTTCTTCGACGTTCCAGAAGGAAGCTTCTTGTTTCTTATACATGGCCCAGATATCATGATATACAATGGGAAATATGACAAAACGTCTAGGATTTTCTTTCAATAAAGGTTCGATGGTAGAATCGAAATTTGATCTGTACATCCTCATTAAATCCAAATAATTTGAGTTTTTCTGAAAAATAAATCATGGAGTAAAATAAATAAAAAAAAAAACAATAGAGTTACTAAAAAAAGTATGACGATTAAAGTACCTGGTCATTGTCTTGAGTTCTAATTGGCGATAGTATGTTGGAGTGTACCTCGTTAAGGACATTCGACGGTTTCACGATTTTACCTTTGAGTACATCAATCTGTAAACATATCAAAATCATTTCAGTTTTACACGGTATTCATCAGCAACGAATCGGATAATTTTTTAATGATAAATACCCCATAGAATAATAGAACCTATATCTCTATAGATGAAATTCATCACAAATTTTAAAGGGCTATAATAACAAGATATTGTGAAAAACTTTCCACCACACACTCCTCGGTTATAATTGATTAAATGTACGGAGTGTCTGATGACCATGAGAAAATCAGTCCTAACTCCTTACTGTTCAGTTTATACCAGAGCAGTAGTACAAACACGTACACATTGTTTTCAAATCATAATTTAAAACAGTGAGTGTTTTCATCGGTGGCCATTATTGATTTGTCACGAGTTTGTAAACAGCGTTGATATTCCTATTTTGTTTGTAGTAATCATCCCGGTCTACATAAAATATAAACATTTAGAGGTCATAATGCCATTTGCTCACAGCGATTATTATTAAACCAGAATTGCATGGCTAAACGTATCGTAAACCACAAGGTAAAACGTATCGTTTGTTAATGGGTTGCGATGCGAAACGAAGTGTCCCTTTGTACAAAAGGACCCGTTATCCTACAGGACTGCGGGCCGACACGTGTTCCCGGTTTTCGTATCCGGAAAAAATAAAACGTCGGAGACGGCGCGCGAGGACGATGAACTAGGAAATCGTTCCAAGGTGAACCACCGCCGCCCCGCGTTCCGAGTCGAATCTCGCGTGTATTTCTCGTACACTCGTTCGGCCGATCGTCACAGGGACCGCGTGAACGACGACGGCGCGATTCGAAGAGACGAATGCGAACGCGCCGGATCGGAATGCGAAAAGCCGGGCCGCCATTGTCGCGGGGACACGTATGACGACGAGCGGTTTTTGGCGCCAAAACGAGACAATGCGTCGCGGGCCGAGCGCGCGATAATAATTACCTGGGCCAGGTGCGACGACGCGTTTTCCTTGTTGACCAGCGAGTTCATGGCGGAGACGACGACGACGACGACGAGAGAATTCGAAAAAAAAAAAGTAATGGCGTAGACGTCGATGTGTGTATCGTAGTACTGCCGTACACGTCGAGTTGTTCGGAAGGAGAGAATGAGGAAGAAAAAATAAAAAAAAATTGAAAATAACGACGTGCGCGAACGACTGCGATACGGTTAATGCGGCCCCGGAGAGACCACCGCCGCGGGACCGGCGGTCTGCCCCTCTTCCGGACCCCCTCCGCGGCGCTCGGCGGGGGCCGCGGGACGGGCACGCGCACAAAGAGCTCGGATCGATTTTGCGCGGTAAAATAACGTTTTAGCGGCAAACACATGTTTTTTGTTTACGTCAGATAAATGATAACCGTCACGATGGCGCGCGCGCGCGCGCGAGCGTCCGACAAAACGCGTGTCCGTACGGACGGGCCCGTCGTTCGCGTTCGGCAGAGAGCCGTGTGGTCAGTGGCGTACTAACGGGGGGGGGGGGGGGGGGGATTTGGGGATAAACCCCCCCCCCCCCCCCGAAATAAATGGATGATTTAATTTATTATGAGAAAACTAAAATATCTAGTACCTGTATATTAATTGTACTGAACTGTACTGTACTTAGGTATAACAAATTGTACTTTTATAGATGCCATAAATTGTTGTGATGAGTTACTGTTTCCTAAAGTATACCAATATTTAAAAATTGGCGCTACGTTGCCCGTCACAGTTGCCAGCGTAGAACGGAGCTTTTCAACGTTAAAACGTTTGAAATCATACTTGAGGAATTCCACGGGGGAACATCGTCTAAATGGATTGGCTCATCTAAGTATTCACAGAGAAATACCAATAAAAAGTAGTGAAGTGGTCGATATTTTTTCAGAAAAAAATAGAAAATTAATGTTCTAAAAAATATAAGTATCTAAATTATTATTTTTTTATTATTATTATTATATAATTTAACATTTTTTTTTTTTATATATATATGGTTAAGTAGTAATAACATATTTATTAATTATCACATGTCAATGAAAAATAATATCACGAATAAAAATTAGTAATCTATTAAAATGTACGATATGTTTTGTTTGTTCAGGTGTCACGTCATCTAATATGTTAATTAAAAAAATTAAACCCCCCCCCCCCAAAGTTCAGGTCTAAGTACGCCACTGCGAGTGGTCATGGGCGCCGGAACAATGGGGGCTACTGCCCTAACGGGAGAAATTCCGCGAGGGCACGTCCCTAGAATTTATGACGAGTGACAAGTGAAAAATGACAAATGACAAGTGACAAGTGACACAAGTGACGCACCCACCAAAATGATGTGGTTTATTAAAATAATATAAATCGTAAAAATTACCTGTTCCTTTAACTTCTAGGCTTATATTTTCCCAAGCTAAATCCTGTTTGGTCCTATTTGAATAATCTGCCTGGTGATAGTCGTATAAACACGAATGTTCTTCGACCAGTATAACAAATTTAATATTAAATTCAGGATCGTCTTTCATCGTTATAAATCGTATAAATCGTAATATTATAATATTATACAGGGTGGGGCAGTGGGTTCTTAATTGTATTCTCTTTGGCATTCTCGGGGGATTGCCTGGGATGATATTGGAATGAAGGGCAAGTATTGGGGTGCACTTTTTAAAATAAATTTTATGGAACGCGTCCTCTATACTCATGAGTATTGAGTAGGGATGAGAAGTTATAGGATTTGCATATTTTTGTCTGTATCTTCTATTTATAGCTAGGTGAGCTAAAAATCTGTTCTATAACCTAATGAATTGTAATTTGGTATTTAAATTTTGCATATTTTTGCATATATTGGAAGTTTTCTTAAAAGTTGCATATTCGTGTTTTTTTTGTTCATAAAAATGCACAGTTAGTAAAATTATGTGGATTTTAATACTATTGACATGAAAAATTTATTATTTTATGGAATTTTATATGTTTGTTGTCAATAATCAATAAAATAAAAATGCAGATAGCAAATTTGTCAATTGTAGAATTGTCAATGTAAAATATATTATGTAAAATAATTATTAAATATATTACAAAACTTATAAAATTGTAGTTTTATAATTTTAGATTAAATCACCCGACTATCAATATATAATCAATACACCTACCAATCATTTATCATCTCATATTTATAACTAGTATTAATTTTTTACCACTCAGTTAAAAATTATTTATATTTTAATAGAAAAAATTGCATGTTATAATATATTTTTTGCATATTTTCAAATTTTTGATGCATATATCATACTTTTTCCTTGCATATTTGCATGCATATTTTGTCTATTTTAGCTCCTATAACTTCTCATCCCTACTCATGAGTTTTTATTTATACCGTGTGATTTTATTTTACTTCAACCAGCATTATTGAACGTCGTTATTTTTATATTACCATCTGAGTTTTGGAAATTAGGTTTTTTTTTATTTTATAGTTAAATTTATAAATAATCTATAAGTTTATAGATTTTTAAAAACAGTCAAATTCCATTAATAACCACTATACGATTTATAGACACGGATTATTAGGCACGATGTTATAGCAAGTGTAAATACAGTATATTTACATTTTAACAATTAAATTCCTAATTATAAAATAAAAATTATTAAGACACGCACAATAATATGTTGTTATTTAACAGATTGTGTATCGTGAATTTACTATTTACAATGAGCTTATATAAAAAACAGGAGAGTGAAAAAAAAAAAAAATCATTATTAAATTATTTATTTATCCACAAGTCATATTAATCATCGAGACTGATAAATCTTATGTAATATGCAAATTAATATAAAGTGTGTCGTACGGACCGATGTAGTGTGTTTAATGCCAGACTCGATGCCTACGACTTAATGCCGGGACTTCTAGGGAACTGCATTTTCAACAATACGACTGCGGTGTCCATTACAATTTGTATTCGTAATAACAATTTAACGTCGGCCGTTTAACGTTCTAAAAAAAAAAAAAACAAACGAAAACATTGGACGGAGCGTAACTGCACGATGCTCGTGATATAACGCAACACAACAAACGAATTAACAAAATTATATTTCCGATGACGATTCCGACGAGTCTGAAATGACGAAAACTGTAAGACGCGATAGAGAAAACCGACGGTTTTCGTCTGGATCGATTTCACTTCGCCTCGCCCACGCACAGATACCAGGTAGTAGGTGCCCAGTCTAATTGATTTTGTTTTCGAACTCCGAAGACGACCCCTGGGTTCCATTGTTTGGACAGGAAGTAGATTTAAACAGGAGAAAGTAAACGATTTTCGTCCGCGAATCGATTTCACCTCGGGGTACAGCGGTCTTGCCAGATTGTCTGTTTGTTCGAACTTTGAATTCAGTTACATAGATTCATTTCGTCTTCACGAATGACGAGCAAAGTTTTCACGATTTTCATTTCCTAAATTTGATTATGTTTCAATCACTGAATAAAAGTCGAATAGAAAAAAAAATAATCACTATTGGGTAAAAAGTTTTACTTTTAATATTTAAAATATCGAGCGTTATGAAAATTCATGACAGCCCCCCCCCCCTTGTTCCACTGCCAGTGTCGATGCTGGAAAACTGTGATTAATGTCATTAATGATTTTTAAAACGTACACGTGTCGTGATCAAAGTCATTATAGAAACGATCAGAATCGTTTGACTGTTGTGTAACAACTTATATGTATAAATTTGGTTAGGTTAGGTATGAAAATGAAATATGTTTCGAGAAGGAAATTTAACTTATTATATATTGTAATATTTAAATGGTTTAGAATGTTAAGGCTCGAGACATTTGACAACCTACGGTTTGTGTAAACGCGGAATAAACTTCAAGTCTGCAACAGGCGTCCCCGATTCGAATAGGTAAACGATAGTTTTATGATTTCAATAGTGTGTTTTTTCTACGACAAGGATTGCTAACGGACACGCACGGAATAGTTGTTAGATCCTATTTCTATAATTCAAAAATCATAAGCAATTCTAACAATGTGTTTTTAATTTTAAAAACGATTATCGTAGACACAATAATGGTGTCTAATAATAATTAGTAATGGTTGTATTATTTTGTTACTTATCATTTACGGCTCACTTACAGTTAAGTATTTCATATTGTACAGATTAGAAAGCGATATTATGTTGTTGTATGTTAACTACTTGTGTGACGCTATAAAAAATAACACTCTGCATTGAGACAAAATTATTCGACACAGAAAAACGAAAATATTTGAAACAATTATTATTGTTGTGTTCGGAAGAAAATATTAGAAACGAGAAGAAATATAAGTAACACATTCTTTAAACAACTATCACAGCACACGCAAATACTTTGCAATCAAGTCCAGGGCGTAACATTTTCAATTTTTCTGAGCACACACTTTATTCTAATTAATAAAAGTTTGTAGCCAGTGACGTACTCGGTTGATAGTAGGCCTCGTCCTTTTTAAAAAGCGATTTAAATATAACATTATAGGAATTGTGTACATTATCCATTATTAAACCATTACTTTCATCGATTTATCGAAAATATATTGATAAACCATTACAAAAATAATCCATAATCGTTTGTAATAATTAGTACCCAATTTCTAAGTATTGAAAATAGTTAAAACATAAAAAAAAAAAATTGAAAATTATTTATTTTATACTTCGAAATTTCGTATTGCACGCTTCACGCGCGGCCTCGTGTTTTCCGGTAGTTTGTAATTTTTTTGAAGGCCAAAATGTTATTATTTTAACGCGACATAAAATATTAGGTGATTTTTAAACTCGAAAAAAGAAATAGCGCTTACTTAGAAACAGAAAAAAAAGTTTCTGTTCGAAAACGTTATGAGCAAAACGTCAGATTTTATCCAAGTACACGTCCCAATGACTCGGGAAAAAGACATTTTAGTCGACAAAGTGCTACAATTCCGAGAGTTAAAACGTCATTTTAAAGGACTTTATCGATGATCCTGAATATTTAAATATAATTTATAACAACTTAAATACCCAAGATCATTAAGCATACGTTTCCCAACTTTGAGACCGTGTTGCAAATCTATTTAACCGCGCTTTTGGGGGCGAAGATTGCGAATCTCTCGGCATTGAAACGAGTAGAAACTCGATCGGTCTTTATTCCAAGATAGGCTATAGATAATGTGACATCGTTTACAGTGGAACATGAATTGACTAGGAAATTATCACACGATGATGACATAATTGATGAGTTTGCGAGAGACCCTAGAAAAAATCGATATTATTAAGTGGCACGTGTAATTTACACAATATACGAGTATATTATAAAACGAAACGGACATTTTTGAACGGACGACTTTACGCGAGGCCGCATTTCATCAAAATCCCCGGCCTCGACATTTTTTGTAAATCGGGCTCCGATTTGCTTGGAAGATTTGTCATTCGATCGCTGTTCCCTTCGCTCCGGCGGCGGCCCGGGCAGATCTGTCGCGACGTGTTGTCCGGGGCGCGGTGTTTACCAGGGGTTCGAATTTTTACGATGTTTTTTCCTCGGCGTTAGCATACGTCACGACATGGCATCGTAATACATAATATTCATTTCGCATATTTTCAGTGAAGATTTTTCGAATCGGTCATGAGATATCATACACGAATCGAAAACTCATTAAAATCAGTATAATTATTGTCACGATAACGTTTTAATTGTTATTGGCCGTACGATAGTGTTGCGCGCATGTGTTTATTATATTTTATTATAATACATTGTACCACGTCCACTTAAATAATTAATTATAATCAATACGATTAATTTTCATAACGATTCGACAATAAACTCATTCAACGTACATATTATAATATATTATACAGGATGGCTCAGTGTCGGTTCATATTTATTTATTTTTTTTTACGTTAAGATTATTCGACATTATACCCGTATCCTTTTTTTTCTTTTTTTTTCGCACATAATATTTAATACTCTTCCGTAGCGCTTTCGTAAACTGACGTACAGCGATCGTGTCCATTTTTTTTTTCTTCTATCGAAATACGGGCCGAATCGATTCTCTGGCCACCCTGTATTTATATAATATATTTAATTCCTTTGGGAAATATAAACGGCATGTAAGTATATGTACATTGTACACGTATGGCTTTATAACAGAAATATTAATAATTGGTAAAACGTGATTCGTTGATTCGTTCTCCTAAGTGATTCTCGGAATGGATTTCTTTTTACCGAAAATAATTGCAAGCAAATAACTACCATAACTAACTATAACCTACCCAACTAATTATAGTTACGTCATGATTTGCGCATTGAACTAGAGAGCACGTAATACGCGAACAGTGTCGAACACATAAAATACGAAAGACGATTTTCAATCATTTCGTATACCTCCTGTATTTATGTCCATTACGAACAAAAACGTACGGGACAATGAGATATTATGTTATATTGTTATTGTTATGAGTAAATATTTTAAGTCTTAAGGATTATAAACTTTGTCCCCCACCCCCCCGTACCCGCCTTCACGGTCCCCTGAGAAATATTATTACAAAATCATTGAACATAATACGTTTATAACGTTATATCTCAGTTGCTATTTAAAATCACTGAATTTAAGCGTTATATTGTCTATAGATTCGCGTGATTCGTACGGATTGTTTATCGATTCGCGAGTCGATCACTTATCGGTTATGACGAATCAGATATCAATACGCTTATAGTTCAAATACCTCAACGTTATTTTAATATTTAACACGAACTCATGTCGTGCAATTTTTTAAAAGTAGGTAGATTTTTTAAATAACAACCGGTACAATGCGTTCCCCTTTATATAAAAAAAAGAACAAGTAGGGATACGCTAGAACAGGGGTCTCCAAACTTTTTTATTCAAGGGCCACAAAATATATCAAATGCTCTTAACGGGCTAAAAGTCTATTAACACATATAATTTTTAATTTTATGAAAATATAGCTAAATAACCCGGCTTCGCCCGTGTGCAACTTTTTATTTTTTTCATTTTTAACCCTTTTACCCCCTTAAGGGTCGAATTTCGGAAAATCCTTTCTCAAGTGTACTCCATTATATAAAACGAAACTGCCGACCAAATTTCGTACTCAAAGCTTCAGCGGTTCCGGCCAGGCGAATTTTTCTAGTTTCACCCTTTTTACCCCTTTTAACCCCCGTAGGAGTCGAATTTTGAAAATCGAGCGACGTGACGACACTCAGAAAGGTATTTGGAAAAACTCTGTGAAAAAAAATTGGAAAAAAGTTAAATAGTGTCGTGAAAAATGGGAACATAAAAAAAGGCCTGTTCTTTTATATATATATAATAGCTGAATAACCCGACTTCGCCCGTGTGCAGTATAACTTTTTTACACCAAAATCCATATAATTGAAATTGAATAAAAAACAAACTCATTTAATCTCAAACCAACGGAAACAAATGATAAAAAATAACCACATAGAGTGTATACGTATATATCTCCATGGCAAAACTTAAGAGGCCATAACTCCGGAACCACATATCGCACAGCGTACAAACTTCACAGAAACCATTTGCATATCAATCTTAATATGCCCTAAAATTTTTATCGAAATCGGTTCGGTGGATCTTGAGCTATAAAATTTATTCAAATGTACATCGATTTTTATATTGTATATAGATAGGTATACAAATATAAGTTTACTTTAAATCTTTTTATAAAATATTGTCTACAATATAATTTTTAAATTACACATATCTTTAGATATCTATATTTTATTTACCGTCCTATGGGTGCTGCGGGCCGTAGTTTGGAGACCCCTGCGCTAGAATATTCGAAAAATTACCCGGGGTACTCTGTTCCCCCCCCCTCACACTAAGTTGAGCGCTGAAATAGATAATATAACGCGTACCTGGCACCTGCCACCGGCAGCTGTCGCCGCGCCACACGGCTCTTTACCCGTCGTCACCTGTCCCGTTTATATTCATTTTTATTTTTTTTTCTACTTTCGTTTTCACCTTTGGCCGCCGTCGTTAATGATATTATTTAATACTCGACCCTCGAAAGTCGATAGCGTATTATTTACCGGCTGGAGAAAAAGCAATGCGAATATTAATATGGGATATATTTTTTTCTAACGTGTCGGTCACAATTATAAAATAAACAATTAAATGATGAAGAAAAAAAAAAAAAAAACGCTATCGGCCTTCATGGTTAACGAGTTGAACGACTATAATTGGTAATTATAAACACGTCGCGTTTTAAAAAAAATGAAAATACGCTGTATAGCTGACGACGAGAGCAAGAAAAAAAAACATTTTGCCGCTCGCAAACTCGAGCACGCAGGGTAAAAATCGAAAATAATAACAAAAAACGCGATCGACTTGAACTCGACTGGACTGTGTACTACTTTGCCGACGACGACGGGGCGTTCTCCGCGTGTTGGGTAAAACGATTATAATATTACGTAGAATTATCAGTAAAACGTCGTTTAAAAAAAAAAAACAATTATTCACGCGCACACGATGGCGATGGCGAGGAAATACGATATCGAATATTGTATATTATCGATTAAAATTATTAAATGTCGGTTTACACGTGTCCGCAGTAGGTTTACACGTAATCGGTTACGAGACGTGAAAAATATTATCGTCAGACCGCGCTGTCGACGATATTATTAGTAGTTTTTCATTCCAACCCGTTTGGTCTTTCTCCCAGTCATCGTAGAACAGAGATTTCTCGTGTTTTCGGTACGTCCGTCAGTGTGAAAACGTCACGGACGCGATACGACGGATAACGTCAAATCACACGCACGTGTTTTATGAAAGCCAAACATGAAATAAAACATCTTCCAATACTTCCTCCTTCTTTATTCCTTCTGTTATTCTTTATCGTAGTAGTCGGTTAGGTTAGCGTTCAACTAGCGTTCAGCTAGTACGTGGTAGTCGTCGTGTCTAGACCGATCTAACTTCTTAGATCCGCGAACCGTTTCGCGGCTGACGATGAGTGTCTGGAAACAGACATGACTGATCAGTCGAAATCATCTGTGACGCAACTCTTTCTGACAATCATTGTTACCGTTTATGCGCGATCTTTATTTGATTTCTATTACAATCTAATAAAACAATAGTTCATAATAACGCCTGACGACGAATGCACACGCACGCATATGATGCATTTTATGCAGTCTACTCCGGCACGCGGGCAGGCGCAATTCTCAACATATCAATTTTACGACTATATTGAAATAATATTTACAGACATATTTACCGGTATAATATAATACATACTGCGGTACACTCGGTAACGACTGGTAAACGATAATAATATTATTGACGATTTTCGTCGATTTTACGACGTTTTCTTTGAACGCCGTCGTCATTCGGAATCCGAGTGCGAAACTTTTTCGTGCACGAAACACCGTATATTAATTAATTTGTTTACAAAGTGTCGATAAATGACATTTAATTTTCTCCTGCGAGTTGGTTTTAAAGTTTCTATAATACGTCAGTAGCACGAAACTTTCACACTTCCTTCGATACAGCAATAATCGTTACCAAGGCAACAAATCGACTTACACCTGAAATATGACTTTCACGTGTCGTCGTTTTCACAAAATTTAACTCGCGGGAATTTATAGGTTTTTTTTTTTGTCTACTACAAGGAGTACAAGTCGGTGTTGCAGCGGTCGTGTGTATTGTCTTTCAAAAATGAACGCCGCCGGAGACAACTCTGACGTCGAAGACACCCGTATGGTGTTCTTTTACGATTTCCTAATCAGGACGTGGAAAATTAAAAACGACGCTATAGACACGATGATGCGAAATCCGGAGTTCCAAGTACGTATGTAATTCGTCGATATTATATATTTCGAACGACTATAGTAAACTCTACTCCTGGAAGTCCTTCCAGCCAGACGGCGATGGTCTCGGAACCGAATTTAATTTAAACACAATAAAATATTCACGGACGATATTATATGTTCAAAGATTTATGTTCTTCGCGTGGCGCACCGAATAACAACACTCGTTTTTACGTCGGGCCGAGAAGAAAGGCTTGTTAATTTTGGTTTCGATCGGATTCTAGACTTTGGTGTGGGATTTTTTCAACTCGCCCGATAGATGTAGGATTTTGTTCGCATTGAACGCGGCCGGCGCGCTGATACCGATGTACGATTTTCCGGAAGGTTTCAAGACCAAAGCCTCGTACATGATCAAACTCGAACCCGTCGCCATCACCAACGATAACTATCAGTCTATACTGATCAGCGGCGAAGTCTCTTCGAACCCGGTCGAAGACTTAAAGGCAATCGTCGAACACGTAAGTGGAAAAAAGTGCGGTCCTCGTATGCACCCGAGGAGAGTTTTTCTATTTATTGTATCTATTTTTCGATCCACTTGTTTTTTTTTTTTTTTTTTTGATTAGGTTTTGTTGAATTTGTTTTCCATGAAAGACAACCTTTTCAAAAACTGTTCGGACGACATTGTCGTAAACGTTCAGGATAAGCTCAGCGACTTTCTTACGAACATCAACAACGTATCGGGATGTATGAAAAACCGTTCAACTCTGCCGTTGCCGTATGGTTACAACAAAATCGCCGTCGCGTTGAAAAACGTCGAAATGAGGTAAAATATTATATATCGATTATATTATCGTCGTCGTGCCGATTAAAATAGGGTTTCATTTGATTTTTTAATTTCGCCTCTAATCTCTTTGATTCGCTAAAATTTTCCGAATTTCTAACGCGGCTCTCTTTAAAAAAAAAAGTACCAATCCACCCCTGCGGTTACGTATAAATCGCTTAAAAAGTATATTTTTTTTATTTACTTACTGACTTACTGCTCGTGTGCACCAACGGTCACAGAGAACCTGCGGGAACACACGGTTCCAGAACATCGGTGGGCCGGTTTGTCGGTTGGCAAAGGCAAGCGACATATTTTCATCTCTTGTCTGTGCGCCACGTTTCAGCCAAAAATGCGCGTATAATATCTACGAAAAATGAAACATTGTTAATTAAAAGTGTACGCGAAATAATACATAATATAATATCCATTGAAGTAAATGAAAAAAAGAACTGCGAAAACATTAAAGTCATACGTGTTTGTCCTCAGTTTTTCCAAACAGATAGTGTGAAAACATAATATAATATGGGACGGACGGTTGGAATTTTGAAAGTCACACGTTTTTACGCCGATAAGTATAGACTCGCGTCAAGTTTTCGCGTGTAAAACAGAAGAATTTAATATGAAATTATAACGTTTTTCTACCCACTCGATGATTTTATTTTTCAAAGGGGTTTTCGACAAATGAAAAATGATATTTTTAAATTGTTTTCCGAGCACGGTCGACGAGAACTTTGATCAGAGAAAAACATAATAAAATGTCATCGGACCAATACGTTCGTCGCCGAATATTTAAAAATACAAAATTATGTGTTATATAATTACATAATGTACGCGCCAAATCTACACGCCTACATATTATTATATCACGATTATTTATCGAGTAAAACCGTGTGTTTTAGTGATGGAAAAATTATAGACGAAGTGTTAAAACAAAGATTGGAAAACAAAGTGTACACGTGGTCCAAAGAAATAAATGCAATGGTGATTCTCAAGCCGAATGCAATTTTGGATAAAGATCCCACGGCGTCTCCGGCTCAATGTACATAAACGTTGAATTAATTACAATAATAGTTTCTAGTTTATAAGAGCAATTTTTTTAATCGCCTATGCACACCCTGGTTAGTATTATTAAGTTTTTCTCAGAAATCATTACTTGGTTTGGGATTACGTCGTCGTTTTAATATCGATTTTTCTAGGAAAATGCAAGTGTACTTGCATTTTTATGCAATTGTCTTAAAGTGTAGTTGATTTCTTGTACCTGTACGTCTGCACAGATGATAGATAATTGTTTTATATTTATTCGTTTGTCGAGATGCATGTTTTCAAACGATTATTTTTCGATAAAATATGAATATGACGTGTTTGAAATTTGTGCGCACAGACCTTGCGTTTTGGAAAAATCGAGAAAAACAAATTTTAGAATTCGACGGACAAATAGACGAGCAAATCGGCGACTATTTGGCCATTACGAAAAGTCCGTGCGTGGATTTATTCAGACAAATATTAGAAACTACTGCGTCGAGTAAATACGATTTTACTAATAATCATTATATTGTCGTCGTCTCACTCGAGGCGCCTGGTAATAATTTCGAAATTCGACTGATTTTTCTATATTTTTTTTCCCAGTAAAAAGGGAATCGAAACTCATCAACAAGTTCTTGGTTACACTTACCAAGCACATAAATACGATCGAAGGAGTAGTGAGCTTGGTCGAGTCGAAAACGGAACTGAGTGTTTTGTGGAGGAAGTTGGCTTGCATTTGGATTAATTGTCCGACATTTCAAAATTACGATAACATAGTTATTTTGATCAAAGTCATTTGCAACATGATTATGGTTAAAGTAAGAAGAAGAAGAAGAAGACGAAAGTCACTCGCGCGTTTCTTTTAAATGTTTATAACGCGTTCTTTTAGTCGTCCAAGTATTTAGAGCCAACTACTCTATTCCAAGGCGAACTCGCGGAGAACTTGGCAAAGGTCGACGATATCCTGGAAATTCTAAGGCATTTCAAGTACAATAATTTATTGTTAACCAACTCGTCTACTTATTGGCGCATAATACTATATTACCGTTAAACCGTTTTTCAGACGTCAATTCAAAACAGTCCAGACGGAATATTTGCAGAAAAAATTTGACGAATTCGTGTCGAACAACACCATTCCGCGCAACAGCAAGCCGCGTTACTGGAACTTCCACAGAAAAGATTTATTTGGAAATCTCGACGCATTCGAAGACCGATTAAACTGCGTTAAAGTATGTGCGCAGACGTGTAAACAAAATATATTAATTAGAAATACGATATTTCTAACGCACTCGAGACACAATTATTATTGTGTTATGAATCAAAACGTCGGGATTGCTATATTTTATGATATTTTCTAATTTTTAGCTACTATATTCAATACTATCTGAGAGGTTTTTTGTAAAGTCAACATCAAATCGTAATTTTTTCCACGAAATCTGCAACTACATATTCTATTTATTTATTTTTCTAATTACAATTTACATTCAATGTATTCTTCTGTTTAAATACATTGAACGTTAAATAATATTATAATATTGATTTTGTTGATTTATTTTTCGATACTTATTTAAAACCACCGAATCACTAAATATTCGTCGAACGGTATGAATTTAAAGCAAATTTTTCAAAATGTCTGATTTAATAATGACGTTTTTCGCAAGAGGCCAAATTAAAAATAGCCCAATATTTTAACCAGGTCATGACCACCACATAATACCACACTGTTGTGAAAATTAAATAAAAACACGTGATTTTCAAAAAAATAACACATAACACGAGAAACTAATATGAAAATCAGGACTGCTTAGTACTTCTTAGTCCTCGCCCTCTAATTGCGCCCGCGAGTACGTACGTAACGTTATTTTTCTGATATCTAACCGATCGAAAATCAAACTCTATTTAAATGTTTAATACATTTCATCACGTGCGTTATATTTAAAGACTATTTATACAACCTTATTTTCCTTTTTCAGACCATTATGATTGATTTTATCGACTATCAAAAATTGGAAAAAGTCGAAGTGGGCGGACTCATGGGCCGCTGGTACAACAAAATAATCGAAAATGTCTTTTCTCGGTTTCTGAAATGTATGGAAAAAATGAATTCCATTTCGTACAACCCATTGGACTTGTCGAACGAGGAGAACAACGCATTGTTCCTAGAAGATTACAACTTTCATTTGAACATGTCGGCCGACATTGACAACCGTTTGGCGACAGTTTCTCAAATGTGTTTCGAAAACAACGACGATCTGATGTCGATCTACAAGGTATAATATATAACCTTCGGGAATCGTTTAATATTAAATTTGTGAATTACTGCAACCGTTTCGAGTGAAACACAAAATATCATACGACCGCCGCGATGTGCCGAAACAACGTTGAAGTCGAACTTTTCGAAATATTCAGCGAAATCATATTATCGTAATGTGGTTTACGACGGCGAAAAAAAAAACAGTAAAACGCTTAAATTGTATTCGAGTGAAACCGCAGCGTACCCGCGCAGACCTTACCCTCTCGTCGATCCAGGTTTTTATTTTAATAAAATATTTAAAAGTACCGATTTCCTTTTTATAAATTTGTGCGCCAAACCGAATGTAATCGGGTATTTATTTTCACTAATATATTATGTGTAGGGCTGGGATTTTGATGCAAAGGCATCTTTTTTTCTGATGTTTTGAAACGTTGATCCGTAAGTATAAAATGTGTTTTGGGTGATACTGATTATTTTAAAGTATTATTTATTTTGCATTTTTTTGCATTTTTTGACAAAATTAAACATAAATGTATTTTTAGGACATTTTTTGACGTATTTAGTGCATTTTCTTAGTTTTTAGACCATTTTTCACAATTTCTTCATAAAATGAACGAAAATTGTTGCGATGCACAAGAAATTTTCGGCAAACTGCTGACGGTACGAATAATAAATTATATATAGTATCATATATTCATATATTTGATTTTTAATGAATGATTATTGAATAAGAAAACAGAAGCACAAAAAAACTAAAGAAGTAACAACGTACAATAAACAAAAAAAAATACTGTAGTGTAATTTAAATTTTTTTTTCTAATTTTTAACCTATAATAAATATAATTTAAATGCATTTTTTTAGTTTTTTTAGTCATTTTTGCATTTTTTTAAGGGCATTTTTTGAAGTTTTTTAGGGCATTAAAATCCCAGCCCTAATTATGTGTAATCTCGAGTAATAATATTAAAAATTTTAATAACGACCGGTTATTGAGTATTGATAAAGATTACAATTGTTTAGCGTGTTGCCAGCATTCACATTAATAAATTGTAAATTTCATTATATTATATTACTTACTATTTTACTATGATTTATATTTTATAATTATTATCATCAATGAAATTGAATTCATCTCGGATATTTTATAATTTCTTTGTAAAGTACACAAAAAAGTGATATATTTTTCATGTTATAGAAGAGGGGGGGGGGCGAAAGTTTCAAAAATCTACAAAGGCGGCGTGGAATAAAAAAGGTTGGGAACCACTGTTTTAAACGTACCGTTTACATTAATTACACGAACAATTTATAAAAGCGTTTCGTGTTGTGCCGCCTACTCAAAGTGTTCTCCACATGTAATTTTTCATAATAAAATGGTGAAAAAACCGTATAAAGTCGAAATCTTTCGACAACAGTCGGGCACTAGTGTCAACGTCCCAAAAACGGCAGTAAATTTCCGATTATTTTATCCCGAAAAAAACCTAGGTCCGCCACTGTTTGCGCGCGCGCGCGCGCGTTCGCGGGGACCTTAAAAAAAAAAAAAACGTGATAATAGTGAATCGAATTTACAGTTTATAATGGTGTTCCACCACGTGTTGAACCGGCCAGTCGTGGCCGCCGTCGTGAACAATCATTACGACAAAGTTTTGGATCTAATAGCCAACGAATTGGCCAAAGAGAAGGTCAGTCGGTGTATAATATAGAGCAGCGGTTCTCAAACTGTGCTCCTAGGGCTTTGCGAGAGTAGTCTAGGGGCTCCTGGGGCTCCCTGGGCATATTAGTATTAATTAAATTCAAATTATTAAATTATTATTATATTTCTTAGTTACATTTTTAATTTTTATATTTATATTCAATATTATTTGGACCGTACCAATAATATGTATTATTTTAAACGTGTCATAGTCGAAATGAGATTAATTTTTTTAGTTAATTTAGTTAATTTTTTAAATAAAAAGCAATTATCATTTACAATTGACATCATTTTTTTTTTCATGGATTATTGTTGTCTCAAATAGAAATTTCTGATTTTTGGGGCTCCGTAATTTTTTTTAGGAACATAAGGGCTCCGCGAACAAAAAAGTTTGAGAACCGCTCGAAAAGTGCTCGAAACACGTGTTCAATAACAAATTGTCGTCCGAATCGATTTTCATGCGTGTGCGCCCGTGTTTAGAAAATCCTCGACGGCTTGACGATAAAGACCGCCATCGGAACAACAAACGACCACGGCGAATCGCGTTCGTCGCCCGACGAAATGGACGTAGAATATCCGCCGGTGGCCAGGGCGATCATGTGGGGTTACTCGCTTCAGAAAAATCGACTCATCGAAAATCTCAACACAATCAAAACGTTGGACTTGCCGTGAGTGTTTGAGAACACTATCGATAGTTATAAATTTTTAAATTATTTAAAAAAGAAAGAGCCACACACGCGCGCGCGTCTATATAATTGTTATGATATTATTATGTTTGCCCGGTCGCGCAGGATCATGCGATCGCCGAGAGCAGCCGAAACTGAACTAAAAGTCGACTTGTTAATCGACCGGTTCGTAAACTATTTGCGTCCTTTGTTCGACGAATGGAAACGGGTTGTGCCGAAACAGATCCAGGACAGCGTCGCGAATCCGTTGTTTACGATCAACGAAGACAAAACGATCGGTTTGAATTTTAAAAAAGAAGTATTTATATTTTAGTTTTAATAATTGACGTGTTAAATAATATCGATTCGTTTATAAAGCTCGACTCTGCGATCAAAGAAACCAGATACATAATGCTCGGCAAGCACAACTATACGAATCCGATGTTGAAAATCGAAATAGAAGATATACCGTTCGATGCTATCGATTTGTATGAGCG
Organism: Drepanosiphum platanoidis; assembly: GCA_948098885.1. Lineage (NCBI taxonomy): Eukaryota > Metazoa > Arthropoda > Insecta > Hemiptera > Aphididae > Drepanosiphum > Drepanosiphum platanoidis. The sequence goes on along the minus strand of OX402529.1, from coordinate 29,376,748 downwards.
AGACAATAGAATTTTGTCTTATAAAAGAGACATCGACGAAATAGTGAAATGGTAAGCATAAACAATAGAGTGAAAAATATATCTGAATAAAATATAATAAACTAGAAGCAAATTATTCGACTTAAATTTCGAATTTAAATTACTCGTCGTCACATCAATTTTGTGAATCGAAAAAAAAATACATAATAATTGCATAGATCGGTTGTTAAAGAATAATCAACTACTTATAGAACGTATCGGTTGAAATTATTTCGCTGTAAACCTTGTGTATTTATATTATCGTATTATTTACAATTAGGTATAACGTGTTGAGAAAAGGAACACATCCTACAGAGTTAAAATTAATAATCAAAGAGATCGATAATATTGACGTCCTTATTGGCGAAGCTCAAACGTTTGTCACGTGGAATTCAGAAGGTCAGCAGAAACGTTTATTAGTACATTTTACATTTGGACATTTTTAGTGAGCACCACGAGTTATATAAATAATACTAAAACGAAACGTCTGGAAATTGACAATAACCGATTGCTTAATGTAATATATTTTTTACCCGTCGTCGTAAAATCATAATTATTTATCGAAATAAGTTATGGATTTAGAGTTTCTAAGCCGTTTAGACGTTCCTACGTAATAATATAGAATCGATCAATGCACACGTGTAATACACGTATTCGGTTATCCGAGAATATCTGTAGAAAATGAAATAAAATAAAAAAAATCTACAATTATTGCAAAGTAACGACGTATATTTACGTCATATTATGTAATCCACACCCCAGAGGAAAGACGTTAATTTACGTCGTGTTTTTCGTCGATTCCTAATAGTAACGACGTAAATAATAAACGTCATAACATTTTGAGATAAAATATTATAAATTACTAACATTTTTTTTTAAAATTAAATCGGACAACTCACGCTTTTGTTTTATTAACTTTTATTATAAGTATTTTATTCATTTTATTTACGTTTCAAATCGTATTTGTACAATCGTAATAATTCATAACTATAGGGTTCGGGACTTATTGCACACAAATTGTAGGAAATATGCACTTAAAACTTAAAATATATCCGAATATCCGGATAGTTCCAACACTAACGTGTATAATCTATATATATAAAAATGGAGACAAAAAATTGGAAATTGAATCAGTTGAGAACGGCTGGGCCGATTTGGCTCAAATTTTTTTTAAATGATAGAGAATGTTGGGGAGCGGGTTTATAGCATAAATTATGGAGAAAATTAACCCTAAGGGGGTTAAAAGGGGTAAAAATGGAAAAAATCCTGAGTCAATGGAGCTTTGTGGTATTAAATTTTGTCAATAGTTTCATTTAATATAGCAGAGGCCCCATGGGAAAGGATTTTTCGAAATTCGACCCCTAAGGGGGTTAAAAGGGGTAACAAGGGTGAAACTAGAAAAATTCGCCTGGCTGGAACTGCTGGAGCTTTGATTATGAAATTTGGGCAGCAGTTTCGTTTTATATAGTGGAGACCCCATTGGAAAGGATTTTTCGAAATTCGACACCTACCGGAGTTAAAAGGGGTAAAAGGGGTAAAAATGAAAAAAAACTGATAAAATAAAAAGTTATACTGCACACGGGCGAAGCCGGGTTATTCAGCTAGTATTATATAAATTACGGATAATATAAATGTTGTAAACAGATCGAGTGCACGGCGAAATCGGAGGAGAAGACGGTCGCGCTTCGCCGACGTTAATACAAAAAACGATCGGCAGTATTCACGCGTTGACCAAAGGCGTTTACGTTCGCATAATGCAAGTGCAAAACAATTTCCAAAAAATAATCGCACTCGGCAGCCAATGGAAGAGTGGTCCGATGTACGTGCGCGGAAAAGGTATGAAGTTCATACGGTTCGACGGCCGATTGGGCGAAATAAAAAGCGCCAGATACGCGGGGATACGAGACGCCAGTAAGAAAATACAACAGTTGCTCAAGGAAGACGTATTGCTGTTCAATAACGCGCCACTGACGGATTCGAATCGCGGTAAGTACGATACGTTTTGCCGTCGGCCGACATGACGTTAAATTGTTCCGTTACTGTAATATTATATTCTAGGAGACTCTCGCGACAGAAACTCAAATGAAACCGTCCAACAAGAAGGAGAGAACGAAGGAGAATTTGAGAATAATATTGTCGCGTTGCCAACGGACGAGACGGACATGACGTTCTCCTCCGGTTCGGAAGAACCGCTCTTTGAAACAGACACCGCTGTTCCGGAGGGAGACCGAGGAGAACGACAACCGCACGAAGAAAAACCGTACTTGGAGGGTATAAAAGAAGAAGAAGAAGAAGAAGAAATAAACTATCTCGACGCGCGGGTGAAAAATATCTTGTCTGACGGAGAAATGAAGTCGATGTGGGACGAGTACAAACGTTACGTGGACGGACGAGTTTTCGACGAATTACAAGATACAACTCTGTGCAGGTAAATAATAATAAAATATAATATAAATCACTACGATGATAAGTAATAATTAGGGAACGGATTTGAATGCAAGTCGCATTTTTTTCTGAATGTCCGAAAACATTGCTTTCCAAGCACTAAGTTCATATTTTCATACATCGAGCAATTAAAAAATGTAACTTTTATTTTGCATTTTTAAGACTTTATTAAATTTTTAGAGCATTTTTTGAAATTTTAAGTGCATAGGAATGGATAGAATTCGATATAAATGTATGAATAAAAATAAATATCTATTATGTTACGAAATTATTGTTGACACGAATGTCGTATTCCACGAAGTTATTGAAAATGCCCAAGGCCAAAACTTGAGATGTTTGTCGTTTGCGTTCATACGCAATTTTATACATACATTTTTCATAATAATGTGTTTTTTTTTACAAGTTTCAAAATTGTGTTTTTATTGATTTTAAATACATTTTAAAAGTTTTTTAGGGCATTTTTTTAAGGCATTAAGTCGTATTTTTTTAGGACATTTTTCTTATTTTTTATGGCATTAAAATCCGTACCCTAGTAATAATACATATTTTTATCATAACCTCCCTCCCAAAAAAGTCGTGAATTTCAAAATAAATTTAAACATTCGTTCGAATGAATTACAGTTATTAATTTTCAATAATTTGAGTCTATGCGTGTTTTAAAAACCAACACGATTGTTTTCGATACTTAGAAATCGATATGTTTTCGTCGATAAATATAAATATAATAAATTATAGTGTGTACTCACCTCTAATGTACGACTTCTCACTGTATCTCGTCTTCTTCTTTTTTTTTTCAAGAAATACTTCCTTTACGCCTGAAACAAATATTATAATATTATCTGTCTGTCCGATCGACGTCGATGAATATACACACGACTGTTAATAAAACTGTAGTAATTACACTATAGTTTTGTTTTTCTTCCGATGTTTACACAGTCTTTTGTACATCGAAGAGAACATAAAAAACGTCAAAAGATCTACGGCGTTGTTTATGGTCGTATACGAACTCGGTAACGAAGGTCCGTATTTCTCGCCCAACTTGGAAATGGACGACGAACCACATTTGCTCGGATTAATCGGTTCTCTGCTCGAAGACATCGTTCGAATGGGCTCGTGCCTAGAAAGAATCGACGACAGCAATCCGCCGTACGATGTAACGAATCGATCAACGGACGGGGTGTACCCGAATGGATTTTTAAAATTTCATAAATTCTATTTCTCGTGTTCGCAGGCGGAAATCAAGAACAACGAACAGGCGATCGAATGTGTAAACAACATACTACTTCAAGTAAAAATAACAACCAAAAAAGTAAGATTATGGAAAAAAATCAACGTCTCGTCCGTTTTATTTTTAGTTATTGCTACGATTATACGTATTTTATAGGTTCTCGATTACGTCGATCAATATCAAGACTATTCATCCGTATGGTTGACCGATCAAAACGAAACCTTATCGATATTTTTGACGTACGGTCGGGACCTATCGTCCGACGAACTGGAGATTCTTCTACTGGAAGTGGACTCCGAAGGAAATCCACTGTTAACGCCTTCTACGCCAAAACTCAGTGATTTCGAGTCCAAAGTGAGCGCGATATTCAACGCGATACGTTTTAAATTCTTTTTTTTCTATAACGGGAAAAATGGTTCATTCGACGACGTACGGTTTTAGATTAATTCGTTTGATAGTCTTTACGCGAGTATCAATAAAATAGACGAAGTCATCACTTTCGATAATTGGTTGACGGTCGACATCAAACCTTTTAAAAACGGTCTTTTGAATTTAATCGCCAGTTGGTCGGATTTGTTTAAGACGTATTTAATCGACAAAGTGGTGAACAGGTATATTATATTTGGAGTTAATATTAGAGCTCGGAACTTATTAAAAATGCATGTTTTTTTTTTTATTTATTAAAAGCAAAAAACTGTCAGACAAGGTTGAAATGTGGTTTCGACGATGTAGGCCACAGCAAAACTGTAAAATAAAACTTCGTATTTTGGTTTTTCGAGAGAAACGCATAAATCCAAACGAAATTCCTAAGTTTAGTATTTTACTACATTTTGGTTAGTTTATTTAAAAATAATGTGTTTTACGCAATACAAAATGCGAAACGAGCTATATTATGGAAAGTAGTTACAAGAGCTATATTTTGTTTGTCTAAGCTTTAAAAAAAAGAAACGAGGAAGATAATATTATGATATACAGTCATGATAATATTCACTCAAATCTAAATGTTTAAAAATAATTCGAACGACCATCGTTATTTACCGACTGAAATTCGAAGATATGAAAAACGTCAGATTTAATTTTCAAGGCGACAAAACTAAAATTATTTGTGTTGTAAAATAATTTAAATCGCATTTATTTCTTTAGAGTTTATACAACAAAACTGAAAATATCTTTTCGTCGGCTATCATATTATTATACAATAATTATTTATGCATTTCTTGCATAGTTTTACGTTATTCGTCGTACATTTTGAAATCATTAGTACGATAAGTTCCGAGTCCTAAACTAAGTAATCAATTTTCAACTGTAACCAAGTATTTCGATTGTTTAAGTTTGCGCTCTCTGCGAGATTTCACCGTAGAAACAGATTTAGGTCTTTTGAAGCCACTGGAGGAGGGCGATTATCAAGGTCTCGTGAGTATAATGGGACACTTGTTTAAAGTCCGCGAACACCAAGCGGAATACGACTCGATGTTCGAGCCGCTGTCGGAAATATTGGATTTATTAAAAGTCTACGACGTAGATATGCCCGACGACGTCCACATCTTAATGCAGGTAATATATTTTTTTTTATTTTCATAATGCGATATTATAGGCACGATATTACGAATTTAATTTTAGGAATTACCGGAAAAATGGGGCACAACCAAGAGGAACGCGTTGAACGTCAAGTCACAAGTGATCCCGCTTATCCAAACGGAAGGGTCGATAATAAGCGGCAGAATCGTTTTGCTCGGCGTACGCGAAATGTTGTACAAAATTAATTTCACCAAACAGATCCAGTTCGAGTGAGTACCGTGCAGAGTCAAACCGTCGTCGTCGGTATGACTAACGATACACGAGAGTTAAAAAAAATGTCCTGTTCAGCGCGAGCTGCGGACGTCCTTACATCGAAATCGACAGGGCGAACGGTTCTTTGATGGAATTAGAAGACTTGCACGACAAACTGCTCGCCCAAGCTGTATTGTTCGAAATACCACAGCCCGAGCCCAACATACTGCTGTCGACTAAAAAATCACTGCGCCTCGTAAAACAGCTGTGGGACTTCGTGTTCATGGTTAAAGGTTGGATGGACGTATGGCAATCGACGCTGTGGAAAAGCATAGATTCCGAGTTTATGGACATGGAACTAAAACGTTTCACGAAAGACCTGAGAGGTACGTCGAACGTTCAATTAATGACGAATGCGATTTTATCAATAATTATTATCTTAATAACGCACTTTCGATATTGATTTCAAGTAATGGACAAAGAAATTCGTGATTGGTCGGTGTATACGTATATCGAAAACGTGATCAAAGATATGATGACCTCGCTGAGGGCGTTGATCGAGCTCCAGAATCCGGCGATGAAGGAACGCCATTGGGTGGAGCTCATGAAAGTTACAAATGTAAATTTACATCGACTAAAACACTGAGTATTTAAAAATTGAAGGTTTACGCGATGAAAGTGATGGGTCCACTCTCAAAATATCTCGCATTAAGTAGAGGGGTTAAACTTGATGCTAAAAAAATGGTCTTTTTTTTTAGTGATTTTTATCTCGATTAGTGAAAAATTGTTTAAAAATGATTTAAAATTACAAAAAAACGACCTTAAAATATCAACAAAAAAATAATTAGTAATTTAAATTTGTACGTTTCGTGAGTTATCGAAACACATTTTAAGTTGGACATTTCCGAAAGTAAAAATCACAATACTTATACCGTTAAACTTTCTTTCAGGTTCAATTTTCTATTGAAAAATCGACAACACTGAGCGATTTGGTGTCGCTCGACTTGCACAAATACGAAGACGACGTGAAGAACATCGTCGATAAGTCCGTGAAGGAAATGAACATGGAAAAGTCGCTAAAAGAATTCGCCGACATTTGGAACACAATGCAGTTCGAGTATCTTTCCCATCCCCGGACGAAATTCAACTTGCTCAAAGTCAGAGAGGAGTTGATAGAAGTTTTGGAAGACAATCAAATCCAATTGCAAAACATGCTGAGCTCGAAGTTCGTCGGCCACTTTTACGACGAGGTGGCGGAGTGGCAAACCAAACTAAACACCGCCGATCACGTGATCAACATTTGGCTGGAAGTGCAGAGGACCTGGGCTTACTTGGAAGCGATATTCATCGGGTCCGACGACATACGGATACAATTACCAGACGACACGAGAAGGTTCGAGATGCTCGACAAACAATTCAAGGTGAAATGAAAATGCAATAATAGTCTTGACTCCGACGAAATATTACAAGTCGATATCGTTTGGTTGCGATTGCGCGCAGGAATTACTCACGGACATCAACGCCAACCCGAACGTCATAGAAGGCACCAGCAGCCCCGGATTGTATCGGAAACTCGTAAACATACAAGGCGAACTATTGAAATGCGAAAAAGTCCTGGCGCAATACTTGGAAACGAAACGCCTGACGTATCCGAGGTTTTATTTCATATCGTCGGCCGATCTGTTGGACATCCTGTCGAACGGAAACAATCCGGAGGCCGTTTGCAAGTGAATTGAGCGAGCGCGTTTTATTATCGTTTCGTGCCTAATATTACGTAGGGCGCGGATTTTTATGTAAATACATATTTTTATCGAATGCAGCACATAATATCTTCGTTCTGATTGAAAATAAGCACGTTTCATAATAAAATGACACTTTTTTATGTTACATATTTTCACACATTTGGATGTAAATACATATTTTTAAAATATTTCACTAATAAGTACATATTTTGCAAATATTTTATAAATGTCCTAACCATCCAATTGAAGGGCTCCGTGCAACAACCAGACAAGTCCACTTTTTGAAATCGTTCAGGAGACATGTTTTATTTCACCAAAACTTTAAAAATTTATATTTTTATTTGTAACTATGACATAAGTATCTTGAATTACTTGTAAATGGTCGAGTAAAGTGAATTTGCATTTTAAATAAATTTTTCGATCTTTTAAAATATCCCGGAAGTATGAAACATATGGACTTACCCGGTTTTTTGCTCATTAATTTTAAAAAAGTTTTCGAAAATTCCATAAACTAATTTACTTATTTCTTAAAAACTATAGTAAAATCCTTTAATGACAGTTTTATAAATAGTTATAATACTAATCAATAAAATAAATGAATGCAATTTGATAAAATTTGTATTGAAATATTAAACATATGGACTTGCCTGGTTTTTGCTCGTAAGTATGTTATGTAATAAGGTATGCTATTAGGTTTTTTAAAAACTTAGCCAACATTTCTGTGCAAAAACCAGACAAGTCCATTTACTCAATAACTACGTAAATAATCACCGGACATGTCTCGTTGTTGCACACAATTGTAAAGAAAAAAAATCTGTATATTATGATAACATCAAAAAGTAACTTTTGAAAAAAAGTGGACTTGTCTGGTTGTTGCGCGGAGCCCTTCAATTCTATTGGACATTTTGTTTTATCGGTTTTTCGACTTTATCGACGTCGCGCGTCGTAACTCGTGACTACGATTTCTGATGTCACCATATCGGTTAGGTTAATAACGAGCCGAAAAATAATTTAGCATTTATATTTCCGCAAATTTGTATTTTTCGGTTCAAGTCGTAAAAAAAATAAAAAAAAACGTCGAATCTCACAATAATCGAAAGCCCAGCGATAGTGGACAACAATGCGGCAAAGTTGTGTTAAAGCGGTCGTTAAATAGATTTCGTGATTTCGTGAACAACATAAATATTTAAATATTTTGACTTTTTTATTACACAAAAATCCGCGCCCTACAGTGATAATTAGGGCCCGGATTTCAATGCAAAGTGCATATTTTTTTGGTTGATCATACACAATGCTTTCTAAGTACATAATTCGTTTCATGTAACGAGGGTTTGAAAGCTACAAATTTTATTTTGCATTTTTTTGCATATTTCGACGTTTTTTCATTTTTAGAGCATTTTTAGCATTATTGGGTCATTTTGTTGGTTTTTAATGCATATTTATTCAATATAGATATAAAACTTGGACTATTCAAAAAATTATCTTAAGATAAATTATTTTCTTGATATTTAAGAAGGTTTATCGGGTTTTATTTAGTCAATATTTCAAATTTTCAGTTTTTTTTTAATAAAATAATTATGTAAAAATAATTATTATGTCTCATTTATAAATTATAATTTGTATAAAAAAAATATATGGCATTTTTAAGGTCATTTTTGTGGTAAATTGTATTTTTTAAGGGCATTTTTAAGGTCATTTTTGTGGTAAAATGCATTTTTTAAAGGCATTTTTGGCTATTTATTAGAGCATATGTGTATGGTTTTAAGTGCATTTAAATCCGCGCCCTACAGTGATAATATTATGTTATTGGTTGAATGTTGAAATCGCAGACACTTGATCAAGCTGTACGATTCGATGGCTCAGTTGAGGTTTTCCAAAGACAAATCAGCGGTCGGCATGCACGCCAAGGACGGCGAGTACGTCGCCTTTCACGAAAACTGCGAATGTTCCGGACAAGTGAGCGACAATAACGAGATAACAACGGCGGGCCACGGTTGAACGGTTTTCCGAACGTTTAGGTCGAAAAATGGCTGAACAAACTGACGGACACGATGCGCGCGTCGGGCCGTCGGTATTTCGACAGAGCCGTCAAGTCCTACGACGAAAAGCCGAGGAGACTGTGGATATTCGACTACCCGGCTCAGGCAGCTCTGTGCGGCATTCAAATATGGTGGACTAGCGAGACCAACGACGCCTTTGCTCATTTGGAATTGGGCCACGAGAGCGCGCTGAAAGAGTTCAACAAGAAACAGGTAAAAAATATTGATTCCGCGACGTATTTTCAATTTTAACGTTTAGGACAAACTGGCCGACTCGATAGCGCCAAAAAATCCGTTACATAAGTACTTCTAGTTTTAAATAAAATTTTAGATAAGATATAGTAAAATATTTCTGTACTTAAAAAAAATCCGTTGAAATATTTTAATACAAAATTACTTGCATTTTTTCAGTTTTAGATCAAATATGAAAATCATTGAAAATTGTATAAAATTTGATATAATATTTAACTTTGAATTATTCTTTAAATTTCCTAGATACTTTATATCTGAAATATTTTAAGTACTTTTTAGTTTTAAATAACGTCTTGCCGATAAGTACTTTTTTTATAAGCGTTTTAATGTTGACAAAGTCACCAAAATTTCCTTTCAATTTTATAGTGTTGTACATAAATATTGAGATCAATCAAAAGACAAAATAATTAATTTTACTTAAATCTATTTCATATTTATCATGTTCAAAATTTACGCCCCTGACATTTACATGATACATATTTGACGAAAAATGTATCTAAAACTACTCATCCGAAAATTAGTAATTTTAATAATTATTGATGTTTGGTGCTTATAGTAGTTGTCTAGGAATTAAATATCGATTAAATTATGTAAATCGGACCAAAATCTATAATTTCATACGCATTCAAATCAACGGTCGATTATAACTATATATATATTTATTTATTTATTTATAATTATACTAACCTTTAAGGGGCCTCTGCTGTATAAAACGAAACTATTGACCAAATTTAATACCACAGCTCCAGTGGCTCCGGATTTTTTCCATTTTCACCCCTTTTAACCCCTTTATGGTTAATTTTCTTATTTTTTTTCCCCGTAAGATCCTTCTCCTGACAATAACAAATTCAACAAAAAAAAAAAGAAAGAATTAGCTAAATCAAACTATAAAAATAAACGAGGATACCCGGTAAATGGGGATTAATTTTTTATTTAATATTATTTTTACCGATTTCATCGCTTTAAAAGTGAAATTATGAAAATCGGGCGACGCGGTGACACTCGGGAAAGTATTTGGAACAACTCTGTGAAAAAAAAAATTGGAAAAAAAGTCAAATAGCGTCAAATAATATTACAATTTAATAAAAATATATTTATAATTTATAAATATATGATATCATATTTTAAACAAAATATATCGTTAAAATCAATAGTTTTTTTTTTCTAACACGAGAGGTGTAATCAATGCAATTTTTGTTAAATATTTTTAAACCATCGTTGGAATAATAATTTCTATTGGTTATTGATACTACTTATTGTTGAAATTGAAAATTTCAAAAAACATGTAATATACATTTCATTTTTCTATACTAACTGTCGAGTGTTCTAATACAGCGGTCGCCAACCGGCGGTCCGCAGAAAAATTCGAACGTTACTAGTAATGCTGTTGTGAGTTTATAATCGAAATATACAAAAGTAGTGTACAACGTCGCTGTATGTGTAGATTCGGTTTACAACAAATAAGAACAAACGCGTAATAATATTGTCATTATTATCGCATGTTATAAAATAAATAGACCTAATTTCCAACGACGCGTGGGTTATTATTTTACTGTCGCGCTCTGCAGTAAAATGCCGAAATGCACAGACTTAATCAAAACAAGCGAGAACAAATCTCACATTAAAACTTGTGTTGAATACTTAACAGTTTTATATTAAGCTAATTTACACTTTATTGATATTTTATAAAATATGCGTTAGTTGTTTAATTCATTTTTTTTTTTTAACTTGGTATTTAATACATGTGTATAAGACATGAGTGGTCCGTAGAATTTAGAGTTATGGATTTAGTGGTCCGCGAGGTCCAAAAGGTTGGCGACCGCTGTTCTAATATAAATCACAATTTAAATTACTGTTCCGTAACGTTAGGTTCGATATGATTTCAGATAATGCAGTTGAACGAGCTCATCGATCTGCTGTTGGGCGATTTGACCAAAGGAGAGAGACAAAAAGTAAACACGATCTGTACGATCGACGTGCACTGCCGAGACGTGGTGGCCAAACTTATCCAACAGAAAATCGATACTGCCACTTCATTTCAGTGGCAATCGCAACTAAGACACAGGTAACACGCCAACGATTATTATTGGCATTGCATTTCGTATTGATAATTGTTTTGTTTTTCAAGATGGGATTTAAAAGACTCGGATTGTTTTGCTAATATTTGCGACGCACAGTTTCGGTATTCGTACGAATACTTGGGAAATACTCCTAGACTGGTCGTGACTCCGTTGACCGACAGATGCTATATAACGTTAACGCAAGTAAATACATGTTCATTTTTTTTTTTTTTTTTATCAAACTCGTTTGATTTCAATATTCTCAACTATTGTAGTCGTTACACTTGATAATGGGTGGTGCTCCGGCCGGGCCAGCCGGCACCGGGAAAACGGAAACGACCAAAGATTTAGGGAAAGCCATAGGAATGATGGTCTACGTTTTCAACTGTTCCGAACAAATGGACTATAGGGTGAGTTTATGAAATATCATACTTACCTGAATGACTTTGTAAGATATTTCCGGTCCATCAGCCGCCTTTCATAAAAACGACGTATTTTTTTATTTTTTTAGTCTTGCGGCAACATATATAAAGGCCTGGCTCAAACCGGCGCTTGGGGTTGTTTCGACGAGTTCAACAGAATATCCGTCGAAGTGTTGTCCGTGGTGGCGACCCAGGTCAAGTCCGTGTTGGATTCGATCAAGGCGAAAAAGGGTTGGTGTTTTTTATTGGGCGACAGCGTCAATCTTATACCGACCGTCGGCATGTTTATCACGATGAATCCCGGATACGCCGGGCGGGCGGAACTGCCTGAAAATCTCAAGACCTTGTTCAGGTGAGTTCACATCAATTACAGTAGAGTCTCGCCAGTCCGGATTAAACGGAATGGCGTTTTTTTTTTAACTTACTAATAAATATTTTTCAAAAAAAAAAAACACCTTATTTTTATACAAATTAATTCAGTCACTTTCCTACGAAGTTGTCATTTTACGTTGTATGTTATACATATTATATGTATAATATAATGTGTCCGGATTAGCGAGACTCTACTGTATCTATTAAATCAAGTTCAATGTTTATTTGTACGCGAATTGTATACTTACATTTTTAAAAATACAATATGTTCATCGAGTGTGTGTGTGCGTGTGTTATTCTCATAGGCCTTGTGCCATGGTCGTACCGGATTTCGAATTGATTTGTGAAATCAATTTGATCGCCGAAGGATTCCAAAACGCCAGACTATTGGCGAGGAAATTTTTAACACTTTATTCACTTTGCAAAGAATTGTTGTCGAAACAAGACCATTACGACTGGGGTCTTAGAGCTATTAAATCACTGTTGGTTGTCGCTGGATCGCTAAAGGTATTTCAATTTGGATTTTTTATTTTATTTATCATAAAAATAATTGTTTTTACACGAAAAAAATCAATCGTTCGAATGACATAATATATACGTATATGAGGAAAAACGTGATCCGAACATAAATTTACTGTAGAGAGCCGATAGAAACCGTCCTGAAGATCAAGTGCTAATGCGAGCGCTGAGAGATTTTAACACCCCGAAAATCGTGACGGAAGACACCGCTATATTTATGGGACTCATCGGTGACCTGTTCCCTGCGCTCGACGTGCCTCGAAAACGGGATCTGGATTTTGAAAAACAAATCCGCCAAGCCGCGATCGATCTGAAACTGCAGCCGGAAGACAACTTTGTCCTCAAAGTGCGTATATTATTTCTGTCGTCTCCGTCGAATCGTCACCCGTTCGATCGGCGTTGCAGGTAGTACAGCTGGTGGAGTTGTTAGAAGTACGACATTCGGTGTTCATTATCGGCTTGGCCGGCACGGGCAAATCCGAGGTGTGGAAAACGTTGTACAGGACATATTCGAATCTGAAATTGAAACCCTATTACAATGACATCGAGCCGAAAGCAGTCACTAACGACGAACTGTTCGGCGTCATCAGTCCGACTACCAGGGAATGGGTGGACGGTACGTTACAAATCATCCCGCGAGTAAAAAATCCGATACCTACACACTAACCGGGTATACATTTGTTAATACTTGGTCGGACAGGATTGTTTTCGTGTCTGATACGGGAACAAGCTCAAATACCCGGCGACGGGTCGAAGTGGATGGTGATGGACGGCGACATAGATCCGATGTGGATAGAGTCCTTGAACACGGTGATGGACGACAACAAGGTAAGTGGTAGTCGCGCGTTTACAACCTGAAAGTGTGCGTGTGTGTGTCTGTGTTAAAAACTAACTAACACGTAAAAACGGAAACCGAGGTATACCGCTGGCCTAATTTCATACTCAAAGCTCCAGCGGTTTCGGCCAAGCGAATTTTTCTAGTTTCACCCTTTTTACCCCTTTTAACTCCCTCGGGGGTGGAATTTTGAAAATCGGGCGACGTGGTGACACTCAGGAAGGTATTCGGAACAACTCTGTGAAAAAAAAATTGGAAAAAAGTTAGATAGCGTCGTCACAAAACGGAAACATAAAAAAGGCCTGTTCTTTTATATACTACTAGCTGAATATTACCCGTCCTTGCCGGGTTTAAGTATAAAAAATGTGTATAGGCCAAATAATAATTTGATTGAATAATTATTAAATGATTGACATTTTTCCGTTATCAGCTGACTGCTATTATTATTTAATATTTTATTAAACAAACACACGATATGAGTATAGTATATAGTAACGATATTTTATATGTAAAAATTTATTTTTTCCAATTTACCTAACTGAATACCGGCTTCGCCTGTGAAAAGTTTTTCCCGGTATAGTGAAGGGGTAAAAGCGTCAATGTTATTATATTTATAGTAGACCAAATTCCATACTCAAAGCTCCAGCGGTTCCGGCCAGGCGATTTTTTCTAGTTTCATATTTTTCACCCCTTTCAACCCCCTTAGGGGTCGAATTTCACAAAACAAAGTTTATCGACAATGTTTATTCGCGTTACAGAGTACGTATACTTAATTTCAGAACGATCGGAGCCAAAAAATTTTTTCCGTTTTTGCCGTTTTTAACCCCCTTAGGGGTGGAATTTTCAAAAATCCCTTCTTAGTGCGCGTCTACGCCATAACAGCTGTCTTCGTGTCAAATTTCAACCCGATCGGTCCGGCGGTTTGAGCTGTGGGAGGATTTCAAGAAAAAGCACGTTACAGTTATATAATATAAGAGATATAATAGATAATAATAGATAATAAATAATAGATAATAGATTTATATATTTACTAGCCGACCAGGCAAACGTTGTTTTGCCATATATTTCTTGTGAATTTCGTAGTATAAAAAAATAACTGACTTATTGTTGTAAGTATGTGGGGACGGACGGCGCGACGACTACGACTGAAAGAGGAATGAAGCGCGCGCGCACGGAATTTCGTTAAAAGTTATGTAACAACATGATATTGCAAAATCAATACCTTTTGGTAAAGATCGTCGGGTTTTTGATGACATAATAATCTGTTTATATAAAACGCAAATTACCACGCACTCGCTGATCGTTGCATCTCAAAATCTAGCCCGTGAAAATTTTTTCTCGGTATGAGGGAGTAATAACGTTCTTCGTTTTCAACCCCTTTAACCACCTTAGGGGTTGAATTTTGAAAAATAAGTTAATAGATTTTTCATTATTTGATTTACAGAATATGTATGCTATTAAGTTTCAAAAAAATTACATTTCACATTTTCAACATATTTTACCCTTTTGTAAGGGTTGAATTTTGAAAAATAAGTTAGTAGATTTTTCAGTACTACGCTTAGTTTAAAAAAATCCGATCGAGAAATAACGTTTTCCATTTTACCCCTTCTAACACCCTTAGGGGTTGAATTTAGGAAAATCCTTTCTCGAGGAGTATCCGTTATATAAAACGAAACTGCTGACCAATATGTCATACTCAAAGCTCCTTTTCACCCCCTCAGGGGTGGAATTTTGAAAATCGGGCGACGTGGTGACACGTCAGTTATATAATATGTGTATAATATAGTATGTTTTATTTTATTTTATAAACATACAGTATTATTAAATAAAGCAATAATATATAATCCAAATAGATAATAAAGAACTGACCTTCGTTTGTGGGTAGCATTGTCAATAGTATATTATTTTTATCTGCAAAGTCTTGAACCTTTAGCCAAAATCTATCAAAAGCCTCATCAGATACTGTGAATTCGCGAACTATAATAATATTGTCGATTTATAATGAAAAAAAAAAAAAATGTCCAATTCAATAAACCATAATAATTTACAAATTATTGGTGAAATACTGAAATAAATTTCACAGGAAACTGGGGGTGCTAATTTCAAACCTGGGGGTGCTAAGCAGCCCCGAGCACCCCACTATGTGCGCCTATGACATCACCATTATTTTAAGTAGACTTCCGAGCTAGTCCGAGTCCAGATAATCATTTCTTATTTTGGTGCACGTAATGACGCGTCGCCACAAACCGGGAACATAAAAAAGGCCCGTCCTTTTGTACAAAGGATATAATATTATTATCCGTATTAGGTGTTGACGTTGGCTAGTAACGAACGCATCGCGTTGACGCCGTCCATGCGCCTGCTGTTCGAGATATCCAACCTGCGGTCGGCCACGCCGGCCACCGTTTCGCGGGCCGGCATCCTGTACGTGAACCCGACGGACCTGGGCTGGAACCCGTACGTGGCCAGCTGGATCGACGCGCGGAAGAGCGCGACCGAGAAGGCCGCGCTCGTCGTGCTCTTCGAGAAATACGTGTCCGCCTGCGTCGAGGCGCTGCAGACCAAATTCAAAATCGTCACGCCCGTGCCGGAGATCACGCACATACACATGCTGTGCACGTTGCTCGAGTGCCTGCTGACGCCGGCCAACTGTCCGCAGGACACCGTCAAGGAAGTGTACGAGACATATTTCGTGTTCGCGTGCGTCTGGGCTTTCGGCTCGGCCACGTTTCAAGATCAGGTGAGCCCAAGTCGTGCGTTGTTTGCGACAGACGGCACTTTGTTGGCGAGTTCCCAAAATCAGCCGAATCAGCCGTTTTCGATTTCGTCTCATCTCTATTTTCGATATTCGAAAAAAAAAAAAACGAATCGATTCGCATAATATACTATAAGGTCGGATCATAGATTCGAAAAACACAGTAATAATAAATTATTGTCGCGAATAAGATTACGTGTCGCCAACGCGTGTTACATGCCAACTTTTATACTCCTTAACCTAGATTTAATAACAATAAACAAAATAGAATTTACATATATATATGTGTTACGGGAAAAGTAGGCTACTGGCAATGTATAAATATTGTCTGGGCATTTGAGTACTGTCTGATTTGAATGGGCAATGTTGGCAGATTTATCATAAGTTTGCAAATTATATAATAAATTATTGAAAAATGGTAATCTAATTTGATTACCTAAATTAAATAGCAAAAAAAAAGAAAAGAAATCTCAATGTTTTACTCAATGTCCAAGCTAGACTGAGCAATGTAGAATTTTGCTTACATTGCCCATAAAAATCGGACAGCACCGTAACATTTTTATACGTTATTGTTGTATATTACGTACAGTTGATCGATTGGCGAGTGGAATTTTCCAAATGGTGGTCGGCCGAGTTTAAAACGATTAAAATTCCATCGTCCGGGACCGTGTTCAATTATTTCATCGATCCGGCGTCCAAACAGTTTCGCCCGTGGTCAGAACTGGTATCGCCGTTCGAACTCAATCCGGACGTACCTCTACAAGTAAATATTATCGATTATTACGTAAACGTATTTCGTTTTTGTTCACGCAAAAAAAGTCAGTTGATAAATAATTTCATTACAAAGTGCGGTTGAAATTATTTTTATTTATTTTTTTTTTTTCTTTTCGAGAAAGGAGAGCCAAGTACTCGTGGACAGAAACTATTTATAGATTTATTTAAAGTCGTTGAAACGCAGTGAGTTATTTAAGCAGGGCTAGGATTTGTATGCAACAGCATGTTTTTTTTGCGACTTCTGATTATTGATTTTGTCAGTAATGTCCACGAATCACCTAATGATGAGATAAATGGCGGTGTTTTTATTTTCCATGTTTTTGCATATTTCGGATGAAATGCATATTAATGCATATATTGAATAAAATGAATATTATTGCACGTTTCGATTATAAGAATGCGAAAAATGCATGTTTTATAGTATATTTTGACATTATGTGACGTAGTTGAACAGAGCTTCAGTCAATACAAAGCCATACTACGATCCAATCGCCGATAATTCGTTTTCGAAAATTTAAAATAATATGTGGTCGTAGCATGTAACGCACGTAGTGAATGTGAATTATAAATTTTATTTCTAAATTATTTCATTTTATTTCTCAATTATATTAAGACAAACAGCCAAACCACTGATGTATTTCAATAAATAAATATTTATTTTTTAAACTATATTTTTGTGTTTATCTTATAAAAATTTTAATGCATTTTTTACGGTATACGAATTGTTCGACGATTGTCACACTTTCCAATATTGTTTGTTCACGCTTATGAGACCTGTAAAAAATCGCAAAAGTTATTTGAACGTTTTTATAACGAAAATCACTGACCAGTTACCGAATCGATTAAAACAACAGCATTTTAACAGACCAGTTTACCTGTTATTATTTTTACAGCAAACACTCGTCAACACGGTGGAAACGACTCGGGTGAGATATTTCCTCGACTTGTTGGTCGACAAGAAAAAGGCTGTAATGTTCGTAGGTGGCGCCGGTACCGGCAAATCCGTTATAATAAACGATAAACTGAAATCTCTTCCAAATGATTTGTATTCCGTTGCAAGTGTTCCGCTCAATTTCTACACAACATCGGGTAATAATTATTACTATAAGCGATTACGTTTTTTTTTTTTTTTTATCATGTATAATAATATAGTCTGCGATCGTTTTATCGAGGCGTTTATTCGAATAGTTTATTTTTAATTCATACATTGATGAAATATTATTCATAATTATGACGATATGAAAGAAAAAAAAACAAAACCATCTACATTCGCTAGAGAGTAGTTTATTTTATAAACTCGAACGAAATAAATCACATACGAAATCGGGTCATTTTGTTGTCACCAGAAATGTTGCAAAAGATTTTAGAAAAACCGTTGGAAAAAAAAGCCGGAAGAAACTACGGTCCGCCTGCTGGCAAAACACTAATATACTTTATCGACGATATAAACATGCCAGAAGTAAGTCAGACCGATTGCATAATATTTAACGTATTAGTTTATTTTTAACAGTTTTTATGAAAAACAATGTCACGTTATCGTTGAAAACGAATACTTACGATAAATTATGAAAACGATTGTTTTCACAACACGTTGATGGACAGTCACTGCTATAGCAGTTATATGTTTATAAGTCGTGAAATGGCATAACCGCTATAGCAGTCATGTTCGTCGTGGGCTTATCGTATTAAGGCAGACGTAATGTCCATTTACGACTTAAAGTCTGGCCGGGCGAAAATATCAGTTGTGAACCTTTTAAAAATTAAAGCTCCGACTCGTTTTTTATTCGAAGCAATAGTTAATGAGATATAAAAGTGACAATGAAATTACAGCATGACTGCTATGGCAGTTATGTCCGTCAATGTGTTAACTTGTGAGTAAACGTGAAAAATATTTAAGTACCGATGTTATACGTATAATAATTAAAGAAAGTCTATTAGAGAATTGAATATTGTTTAAAATTTATTTCAAGTTGTGCTTTTTGTCACGTGTTTAGGTCGACTCGTATGGCACCGTGCAGCCCCACACTCTAATTAGACAATACATGGATTACAAACACTGGTATGACCGATCGAAGTTAACGCTAAAAGACATACAAAACGTGATGTTCGTTTCGAGTATGAATCCGACGGCTGGAAGTTTCACAATAGACTCCAGATTGCAGAGGCACTTTTATGTGTTCGCCTTGGGGTGAGTCGTTTCAAAACGTAAACGGAAAACGAATCATGTTTTTATTTTGTTGTTTATTTCAATTTGTTTATTTTAAATTCCTATTAGATTCCCATCTCACGAGGCGTTGAACACGATCTACTCTTCGATTTTAACTCAGCATTTGAAAAATCCGATACACAAATTCAGCAACGCCGTGGTAAAATTGGCAAGTCTTATCGTGCAATTAGCGATCAATTTTCACGAAAAGGTCTTGACGATATTTTTGCCGACCGCCATAAAGTTTCATTATACGTTCAATCTCAGAGACATGAGCAACGTTTTCCAAGTAAAGTCTTGTATATTTTCGACAAATTAAAAAACGCCTATTCATATGAAAATAGTGGCGCTGTCGTTGACATTTCATATTGACTGTTGTTATTTTCGTGGTAAGGGATTAATGTTTGCAAACGGCGATTGTGTGACGTCGACCAGTTCGTTTATACGGCTGTGGCTTCACGAAACCAGTCGAATCTACGGTGACAAATTAATCGAAAAAAAAGACCAAGAGACCTTTTCGAAAACTATTAACGAGCAAATAAAGAAAACGTTCAGCGTGAGTATTTCGATAGAGTTTAAAAGTGTAATTATTAGAGTTAGGATGTTGATGACCTAAAAAACACACAATAATGCCCTAAAAAAATGCAAAAAAGCCCTAAAAAAAGTGCGAAAATGCCCTAAAAACTTCAAAAAATGACCTTTAAAATTATTTAAAATACTAATTAAGTAAGTGAAAAAACTTATTTATAAATAATAATTTTTATTAGGATTATATAATGGGTGTAATAGTAGATGCATTTAAATAATTTATAGATAAATTTCAATATTGAAAATAAATTAAAAAGTAAAATATAAATAAAATTAAATTATATTAAAAATATTTTCATTATTAGTGTTAGAATGTTGATTTTATAATAATATTCATATTGCATTGTTGCACTGTACAATTAATATGTGTCTGATGTTATCAAACAAAAGACGACGACGTCGATCAGTTAATAAATATTAGTTAATAAATATTATATACTAATAGTCCAAATCCAAAGTTAGATTTTAAATAAATTAAATTTGTTACCAAACTTGGGTGTAACATTTGCCCTAAAATCTATAATTTGTGAAAAATGTCCCACATTGTATAAAAAGTACAAAAAATGCCCTGAAAGATGAAAAAATGTTGAAAAATGACGTTAAAAAACAAAAAAAATGCATTTATAGCTAAAAATGCAAAAAATGCAAAAAAATGCAAAATAAAATTAGAATATTCTGCATCAAGGGAGCATGAAACAAATTTTTAGCTAGGATAGCATTATACAGAATAAAAGGAAAAAAAATGCAAAAGTCATCAACATCCTAACTCTAGTAATTATACACTTGACATTTGTATAGGACTGTTGAAAATCTAACGCTCGCGATAACTTTTTCATGCAGAACTTGGTCATAGAGGTAAGATTTACATTGATTTTTTTACGGGCCTAAACGAATAAAAACATGCACATTATTAGACCACTATAATATTTCGTAGTTTGCAATCGCAGTAGCTATTGTTTCAAATTCAAAGAGGTCCTTACCCGAGCGATTGGCCGTGTGTTTCTATGCAGGACGTACCGGAGAACGAGTACTTGGTGAACCCGTTGATATTTTCGCATTTCGCCGACGGCATTGGCGACCAAAAGTACATGATGGTGCGCTCGTGGCCCGCGCTCCAGAAGCTATTGACCGACGCCATGACGTCGTACAACGAGCTGGAAGGGGCCATGAGCCTGGTGCTGTTCGAGGACGCGATGGCGCACGTGTGCCGCATCAACCGGGTGCTCGAACTTCCCAGGGGCAACGCGCTGCTCGTGGGAGTCGGCGGCAGCGGCAAACAGTCGCTGGCCCGGCTCGCGGCGTTCATATCGGCCCTGGAACCGTTTCAAGTGCAGCTGCGGTCCGCGTACGGCATTGCCGACCTGAAAGCCGACCTGGCCACGCTGTACACGAAAGCCGGGTTGAAAAACATCGGCATCATGTTCCTGATGACCGACTCGCAGGTGTCGGACGAGAGGTTTCTCGTGCTCATCAACGACATGCTCGCCAGCGGTCAAATACCCGAGCTCTTTGCCGACGACGAAATCGACCACATTGTACAGACCATCGGGCCGGAGGTATGTTTTCTTTGGACCGGGGGCTTTTGAAAAAATCACCTAAAAAAAAAAAAAACGGAGATTTCCCGAGGGGTAGAAAACCCGACTACCTTTTCGCCGACACGGTCGCGTACGAAACGTTGTTGCCAAATTTCTAATTAAACGGAGTTCAAAAGTACACGAAAATGTATAGACTAAAAATCACTATTAAAATTAACGTTTTCCTTGGCAAATAGGGCCAATTTTTAGAGATAAAAAAAAAGAAGCGATCGCATGTAAAATAATCCTGGCAATTATTAATTATTTTGTACAGGTAAAAGCGACTGGTCTACCGGAAACCAAGGACAACTGTTGGCAATTTTTCATCAACAAAGTCAGATCATTGATCAAGATCGTGTTGTGTTTCTCTCCCGTCGGCAGCACGCTGAGAATCCGAGCCAGGCGGTTCCCGGCTTTAGTTACTTGCACTTCTATCAACTGGTTTTACGAATGGCCCAAAGAAGCATTGGAATCCGTGTCGTATCGATTTTTAAACGACTTGACGGAACTCCCGACCAAGCTTAAGAAACCCGTGTCGTTGTTCATGGCCCACGTACACAGCTCGGTCAACAACATGTCGCTAAAGTATTTAGCAAACGACCGCCGTTACAATTATACGACGCCAAAGTCATTTCTCGAACAAATCAATCTCTACGTAAAACTATTGGTGTCCAAGACCAATGACATCAAGTACGGCATACATCGTTTTCAAAACGGCATCAAACAACTGATATCCTGTGCAGCTCAAGTGAGTAAAGAAAAACAAGCGCACACGTCACGACGGAGTAGTAATGAATTTTTCGTCGATTTGTTTTATACAGGTCGACGTGTTAAAAGTCGAACTAAACGTACAAGAGATCGAATTAACCAAGAAAAATGCAAAAGCGGAAGAACTGATCAAAGTCGTGAAAAAAGAAACGGAAAAAGTAAAGTTTGAAAAAGACAAAGGTATATATATACTTACAATACTTACAACGTTATGAACACGTTGTTTTTCTCGTTACTGAATATTTATTTACACGTGTTGTTTTTCACAGCTGCCGAAGAAGAAGACAAAGTGAAGTTGATCGAAGAGGATGTCGGTTTGAAACAACGATTATGCGCTGAAGATCTAGAAAAAGCAGAACCGGCTCTGGTTGCAGCTCAGGCTGCCTTGGACACTTTAAACAAAGTATGCTCGTTCCGTTTTGAATAATAATTCCGCCTGAATTAAAAGAAATTAAATATTTAAAACTGCCAAAGAATGGAAAATAATTATTTATTTATATAATTCGTTTGAACTAATTATTATATAGTAATAATTATGGAACATACATATTTATGATTTTAAATAATTACAATTATTATTTATAAGATTATTATAATATATATTTTTGTAACCTATATAATGACACGCGTGCATGCATTATCAACGACCTATAATAACTAATATAATAACTCAAATAAGTTGTTTGCCGGCGTATACCTTCCGGGTTATGGTATTGTTATTAATTAATAAATAATAAACATAACGATATGTAAATAGCTTCTGCAAATTACGTAATCGTCTATGTTATTACATTTTTTTAGAACAATTTAACGGAACTGAAGTCTTTTGGATCCCCTCCGTTGGCTGTGATAAATGTCACAGCCGCAGTAATGGTTTTACAAGCCAAAAAAGGAAAAGTTCCAAAAGATAGAAGTTGGAAAGCCTGCAAGGTATAATATTATTTTCAATTACTATTTCGTTTTATAATTTCTTTTGTAATATTATGTTTCTTACTGTTAAATATAGGTAATGATGGCAAAAGTTGATGGATTTTTGAGTTCGCTAATAAATTACGATAAAGAAAATATACACCCAGACGTTGTCAAAGCGATTCAGCCTTATTTGAAAGATTCAGAATTCGATCCTGAACTCATTGCAGGAAAATCTACAGCTGCTGCTGGTAAGTACAAATTAAAATTTAATTTTTTTGATAATAATTTACAGTTACATAATATTTTATCTACGTTGTTTAAACACACGTGTTGATTACGCGACGTGCGTTGATATTAAAATCGTGTTATTTAATCAAAATTCATTAAACATTATAATATAAAATATAATATAATGTGTCGAGTTTATTTTTATGGTTATTCTTTAATTTTCTAGTAGGTACAGGGGTGTTCCCATAGGGTATACTACATATACGCCGTATACTCTCAAGATATTTTAAATTATTTTTTAACAATTTATTTAATTAAATTTTTTAGTATTTCTATATTTTCATATTTTATTGACTTATAAAAGTAATTTCAAGCTTTTTTTAAAAGTTTGATTTTTTTTTTCATATTTTTAACACATCCTTTATAATTATAGACCACAGTAAAAATATTTGTATATTATTGAATATTCATGTTTATTACTTTTATTTTAAAAAGATTAATGAGTATTTTTAAATACTTAAAAAAAGGTTCTATTTTTATCATTCTACCCTCCCTTGTTTAAATCATGGATCTTCACCTTGACTAGAGTCTTAGTATACTCTCAAAAAAAATATTGGGAACACCTCTGAGTAGGTATATTATTATTATCGTTACAGCGCATTACGAAAACACAAAATGTTTTCGAAATGAATACATTTGTTTTAATAATTTGTGACGATTATCAATTACGTTTTAGGTTTGTGCGCATGGGTTATAAATATAATGAAGTTTAATAACGTTTGGCAAGTTGTAGAACCCAAAAGGAAAGCCCGGGATCAGGCGAATGAAGAACTGAGTGCTGCCAGGGCGAAACTTATGGAGCTTAGAAATATGATTAATGTAATGTATAATTAGACGGTGAATTACAATGTATGATCAACATGACGTGTAATTTTAGGAATTGGAAAGGAAACAAAAAATATTAACGGACGAGTTTGATAGTGCCGTGGCTGAGAAAACCAAGTGTCAGAATCAAGCGGACGAGACGGCTATGAGGATAGATTTGGCAAACCGACTGGTCAACGGCTTAGCGTCGGAAAACGTGCGGTGGAAAGAAAGCGTCTCCACGTAAATTATCTGACGTTTCGTAAACAAAACACGGCGGGATTTAATAAATGTTTTATATTATCGCACCTCAGATTGCAAATAAGTTTACAAACTTTGCCAGGAGATATTCTCATGGTTTCGGCGTTTGTGTCGTACGTGGGTTATTTTACGAAGACGTACCGCCAAGAACTAATTCAAAACGCATGGCTGCCGTTTTTCAAAGGAGTTAAGGTAAATTTATCGCGATCAATCGAAAATGAAAACACCGATTTTATTCCAGTTTTATGCCAATTAAATTCCAGCCCGAAATACCTATTACGGACAGTTTAGATCCACTTACTTTGCTTACCGACGATACACAAATTGCAACTTGGAACAATGAAGGTCTTCCTAGTGATCGAATGTCGTCGGAAAATGCAACGATTTTAACCAATTCCGATCGATGGCCCCTAATGGTAGATCCTCAGGTACGCGGCAAATTTTACTAAAAACAAAAAATAATATAAAAATAATTATCAACCAATATTTTCCAATCGATTATCAGCTGCAAGGTATCAAATGGATCAAAACTAAATACGGGAAGAGTTTGAACGTAACCAGGCTGAACTACAAAAACTATGTCGGCGATATTGAGAATTGTGTTCGAAATGGTTACGTACTGTTGATCGAAAATATCGGTGAAAACATCGACCCCGTTTTGGACAACATAATCGGTCGTAATTTGATAAAAAAAGGAAGGTAAAACAACAGTATAGTAATATGCCAACATACAATATCTACTGACATGACATACAAATAGTGTTTGAAAATTTCATGAAATATTTCAAAATGTGTGAAATATTTCAATTATCATTATTTTTGTAGTTTTGTCTTGTAAAATATTAAATAATTAATCTAAATAAATTAAATACCTCATTAATCATTGACACACAATTTTTTCTCAGTTTCAATGTATAATAAATAATAATATGTTGTATTTTTTTGCTGCACCTATTATTTGATGTAAAAATGTAAAATAAATAAGGTAGTTAACATAATAAAAGTAAACATAATAAA
Organism: Drepanosiphum platanoidis; assembly: GCA_948098885.1. Classification (NCBI taxonomy): domain Eukaryota; kingdom Metazoa; phylum Arthropoda; class Insecta; order Hemiptera; family Aphididae; genus Drepanosiphum; species Drepanosiphum platanoidis. The sequence continues at coordinate 29,351,099 of OX402529.1, read as the reverse complement.
AATATTAAACATAATAAATATTAAAAAGAAACAGTAAAAGGAAACCTGCAGTACTTAGGTATACTCGTATATTATAAAGATCATAGTTTTCTTACTAATAATCAACTTAGTGAAATATTTCTCATACTTCAAACACTACATACAAATAATAATAACATACTTGCTAACGTGTGATTTATAATAATAATTATAGCGCTGTGAAAATAGGCGAAACAGAAATCGATTACAATCCGGATTTCCGTCTTATATTGCACACGAAATTGTCAAACCCACACTACAAACCAGAAATGCAAGCGCAGACCACTTTGATAAACTTCACAGTCAACCGCGACCAACTCGAAGATCAACTGTTGGCGGAAGTAGTAAAAGTCGAAAGACCCGATTTGGAAAAAATGAGGATCGAGTTGACTAAGCAACAGAATAGCTTTAAAATAACATTGAAACTGCTCGAAGACGATTTACTACACAGGCTGTCGTCGGCCGACGGCGACCAGATACTTGCTGACAAAGAGCTCGTCTTGAATCTTGAAAAGTCTAAGAAGACCGCGACGGAAATTGAAATAAAAGTCGCAGAAGCAAAAATCACATCGAAAGAAATCGACTCTGCCAGAGAAGAGTATCGCATCGCTGCAACGCGAGCGTCAATCATTTACTTCATAATGAACGATCTGACGAAAATTAATCCGATGTATCAGTTCTCTCTTGAGGTGATTTCACCATTCGATTTATGTAAAAGTCAAACATTTTAAAGTTATAACCACTTGCGTTATTATTTCAATACGATACGTATTTATTCGTATGTGATATTTTAATATTAGTTTACCTAAAGAGTTGGTTAAAATTTCATTGAGTTTTTGTTTTAAAATTTACACGATCGGATTTATACTTAAATATTCTTTTACAGGCATTTAGTGTAGTATTTCAACGAGCCATGAGAAATGCAGAAAAAGCGGATACTTTAAATAAACGGATTGTCAATCTAATCGATAACATAACTTATCAATCGTTTGTTTATACCAGTAGAGGTTTATTTGAAAAAGATAAACTAATATTTATCTGTCAAATGACTATTCAGGTACGAAATACTGTGGATTTTTTTTTTTTCACGTCAAACGTGTATATTTTTTTTTTTAAATCGAAACTCGCATTAGGTACGCCTAAAAACATAATATTTCGATGCCTCGAGTAGATTATTACAAAATGTATTTATTGTCAACAATGCATTGTTTTTAATTAAATTATCATTGATAATATTAATATTATATTTTAGATACAATTGCAAACGCAACAAATAAAACCAACAGAATTAGATTACATATTAAGAAGACCAGTAATCGCGGGATTGACTAATCCGTTTGATTTTATTTCGTCGAACGTTTGGGGAGCCATAAAGTCACTTGTTTTAGTTGACGACGAATTCGCGTAAATAAATCTAAATCATTTAAATATACAATATTATATTATATGTATAAAATGTAATGTTATGTTTACATATTTTATTATAATAAAATATGCCATCTAAGAGGTCTGGACAAAGAAATCGAAACGTCTGGAAAACGTTGGCAGCTATACGTGGACAGCGAAGCGCCGGAAAACGATAAACTGCCACAAGAGTGGAAAAATAAAACTCCGTTCCAAAGACTTTGTATAATCAGAGCTTTGAGAACAGATCGAATGACATATGCCGCGAAAGAATACGTCAAAGAAATTCTCGGAGTCAAATATACCAACTTTAGACCCCCAGAGTTTTCCGAATCGTTCAAAGAAACTACGTCAAAAACGCCCGTATTTTTCATATTGTCAGCCGGTGTTGACCCGTCACGAGTAAATAATACGTTGTTTAAATTTCGCATTAAATCCGTTTTACTTGATTGAAATTATTTTTAGTCATACGCTTAGTATGAATATGACAGGTATTACACGTTCTGTCGATTTATATTTTTACCACACAATGTTATACACAGGACGTCGAAGCCGTCGGTAAGAAGAAAGGATTTACGATCGAGAGGAAAAATTTCCACAACATATCTCTGGGACAGGGACAAGAACAAGCGGCAGAAGAAGCGATCGAGTTAAGCTCAAAAATGGGACATTGGGTTATGTTGCAAGTAAATATACTATAACGAGCAGCCCCGACACAGCGTTGCCCGTGTATTAGTTTCTTTTTTGGCATTTTCGTATGACGTGTGTTAGTGTTTGATTTAATTGTATTGATAGTGCTAATATTACGTGGAATTCACAATTTAATTGTTTGCGTGCGTGTTAATTAGCACTATTAGATTCATTGATAACATATATTTATAGGCTGTTTTTTTTGTAAGATACAATTCTAATCGGAGAAATGTTGGAATAAAATATGCTAGCTGAATTTGCCGGGTTTAAGTATAAAAAATGTGTATGGTCCAAATAATAATAATGATTGACATTTCCCCGTTATTAGCCGACTGCTATTATTATTTAATTGCCCGTGAATTTTTCTAGTTTCACCCTTTTCACCCCTTTTAACCCCGGTAGGGGTGGAATTTCGGAAAATCCTTTCTCCAGGAGTTTCTGTTATATAAAACGAAACCGCCGACCGAGTTTCATCTTCAAAGCTCCGGCGGTTCCGGCCGGGCGAATTTTTTTCTAGTCTCACACTTCTTACCGCTTTTAACCCCCTTAGGGGTGGAATTTCGGAAAATCGCTTCTTAAAGCACGCCTACGTGGCTCGAGGAACGTCTGTAGACATTTTCAAGTCTCTAGGCCCGGTGGTTTGGGCTGGGCGTTGATGAGTGTATCGTATAGGTCTCTTTTATATAGATTTCGCGATAATTATTAAATGCACTCAAAATATACATTGTTTATGTTTAATACAGAACGTACATTTGGTTCAAAAATGGCTTCCGTCGTTGGATAAAAAAATGGAAGCGTCTTTTGAAAGCCCACACGATAATTACAGAATATTTATAAGCGCCGAACCGGCCAGCGATCCACTTTATCATATTATACCTCAAGTATTTCATTATTGTTTTTGGAAAATATTTTATTTTTTTCCTACGATTTTAACTTCGGTACGTGGTCGTCGTGATTTCAGGGCGTTTTGGATTCGTCAATAAAAATCACCAACGAACCGCCGACGGGAATGATGGCAAATCTACACAAAGCACTAGACAACTTCAATCAGGACACGCTGGAAATGTGCACGAAAGAAGGAGAATTCAAAGCGATTCTGTTCAGCCTGTGCTATTTCCACGCTTCCGTGCAAGAGAGGTCAAAGTTCGGCGCCCAAGGGTGGAACAGATCGTATCCATTCAACGTGGGCGACTTGACCATTTCCGTCAACGTTCTGTACAACTACCTGGAGGCCAACAATAAAGTGCCCTGGGAAGACCTGCGATATCTGTTCGGAGAGATCATGTACGGCGGACACATAACCGACGATTGGGACAGGAGGTTGTGCAGAACATACCTCGAAGTCTACATGAACCCGGATCTGGTATTATTTGAAATACAATATTGACGAGATAGAGACGAGATTTAATTCCAATCGTTTTAAATCGCAGTTGGAAGGGGACCTTTTTTTCGCGCCCGGTTTCGTGGCGCCGCCGAATACGGACTACAAGTCGTTTCATCAGTACATAGACCATCTGTTACCACCCGAAAGTCCTATACTGTACGGACTTCATCCGAACGCCGAGATCGGGACGTTGACGACGAGATCTGATAACTTGTTCCAAACTCTAATGGAGATGCAACCTAGGGACGCGAGGACGTCCGGCGGAACAGGAATATCCAGGGACGAAAAAGTAAATCGAAACTTCCAGTCTCGACGATTTACGAATGCAATGACGCGTTGTTTTTTTTTCTTCAGGTTCGACAGACGTTAGACGACATCCTCGATAAAGTTCCAGAACCGTTCAGCATAATAGACATGATGGGTAGGGTAGAAGAACGGACGCCGTATGTGATCGTCTCGTTTCAGGAATGCGAACGTATGAACGTGTTGATGAACGAAATCAGAAGATCTTTGAAAGAGTTACACTTGGGACTTAAGGTGAGCACAGATATATATATATTATACACTAGCTGACCCGGCAAACGTTGTTTTGCCATATATTTCCAGTGAATTTTGCAGTATAAAAAATAACTGACTTATTGTAAGTACGTGGCGACGACGGCGTCTACGATTGAAAGAGGAATGGTGCGCGCACGCACGCAATTTCGGTAAAAGTCATGTAATAATATATGACGTTGCGAAATACCTTTTGCGTAAACGTCGTCGGGTTTTCGCTTTAAAATTGTATACGCCTATCGAGACTATCGACCAATGACTATAGATTTGCCTGCGATCGTATTCGACCGGCCAATGAAAAAAGTTCTATTGTTCATCGCACGCACGCAATTTCGATAAAAGTTTGGTAATAATATGATATTGCAAAATCAATTCGTTTTTGGTAAAGATCGTCGGGTTTTTTGATGACATAATAATCTATTCATATAAAATGCAAATTACTCGCCGATCGTTGCATCTCGAAATCTAGCCCGTGAAAAGTTTACCCCTTCTTTTAAGGGTTGAATTTTGAAAAATAAGTTTGTAGATTTATTTGTATACACCCCCCTAGGGGAGGTGCTCAAACGGGGATTTTGTATTATGAAAAATTACTAACCTATTGTAAGTATGTACGTATATGTGAAAAGTATATGAAACACGTATATATATTTTAATTGAAAATGATTCGCAAAAAAATTTATAAACAATGATAATGGTCACTATGGTTACAGACTTACAGTATAGGTATCTGGTATACGTACATATGTATAAATGGGTTATATGATATAAATGGGCTGACTTTTTCCTATAACCAATAGCAACAATTTAAAATTTCAAAAGTACATCACAAAATTCCCGTTTCAGCACCTCCCCTAATTGGGTTTTTTCAAATTTTTTTTTTCGTAAAAACCTTCTCCTGGCAATTACGAACAATTCAAAAAAAAAAATTTGAGCCAAATCGGCCCAGCCGTTCTCAATTGATGAATTGTTTTACATTTTTGGCTCCATTTATATATATATATATAATATGTATAACCGTTCCAGAATATTCTCGGCGCTCGCCACATATAAATATTGAAAAAAAAACTATTCTATCTTTTAAGTTGGACCATATTATAAATGGTTACCAAATTTGATCAAATTCCGTTCAGTAGTTTCGGAGTTTATCGCGAACATACATCGTGACACGAAATTTTTATATATATAAACGTAATATATCGACAACGAAAATAATCAGTAATTTTCAATTAAAAATCGTATCGCGTAATATTATTATTAGGGCTCGGATGTTTATGAAATTGCATATTTTTTTCTATTTATCCAATTTATTGCTAACCTGGATACAAATTTGATTCATGTTCTACTGAATAAAATAATACTATTTTTATTTTGCATATTTTTGCATATTTAGTGGTTTTGTATTTTAAATGCATAATTTTGGATTTTAAGAATATAAATGCATATTTCAAGACAATTTAACGTAAAATATTAATAATGTTCCTTATTAGGTATTTTTATATCGTGCTTGTCTGGAATATTTATACGTTACAAAAATTTACTTTCCGATAACAGGCGCAGCTACAAGTTTGATCAAATTAAAAAAACTATTGTATCACAGTGTAACGCTGATAATTTAAGAATGTAGTAAAATGATAATATTAGTCACTAATAAATAATAAAAAATAATATAAATTAAAGTTAATAAAACGCTATGTAAATTTAAGAAATGTATTTTAAATTGTAGTAAAAAAAATTAATATATAAAAATAACTACTGGGTAATAAAAATATAATATTTTTGTTTTATGAATCGTTATAAATTTTTTTGTGCATATTTTGGTGTTTTTATTGACTGAAAATGCATATTTTATCATTTTTAGCGCATATTTTGTTTGCATATTTCGTAATTTTTTAGTGCATAAATGCATGCATATTACAGTAGTTTTAAGTGCATAAACATCCGAGCCCTAATTATTATCTATAAAAATGGAGAAAATCTGGTCTACGTAGAAATATATTATATTTTTATTTGTGTGTTCGAAACAATTCGCGTGTTTCGTTTGTAATAAATGCGAGTTTCGTAAACTTTAGGGCGAATTGACGATAACGGCAGATATGGAGGCGTTAGAAGAATGTCTGTTTCTGGACAAAGTACCGCCGAACTGGGAAAAACGAGCTTACCCGTCGTTACTGTCTTTGGCTACTTGGTATGCAGATTTACTGAAACGATTGCGCGAACTAGAATCGTGGGTTAGCGAATTTCAGGTATGTCATAACTAGAGAAAGGCTGGTAATTTTCGAAACGGAATACATATTTTAAATCGAATGAAATACGTTCGGTGATTTGTTATTAATCGAAATCGGTCGTCAAGATCAATTTGGTCAGAGAAAATTAACAATAGTATTAGTAATAATCGAGAAATAGTAAATATAAGTAATAGCAATAATCCTCTAGTTATAACGCATTACGAATAATCGAAAAATATCATGACGCGAGCATTCTCTACTTATTATAGAATAGAGATAAAAAATAGCAGAGTGGGCTATAAATTTGTTTTACGCATCGGGGACTCTAAATATGAAATTTAATTTTGCTATTTTTTTGCATATTTGGAGAATTTTCGATTCGTAGTGCTATTTTTGAAGTTTCGGTGCTATTTTTTGCTAATATTCTTAATTCAACGGTTTATTTTGTATTTTTCTCGTTTACGTCGAATGACCAAACAGTACTTAATTTGCGTGAATCCATAAGAAAAATTCCCACGTTTTCGTTTCATATTGAAAATTGATAAACAATATGATATTATTTAACATGTCATAATCTCTTTTTAAATAGCCCGCAGCGATGTCGAATATATTCCTTCATTTATACCTTCTTATCTGTTATTGTTCTGTACGATTGTAGATTCTATAATACACCGTCGACTGTAATTTTGATTTGTATTTATTTATTTTTTGTTTTTGCAAATATCGATGTTTTCGGGGCATATTTTAGAATTTTCGTGAACATGACGTCATAAAGTTGGCGTACTAATTTTTGTTCGTTTCAGCTTCCGCCGTCTGTATGGTTGGGTGGATTATTCAACCCGCAATCGTTTCTGACGGCCATCATGCAAAATACCGCTCGAAAAATGGAGTGGCCGCTGGACAAAATGTGCTTGCAATGCGACGTGACGAAAAAGTACAGAGAAGACGCCACGTAAGCGAACAGACAACAAATAATAAAATTGCCGTCGACGACAATCGAATGCAATTCGAATTATAGTCGTGTTGAAACGTAAAAGCCTTGCGGTTTTCCAGGGTGGCGCCCAGAGAAGGAGCCATGATAAACGGGCTGATATTAGAAGGCGCTCGCTGGGACGTAAATATCGGTTGCATCGTCGACTCGGCGCTGAAAGAATTGTTCCCGGTCATGCCGGTCGTGCACGTGAGAGCCATAATTAAAGACAAACAAGAGATGCGAAACATGTACGAATGTCCCGTGTACAAAATCAAACAGAGGGGTCCGACGTACGTGTGGACGTTCAATCTGAAAACGCGACAAAAACCATCGAAATGGATTTTGGCCGGCGTAGCGATATTATTGAGCGAATGATAACAGTTGGTTGTGTGTACGTATTTCAAGTTGAAAACGACGAAAACATTAATCCAAGGCGGTGGGCTACAACAATCACAGAAATCCAACTTTTAAATATTACAAAACAAAGAGAATTTCTTTCCAAAAATGTACATATGGTTGAATTATTTGATTAGATTTTTTTCTCCTCGTTAAAACCTAATGTTTTGCGAATTTTTAATGTTTTTCGAGTTTTATTTTTTCCCAAAGTTGAGAAGAATACGGATCTATTATCTCGTAATATAATACCCTTTATATACATTGTCACTTAAATAATTTAAATTCTAATAATTTCTTTATTAGTTGCACTTTTAACACCTAATGGAACATTTATAAATACGACATAATTTTGATATTATTGATGTAACAACTCTTCGATATTAAATATATTTAATCGATACAAATTGAAGGGCGATAATTATTCAAAACGTGGTTTGCCAAAAATTTAAAAATCGAGATAAACATCGATTCTAATGTAAAAAAACACTAGGAATTCAAATCTGGCCTTAAATTCAATTTATATAGATTATTTCTAGGGAAAAAATCGATTTAAAAACTGCCGTTCAATTCAAAACGTGTTATTGCCTATTTTTATATCAAGTCAAAACGTACTATTGCCATGTTCAAACCTAAACGCTGTATTGCCCATGTTATAAGGCCATAGGGTCTCATTTCACGTCATAACAAAACGTGATGTTGCCATTCTACATTATTTAAACTTATAAGTATAACTTATTTTTATTGAACAATAATAATATGATTAAAAATAATCAATATTATTTCAAATAGTTTATTTTATACCATAGAACACTATGTTCTATCCAAAAATAATAAATTCAAAACGTGGTATTACCGGCAATACCACATTTTGGCCTGTTAATACTTTTTAAAAGTATTAAAACTGTGTTTTAAACTCTAAATAGATTTATGTTGACACCGCCAATCGTTGTTTTGTCATTTTTTTACATTCGAATAAGCCAATTCAAAGTGTAAATACATGTCATAAGCCGCGATATAGATTTTCTTAATTTGTGAACATTTTGATTTTTGGCAATACCACGTTTTGGATTAGCGCCCTTCGATTTATATGCTACCTATGTCGATGATTTAATTAAAAAAACCTTATGGTTTTATTAAGGTGTCGGTAGTAAAAACTAAACATTATTTTAGTTTCGTGAAATCTATAGATTATGTATTCCATAGTTGTTTTAGTTAATATTATCTATAGTTAATTTAAAAATATATTATTATATTGGTAGATAATAAAAAGTCTATGGAATATTGTTTTTTTTCGGGTTACCCTCCCTAAAATGGTACTGGTGGATTTAACTTTGTGTAACTTAAGGAACTGTCGACGTCTCGCGATCAAATTTCTCGTGTAAAAGCATAGTCCGTTCGGGTGACGCGCGTCACATGTAGTGATGCCTATAGTGACGTCAGAGTACGAAAAATATTAGATCTCGGGTTACTATTATATAGTTCTCGAAATTATAATATTATTATAGAAAGGAGAATTATTATTGACGATTACAACTATTACTAACGTGAGTAACAAAACTCTAAATTCAAAAATCTGACCTGACATTTTGGAAAGAGCCGTCAAAAACAGCAGAAAAATCGTTTCATTTGAAAAAAAAAATGTGACTTTATCATTTGACAATAGTCCCGAGACATTTTCTTTTGTTATAAGCGTTTCCGATGCTTAAATATGCAAACAAGGAGTGACTCTTTCTAATCGTGTTCTCAAATCTAAAATGATACAAGTAGTAATTAAATTGTTTAAAAGATTCCGCTACGTTGGCCGGCCAACATTCTAGCGGAATATATTATCTTATTAATTTGTATATCGACAGAACATTCTTTTGTAGCGGTTAACTGAAGATATCTACTTGGCCGTGTGTAATTTTCAGAATGGAATTATTTAAAACGAGCTGAGAGTACGTCTTGTTTCTGTTGGGCGGACATAAAAACGTAATGTTTATTTCGTGTTTAGTTTATCAAATGAGCATAGGTGTATTGACAATACCAGATAAAATGTGAAGAAATATGCGGCTTTTTTCATAATATTATTGTCTGTGTACCTAATGGAAAAAATATAATAATTATGAATGAGTTATGTCGATATATTATAATCGATTACATTTTTCTCATTATGAGGTATTGAGATTTTTCAAGTGATACAAACCTACCGCCGAGTTTATATTATAATAATCAAAACTGTAATCTCATAGGAAATTTGCATATTTTCGTCCTAAACGTGTTTTGGCGTGTACACGGCGCAATCGAAATTCGTTTCACAACGCAATGAATTCGGACGAGCGTTTCAATAAGACGTACATACTTATTTTTGCATTTGTCGTCTGAGCGTTTTTTCACTCTTGTGTGAACGATTATTTGATTTGCGTTAATGAATTAGATTTATTTTATCTGAAATCATTTAACAATAATTTCAAGCAGTTTGCACTTTGTATGTTATTTTCGCAAACAATACCGCCGGACCTCTATGAGTGCATAAAAACAATTTTAATAGTTTGAAACACATATTAAAAAGACTTGTAGAATAAAAACGAACATCAGATAAATATAAATTTTCGTTTACACTAAAAGAACAATAGTTTATATTTTCACGTACTACTAATCGAAGAACTCACTTATTCACTATTATAATAATACAGTAGAACTTCCATATAGCGGTCACTGAAGGGACTGTAAATAATGACCGCTATTTAGAGGTGCCCGTCCTACAGAGGTGACCGTTAACAGAAGTTCAAGACCTTCCAGGTGACCGCTATATAGAGGTCATACAAATTTTAAAAATAAAACACCAATATTGGAATATTGGAATATTTTTAGCACGAGCTGCACAAAACCATTCGTATACAACTTCGTTGATATTGCCTGATTCGGTTTTACGACGTTTTGTAGTTTTCATTTGATCATTACCGTGGGATTTCCATAATTTTAAAATCGTTTCTCTGTTTTTTATTAAATCGGTGGCTTGTGTTCTTCCTATTCCAAATTTATCTGCAAGAGTACGTGCACTCACATTTTCTTTTTGGTAAAAATCTAACAATTTGATTTTTTCTGTTAAAGTTAGATGTTTTCATTTGGACGCCATTGAAATTATAGGTACGTACTTCGAAACGTTTTAAACATACACTGAACACAAATGACAAAATACACAGTCACGGACAAGTGTTATCGCCTTATCGACATCATAAATTAAGCTCGTCGTAAATAAACTGTCAAAAATAATTTCGAAATAATAATTTTCCATTTGATATACTTTTAAATGTTGACCGTTAATTAGAGTGCCCGCTATTTAGAAGTATTAATGTTTTTTTCCCATAACACTCGACGGGACCAAACAAATTGACCGTTACATAGAGGTGACCGTCCTATAGAGGTGACCGTTAACTGAAGTTTTACTGTATTACAATTCATTAGAGTTCCGTTGAACTGTTCTCGGTTCGTCGGATTTCTCATATTATATTATTAAATATATTAAATTATTTTAATACAAACTTAAATTAATTATATTTAAACGATAATAAATTAATAAAATAAAGGTCTTGCCTTGAGTATTATAATTAAGCGCGCAAAAAACCTAACCGTTAAATATTAATATTATGCTTTGTTTATTTATTTTCCATTTTTTATCCGAGTTTTAATAACACGTTTTAGTTATTTTGAGAGCATTTTTTTTTTTTAGTGCTACAAGTTCTCGACCTTGAAACACGAGCAATGTATTATTTGATGTTATAGGAATACAATATAATATAGTAATTATGTAGATTATAAAAATATATATATAAATTGCCCTAGGTCGCGTCGTTTAATCGTAAAACCAATGGCTACTCTCGGTACTGTTAAGACGGTACTCGAGAACAGATTTATTTATACGAGCGGATTAAAAACGCGAACGCCCGCACGAAAGAGCGTTGGAAAAGGAAATAAACAAGTAACGTCATTGTATCGAGTATTTTTTTCTCCTCTGAAAAGTAGATTAAAAAAAAAAAAAAAAAATCGTTTGATCTTATAATTATCGGAACCACTCGAACGGATTACTTATTCGCAACGATTTTCGCCTACGCGAATATTGAATTGACGACATAATTTCATACGGTGTAGGTAAAACACGTAAATGTTTAGGCCAGAACGCATTGCGTCGTATTTGGAAATTTAAAAGAAGGCGTTTTGCCGTTTTGGACAAATAATAATTTTATTGTCAATCGACATAACGCATTCGAAGGTCGTGTTTTTTGCTGGCCGCTTGCCAATAGTTTATATTTTATAGGTCCAAATAGGGCCATACTGGCCACCACACTGGGCATTATAATAATTATGTATAATATACAGCGGCGCGCCCAGGGGGCTTTGGGGCTGCAGCCCCTCCCGAAAAATGTTTACATTAAATTATACGTCGAGATGTACAAATCAAAGAATCCAAAGTGTTAACAGTTCACATTCCGAAAAACGACGTAGAAAACTTAAATAATTCTAAATCGATTTATCATAATTTATTTAGTTATGATTATAATTAATATTATGTAATACATATGTGGTGATAATAAAAAAATTATTATTTCAAAAATATTATTATCGAACCCGTTAGAAATGTACATATTATTATTATTTATGATTGTAAATTATTCCGTTTTTCGAAAATCTATTGAAACAGTTGCAGGGGGGGAGTTCGGATAATTTCGATGGTTCCGATCCGTTCTGAATGGATCAAAATTCTCTAAAACATAATTTACCCATCCAAATCTAGTGTTATTAACACGCGTGGGTTTAGTTTTTCGGAAAATTTTGAAAATATTCAATAGAATAGTAAGTTTTCGAATTTTACCGCAACACAAGACTCTCTATACGTCTCTTTTTAGACTTGGATCGGCTTATTTTTTCAAAGAATTTTTCACCTAAACCTAAAATAGACTGAATCGCTGAAAAAATTGAATTATTTTCAAACGCCTGAAAATAATAAATGCAGTTAGACATAATTATTTTTGACATTATTGAACGAAAAAAATAAAAATAATATGTGATGATGATTCGCGTCGATTTGTTTGCGAATTTTGAGGAAAAGAAAAACAGCTGAGGAATTTGTTCGTCGTTCGGGCCACACCTTTAAATGAGAGATAAAATCGCTCTTCGAACAAAATGAATTCGATTTCGATTATTTTTTAATTATTCGTCGATTAATCCGATTTTGTTCTCAACGAAACGAACAGATCGCACAGCTGTTTTTCTCTTGCAAAATTATCAAACAAACCGAGCGACGACGCGTAAAGCTGCGCACAGTCCGTCACGATTTCGGTTCCGACGACGACGACGCGCGACGCGACTCCGCACACGCTCCGGTAAAAACAGTCCTTGAATATTCACATCACATGATTTTCGATTCTTTCCCGGCAGCCCGTACAGTCCCCGAAAACTGTGCGGTCCGACTGCGCGGGCCGACCTCTCCGGCAAACCGGAACGTGTGTGGCTAGCTTTACGCGTCGTCGCTCTGTTTGTTTGATAATTTTGCAAGAGAAAAACAGCTGTGCAATCTGTTCGTTTCGTTGAGAACAAAATCGGATTAATCGACGAATAATTAAAAAATAATCGAAATCGAATTCATTTTGTTCGAAGAGCCATTTTATATCTCATTTAAAAGTGTGGCCCGAACGACGAACAAATTCCTCAGCTGTTTTTCTTTTCCTCAAAATTCGCAAAGCTAGCTTTACTATCTGTTTACTTTTATATTGTTGTTCCAAATCGATTTCATTTCATATGAACCGCGCGCCCACACACGACAATAAGCGTTCGGAACAAATGCAGTTTAGAAACCACGTAAATATTATTGTTCGTTTAAAAATGCACGTTTGAAAAGTATGAATTTGAAAGTATTTGAAAAAAAAACCACTGCTTTTCTATATTTTTGAAAATTTCACCGAAAAAACTGAAAAACAATCGATTGAAAATCTCGATATCTACGAAATAAATAATTAAAGACTTTTAATTGTTTATGATTTACAAATAATAATTATCGCAGCAGTCGATAACGGATGATTAGATATTTCACGTCATCGTCGACTACACGATTAGAAAATTCGCAAATTAGAAAAAATTAAAATCATTAACCATCGTTTTTCCGAATAGACTTTTGAAATAATATTAAAAAGCAATTTTTTTTTTTCAAATACTTTGAAATCCGATGACTCTTTCAATACGATGCATTTCTATACGAACAATAGAATTTCTACGAGTTTCTTTTAAACTGCAATTGTACAGACCACTTATTGTTATGTCTCGTTGCACGCTGGACTACTGTCGACAAATCCGTGACGCGGCCGCACTGGAACGTCGTCGTGTGGCCGGCCGGTCGTCGGCAGTTTTACTCTTCGGTCGGCGACCACGGCGGCGTGGTTTCCAGTGACGTTTCCTATGCGTGTACACGACAACAATGTGTCACACGAATATACAAAATAGGTAAAATATGGGAAAAAAACACTTACGTTCCTCGCGACCTCGACGTCACCGTCGACGGGACTCTGGATGACTCGATAGTGCCCGTCGTGCGCGTCGTACGCGATCACGAAGCGCAAACGTAACCTTCGCCAAGGGTCCTCCTCCGTCACGTCCACCCGGATCTTGGAGCGATTGCCTTGGATCAAGGAGACGGTCACGAACACGTTCAGCCGGGTGACGACGCCGTTCGCGTAACGTAACTCGCTCCCGGCGCCCAAGTCGCCCCAACCCTGGGCCATCGCGTCGTTGACCGTCACCGCGACGAACTCGGCCCACGTCGCGGGCACCAAGCGCGCTATCATATCGAACGGCACTGGGCCCGCGATGTTGTTCGATCGCCTTTCTGCCATCGGAAACACGTGGCCGTGGACGACATCGGCGCTTTCCGCGACCGGGTGCTCTGCGAACGACAACACACGACACGAACGATATTATTATTATTATTAGGGCCCGGATAGAACTCTAAATGCACTTAAAACCGTACAAATATGGTCTAAGAAATGCATTTTCCCACAAAAACGACCTTGAAAAAGGGAAAAAATGACTTGAAATCTGGGCCTTAATTGTTACATCACAATACCGGCGATCGTTTGACGAAGAAAAATTAATAAAAAAAATAATACGCACCGATTAGTCGGTCATTTCGTCGTTCCGACGGTTCTTGCGGAAGAAAGCCGCAGTTATTGCACGGCGTCGACGTTTCCGGTGAGATTTCTATGAAAAAAAATATACGTATTCGATAAAAACATCAAAAGGTTTTCGATTTTTCGTATAATACGATCATATTACCTCCCCCGACTGTAATTCATAAATCTAATTATTTAAAAAAAAAAAAACAACCTTTCAACTTTCTTATTGCCTGTTCCTTTTCGTCGTTTTCAGCCATCAACGTATTGATATTCTGGCCCATGGTGTCTATTAAATCTATGAACATAATATTTTGTTTTAGTAAAACGTCTAACTCGTGCGTTTAAGAAAATAATAACCTGTCAACGTTTGTATTCTTTGTTTCTCGTTATCCTTTTTTTCCATCAGACGCTTGATTTTCAGGTCCGTGCTGGCTGTTAAAACATTATGTAAAACAAAATAATACGTTAACGGCGGCGTAAGGCTTTTCTAAAATATATTGTACCAAATACATATTTGAACTATACGTAGATATTTTACCTTTTAAAAGTTCGAATTTCTGTTCCATCCGTGTCAGTATATTGTTGTTGTAAGAACAGTGCTCCACGAGAACGTTTTGGTGTTTGCGTTGTTCTAGAACGAACGATAAAATCATTAGGATTGCTGAATTAGGTCTTGATGAAAAGGTGAAAAAATAATCGTAAGACAAACCGAGTTTTTCGCGCGTCTCGTGGTCTTCTTTGGCAACCGCGGTAGCCGCCGGCGTAAACGGCGACAGCTGATAATGTCGGCGATCCGCCCGTTCGTTTGCAGCCGACGCTTCAGCTCGACGGGCGAAATTCACGTCGTCATTCGGACATAGCGGCGCGAAAGGGTTGGCGCGTCCGAATCGATCTAAAACACGAATGATAATAAATCGTTAAATATCGAAACGTCTTAGAAAATGAATAATTATCGTAAGGTTTTTGTCAGGCGGCGGCAATGAAAACGTTAAAATAATCGCGAAAAAAAACGAACCCAGTCGGCCCGCCGCCGTGTCGTGGTTCACGTCGGTAACCGCGGGCACAAACGGCGACAGATAGTGTCGGTGACTCGCTGCCGCGTGGTCTTCGGCGGAGCGTCGATTGTCCGCGACCGCCCGTTCGTTTGCAGCCGACGCTTCAGCTCGGCGGGCGAAATTCACGTCGTCATTCGGACATAGCGGCGCGAAAGGGTTGACGCGTCCGAATCGATCTAAAACACGAACGATAAATCGTTAAAAATCGAAACGTGTCTTACAAAATGAATTATCGTAACGTTTTACGTGTCGGGCGGCGATTTTGAAACGTAGAAAGACAATCGTATTTAAGAGGATAAAAAACAAAACGAACCTAGTCGGCCCGCCGCCGTGTGGTCTTCGTAGAGTCGATTGTCCGCGACAGCGACTGGCCATCGGTTTCCAGCCGTCACTTCTAAAGCCCTGGGGCTGGGGAAATACGACTCGTTAATCGTTTCGCCCGTCGGTTGCTGGATTGTGTTCATGCCCTCGATGTCTGGTAAACGACGATGTGAACACAATAATAATATTATTAATAATAATACGACGTTAGCGACATGGCTTTTCTAAACACTATAATATTATAATATTGTAGCGACCGAATGTCTTACCGTATAAGACTTCCGACTTCGGTATCCACATTGAAGCAATGCTTCTCGAATGTTGCGCCGCGAGAGAGTCGGCGCGTCCGAATCGATCTAAAATACGAACGATAAAAATAATCGTTAAAAAAAAAAACGACATTTTCTCGTAATGAAGGATTTTCTCGATGAAAACGTGGAAAAATAATCGTATTTAAGCGGAATAAAAAACAAACCTGGCCTGTGCAACGGCGACAGGTATTGACGGCGACCTGCTGCCGCGTCGTTTCCGGCAGTCGCTCTGGCTCGGCGGCGGTCGGAATCGTCATCGTTCTTTTTCCCCGACTTGAGCGACGACGCCTGGGTTTTCATACACCGTTTGTGCATGTAACCATGTGACGCTGTTGGTGCGATAAATAAAACGAAAACGATTCGATTAATCATGTAAGTTATTATAATCGATAGAGAATATCGCCTCTCTTACATCTATCGTAGATCATTTTCTTGGCGTACAATTGTCGCTCGCCGCAAATCGTGCATTTCCGCATAAACATTCCGGCCGCGCCTCTGTGGTCCGCGTGTGTCGAATTCCTATAGAGAAGAACGACGCGCACAATATAATATTATTATCGATATTCTCGCGTTCCGGTCGTATTAGGGGAAATCGTTTTCGTATAATATACTCACGGCAACATGACGTGGGCTAGTTGGCGCCGCAACAGCATTTCGAAATTCGATTCCCGTCGTGGTGCGTACGGAAGCGAAAAAAGATGCATCGTTATTAACTGTTTTGAGATAATTGCTACTTATGTCTTGCAATGAACTCCTGATGGCTTATGGAGAGGAATGAAAAATAATTGATTAACTTGTGGAAATATGATTTTATATAATATTATAATATCTATCCATCCGTTGTTAGCGTAAAATCGGATCGTTTTATTGATGCTGTGGCAATCGATCATTTTAGCCAATCGATTATTTTTATTTACGAACGCGACATTTTCGTTTACGATTCAGTTTTTTTTTTTTTTGTATTGAAATTCGTTAAACTTTCGTGTGTAAGGAGGAAATGAGGAAAATGTTTATGCCCCCCTCCAAATAATATATCAATGATTATTACCTCTATGTTTTAAATATCGACTGTGACGCACAAAACGGTCAGACGAATTTCGAACGTTCCGTCCGAGTGTTTCGGTTTACTTTTGTCACGGAGAGTATCCGAGATGAGGTTGTCAATTGGCATTTCAATAAAAATAGGTTAGTAGTAACATCGTTGTTTCGCTCGAAGTGTTTTTTCAGAAATACCAACCACTCGATTCTTCTCACGCGACATTTCTGCTCCTCCTCTCCTCCCCCCTACCCGTTCCCCTGTAATCAAAAACGACTTTTCCTACTCGAGATGAATAAATCGATGTCGCGCGTTATTTATAGCGATTACGTTTGTTTTTTCCTCGTCAAATATTTTTCGAATTAATTCATTTATTTCCATAAGTTATTATGATCTCGCCATTACAACACTGTATTTTATTTAATTGGGTCGACCGACATAGACCGCAGTTAAGTGTATACTTTACACAAGTGCTATAAAGTCAAACGCTCCAGAATAATAATAATAGTAATGATTAGGGCTCGTATTTTAAAGCAAATGCTTCTTTTTGTTTTATATACACAAGAGATAGAAATCTAATTTTTATACATAAATTCGTTTCACTACTGCAAAATACACGGTTAGGTAATTCTTTTTTTAATTTTAATTAATTTTTCAATTTTATTTTACTCACTTTTATAACTAATCCGCGTTGATTTTTGGTCATGCTTTTTTCTAATAATAAATATTATGCTTCATTTTGTGATTTTTTTTGTTATTTATTATGCTTTAAAAGCAGAGCCCTAGTAATAATGATGATAATAATAATAATAATGGAAAAATTGACGTTTTTTCTAGTAGTTACGTCCGCGCGCGTTTAGTTTTTCCACGAGCCGCCGGAAATTCAATATTGCGTTTTGAAATAAAGCCGACGCTATCGTCACCATACCATGGCGGCGGCACAAGTAGTCGTATTGTGTAGAATAACTGTCATTCCGATCCGAGGCGTAAGCGCTGTTTTTTTTCCCCCGCTGTAGGACGATGTCGACGATGTTTTAATTGAAAACAACGAAATTACCGGGTACCTCCTAATCGTTTATTGACCGTACAAATATGTACATTTATTATAAATGCGATTCCCGCGAACTCCGCGCGGAATGCCGTCATTGATTATCAATTAAAATATAATGTAAACATATTAATAGCATTTAACGCAGTAAAAAGACGCTAAAAAGCGCGCCTGTTAAATACTGCTCGAGACAATAACTATTTTAAGTACAGTACTTACTATATTATATTATGTGAAATTCTCTCGTATTATCCTTTTGCTCTGAAAACCGTGTTGTCGCGCGAGGCGATTTCACTGATTATCATAAAACATTTGCGAACATAGAACGATTATTATATAATTATCAATATAATTATAACATTTCAATCTTTTGCCCTTTAAGACGAGAAAAAAAGTGCATTATTCGTTCAGTAGGTTAGCAGGTACACAGTCGTGCATGTATAATAATAATTAATATTATATAATACGATGTGATAAAAAAAAAAACGTTTTTGTTACATTTCTCGGAACAAGGTCGACCGCATAGGTAAAATAGAAAATATCACGAAAACGTACGGCCGACTTTGAGTGAAGTTTTTTTCGGAGGCGAAATTAATTCGTCGAGACAAATAATTATCGGCTTACGTACGATTTTATTTATAAAAATAAGACTTTTTTTCATTACGATCAATACGAACTTTATTAGTTTTATAAACGTGGAAGGAAAAGGAAAAACTTTGACTCGATCGAAAAGAAACCTTGTGAAATTAGTAATTACAGAATATTAAATGACGTACCGTCGATTATTATTATTGATAAACTATTTTATTGATATTTTATCGGTTCGTTTAATCTTAGCGATACCTATCCAACGAAGCGCGAAAAAATTTCAAATAATAATAAATTTAAATTAACGATCTCTCAGGCATAACGTAAATATATACATATAGGTATGTAATTACGTACATAATTATATATGTAGAAAAAAATTTTACCTTGGTAAAAATGTTCGCGTTTATAAAAAAATAAATAATTTTCAGCACGAATATAAGCTATTGAAAGTACGTATTGTTTTTATACTGTATTACAGACTTGATCGAAAATGAACGTGTTCAATCGTGTTCAGAGGTAAAATATTCACCGGACTACTCGCGAATAATGGCAATCTGCAGTAAGAATTTATTGTTAAACCGTACCTGCTGATTTCTTTAAACATTTATTATTTTTTTCAAATTATTTTCGTAATATTTCGTATGGACATGGAAGTATTTTGGTAGACGACAATGAATTACGATTGCAAGACCTAATATAGCCACTGACTGTCATTAATTAAAAAAAAAAAATATCGACTCAGCTATAATCGTAATACCTATGTTACGAACCTGTTCCGGGTGCCAAATTTATATTTAATGTATAAATAAAATACAACAAACTGTAAAGGTTATTGGCACGACGACGATGGATTTAATGGGTCTGAAATTGTGAACAAATTTAGTCTCGGAGTGTTCTTTTATACTGTAGAGGTGTAGATTTTCACTTTTATAGTGTTCGCTATTATGCCTCGAGCATAATCGTTTTCAAACGATTTATTCGATCCGAAATCATTCGAACAAGGCCGACTAAAAACTCAAACAAAGCGCAATTGAAATTGGTTTGAAAGATTTAAAAAAAAGAAAATAAAGGTACCTAAAGGTATGCGAACAAGTTATCGAGTTGTTTGATTAAATCGTTCGTGAAATTCGTCTGAAACCTAACTCTTGTTCGTTTTTCCGTTCGTTAGCCAGGACGAAATCTTTGATCTCGTCTTCCAAATTCCTAAAAGTACATATTATTATATTATAATTAATTAGATTATACTTAAAATTAATAATAACTAATCAATGCTTATTTTCTTTATTTTCAGCTCACGTTAAACATTTTTTAAACTCCGAGATTAGAATTGTTGTAAATTTAGATCGTCGAACCGTGTTTTCATTTAGGTACCTTTATCACAACGATAGTAGGCATGTCTGTTAAAATGTTTGTCATAGTTTAAACTATAAATACATTTATATTTTCGTAAATTGTTGACAGTGTTTTAATGTTTATTGTGTAAAAAAGATAAACAAAATAATAATTTGATTAAATATTTTAAATCTATTAATACATTTTACGACTAAAAATAATAACCATAGTTAATTATAACCATAATTAATAGATTGTTTTTTGAAAGCCAAAAGTCGACGCAGTTTACGAATAATGAGTCGGGATAAAATTATTTTAATCGTTGAAAATCTGAAATAATGTCACCCGGGGGGGGGGGGGGGATGACCAAAAAAATTGAACAAAAATAAGTAGCGATGAAAAGGTGTTCCGATTTGTATGTTAGTCGACTGGTATACGTTAAAAAAACCTCCCGATAGCTTTTAACTTGAAACTATAAAAAAACAATTATGTTTTTAAAACGTCAATGTTTAATCGAAGAAATACCATACATTTACAAAACGTTTAAACTTGAATATAAACTATTTAATTTTAATAATAAACAATTAACCACACTGTTGCGCGAGTCACTTGTTTAGTACGTACAAACCTAGTATTATTATCTACCTATTACCGTTTTGTTTTATTTGAAAGAAGTCGAAATATTATTTTCAAACAATGACAAAGTTTTCGTTTTCGTATTGATGTTTTTTTAAAAACGTCACTCGCTTGTTTTGCATTTGCATTTCCCGTTCACCGAGTTCATCTGGTAAATAAATTCAACAAATATTGGACCAATCGTTTTCTCGTTTTTCCGTCTTCGTATCTGAAATAAGCACGGCGATTCCGTAGCCTACAACACGCGCATAGCACAGATACCTTAATTTCCTCACTTCGCTTACCTCGTTCGTCGTGTTGTTTCATTGCCGGCGTTAGTCCCCAGTACTGTGAACTGCCCCGAAAAGTCAGAAAACAGTTGCCCTAGTCTAAAAAACACTGAAATAACATCACTTTGAGTCCATTAATGTTTTCCACTTTGTTACATTTCCACTAGTTTAAAATAAAGTTATTAAAATATTACACCGCCTAATAAAATCCTGGCAAAGTTACTTTTTTGTCATGTGACTAATTCAAAAAAGAAATGTATTTGAATAATAATGATTTTCTGTAGTTTACAACTGCCGCAATGGATTTATTAACGAGCAAAGTACTACAGATTAAATATTGTTCTATTCGACCAAATGTTCACACGTTATCGACTGTACAGTTTAAGATGATAATATACGCCTGCCATTTTATATGCAGAGACGATGTCGTTATAAGAGCGACAAGAGTCACTCGTGTTTTCAACAAATCTGTGCGAGCAGTTGCGATCGTTATGAAAAAACGATTATTTAGGAAAAGGCGCCAAGGTTATACTCGCTGTACAACACATCAGCACATGTGTGAAATCACGCAAAACAAATAGAATGGTAATTCCTACAGTCAGCAGCAACGAGTAGATAAATAATAATTGTTTTCGCGTTTTGAAATGTCCGTAACAACAAAATATCTTTGCGAGCAATTTGTTATTTTTATAAACGCGCTTTACCACACTTTGTACCTACTAAAACTCACTCGACTACGATCATATCCCTTAATAATAATCACTGCGAAATGCGAATCGTGAGCTTTCTTCCGCGATTTTATTTCGTCCTTCCCATTTCCGTGATGATATCGCACAATCTTGTGATAATTTGTTAGAAAACACTTGGTTTTTTTAACTTGCTCGTAGCGTTCTTGTCCATCTGTTCGAAAATAAAAATGTCGATTGATTCGTTATCGTATAGAAAAACATCTGAGCAATAACTTACTTATAATTGAAAATTCGCTTCTTCTATTTTTTTTCCGTCAAGAAGTATAATAATATTGCTCTTACTCGTCCGTCCGGCCACCTCGACACGATCTATCCGTAATGGTTTTCCGAAATTCGACGTGCTTTTTAATACTATTTTATTTTGAATTTATTCTATTGCATTAGAAATGAGAAGAACTCGTTTTTTATTGACACGGACAACGTTCTCCTGAAAACATACCTATTATTTGTTTAAGCGACAATCGTACTTCAGTCTTGACGTCAACGTTTCCTAATAATTGTATTAAAAAAAACCATTAGAACTGTAGTTATTTTAGGTACCATTTAATTATTACGATATTAATTTACGTAGCCTGTTATTATAACTTAACGTTTTGTAATAGATCGTTGCCCATTGGATGTTGGCTATTGGTTAATAATTCTACGTAGGGTTTAAATGGAAACTCGCATAATATAATAGCATTGGAAAAATAAAAAATAAAATATATATTATAAAACAATAATCAATAATAATTGCCAAGCATATCTGGAAGTAATAAAAATAATTGATTTGTTTATTTTTTTAAAATTTTACCATTTAATATTATTTATACCTACTTAGAACTTTGGCGTTGATAAAACGTACAAACCGATTAGAAACATAATTTACTTACGCAAATCACATGTACTACTGACGACAATAAAAACGAGTTCTCGGTATGAAAAAAAAAACCATAACAAAATAGATAGCGTTAATAATAATTCGATTTGTAAACGTTTATTATGCAAATAGATATTGTACGAGTAATAATAATATTATCGTAGTAAGAGAAAGAAAGAAAAAAAGGAATAAAAAACATTAATTCATAACGATAAAAACGATAGTATCTGTTCTGTGAAATAATTGCTCGAGATAAACTCTTTGTTTTCTAAACTCGAAAGAATTTTTGGCACGAAACGCACATTGTCTACGAATTCGAATAATTTTGATTAAACATATCGCATACAGACACACCTCATTACCCAAACTATCGTTTTCAAAAGACGTCTGCGGACTTCAAAGACGACGCGTACATCATTACTAAGGCTCGAAAGTTGTAGGAGTTGCATATTTTTCTGTGTGTTCTCAATTTAATTGCAGACCAAGCTAGAAATCCGTTCTATACAATGACGAGAGTAAATACAAAAATTAAAAGTGCATTTTTTTGCATATTTTGTCAATTTTAGAAAAAAAAAGTGCATATTTCTCAATATTTTCATATGCTTTTTATGCATGTTACTCAATTTTCATTGGATTTTTATGCTCGTTTAATATTTTCTAAACAAATTGATGTTTTTTTCTAATAATTTTGGTTTTATTATTTTATTTCCGATTATTTAACGTAGCATACAGTCGCCATGCCGTAACCATGTAGTTAACTTTCATTCATGTAAATTATGGTTTTTTACCGACAATAATAACACCACTCGAAAAACAAAAACTCCCGTTACATGAATCAATAGCGACAGTTTTAATGATTTTAAAAAAACATCAAGCATTTTAACTTGTGAAGCAACGTCAATGGAAGGACTACCAGAAGACTTAAATGGCAATGACTTGGCGCACTTTGAATACGCACCCATAACTTCATCGGATGTAGAAAGAAGTTTTTCGCGCTACAAATTTTTTTGTATATACGTAGTAAATTTTTTTGCATATTTTACAATTTTGTTGTGCATGTTTTGCCTTTTTTAACTCCTATAACTTCCGAGCCCTAATCATTACGTCATAATAAATGCGGTCATCGTAAGACGGCCGAGCGAAAACGTCATAACGGCGGCGGCGGTGGTATAGCTCGCCGGAGTTGGCCGTATTGACCGCGGTAAAAACTTTGGGTTTTTATGACACTGTTTCGTTACCAAATGCATTTCGACAGATTCCACTTTAATCGTCAGGTTATGCGACGACGCGCGGCGCGAGTAGGTACACAGGACATGTAGGATGTATTAAGTCTCGTATTATATACGTGCCGCGCTATATATAGCAACCCGTAGTCCGCAACCGTACGGGAATATATTAGTTTTCGTTCGAACGTTTATAAAAAGATTACGCTCTGGGCGTCGTTATTATAATATTATATATCAGGTGTCTATTACTTGTGAAACGTCCATAAAACAGTTGGCAATTGCCCACTAAATCCGGCTGGTGTCGCCGCGGTCACAGGGCATTCGTTCCGTAGGCGGATCCGGCTCGAGACGATTTGTAAGCGCGCGTTCTATTGTCGCGGAGAAGAAACGATTTCATATCGGTAATCGTCTCAGTATTTTAGGCTTACGATATTTTGTTCGCGTAAAACGCCAGTGGACGCCTAGAAAAACTATTATTTTGTAAACTGTAAGTGACCTCGACGGCTAAAGGACTCGATATCGTACGAACGGCTCGATCCAGGGCCTAAATTACATCTAATTTCGGGGCGGACGCTTTTGTTACCTTTGACGAATTTCATAGAAAAATACACCTGTGGATTGTAGCACTCGAAGTTTTATAACCGCTTACCTTGCACGTTTATATTACTCGTGTGACGTTTGGACTAAAAATACACGAAACAAACACGAGTAAAGTTCGAAATATTTTACCTATTATAGTAATCTGAAACAAATTAAAATGAATTACACTGTTAAAATTCCGAAACGTATGTTATCTGTACAATCAAAACTAAAAACTCGATGTAAAAATTAGGACACACATATATAATTCAGGAGACACAGTATTTTAGGCCGTGGTTCGATCACATAATACTTACTGAAAATATTCGAAGGAAAAGGGAGATACAAGGATCTCCTTCCCATCTTCGCCTACGATTCACGGACGATCGTAATTTATATTTCACTATGCCTCATACTATTTCGACGTCGTCGCATACGTTTTACACCACGCAAAAATCTACTCGACATCGTAGTGGTTTTTATTTCGTGGGCAAAAAAAATCAAAACTACAGGACACCGTGACGTCATGACCAATGTTTAACACAGTCCACAACCATTATATTTTATATGTAATTGCTCACGATTGATGTGCTAACATTAATTATTATATAGTTTTATTTTAGAACTTTGAATGTATTATTTACGTCACGTGATATTTTACTATGACGTAAATAGTACGTTGTAAAAAATATGTTGATTCTCTGTTACTATATTATACCCACTACAAAATGTGACAGCGCTCGTACTGCCCATCGATAGCAGCCTACCGCCGATGTCTTGATGACCGCCGTCGTCATGTCTCTTTAGCTACTATACGTCTCATATCTTGTTTTTTCAGCAAATAACTCCATTGATTATACACTACTAGTAGTATAAACTGTACAAACCATTGTTCGCCAGGGAATTATCTGCAATAAGAACACAAATAGAATAAATAAATAAATAATTATTTTTTATGGCAAGTCGCAAAGGGACCTAATTTTTATGAACACAATTTTTTTTATGTGAATTGTGTTTGTGTAGTTTACAACTACTGCGTGATAACGAATTCGTCGCCAATTTATGTTCGTCGTTTTTGCATAACGCGTAGGCCTATTGTCGAAACAATACACCATTGTTGTTTTGCACTTTGCAAAAGTTTGTCTGAGTGAACAATTAACATTAAAATGTAATAAGGAAATAACTATACAAAAAAACCAAACATTTGTTTGAACACCCAAAACACCCCCCTGTGTACGTGCCTGATTTTTTTTTTACTAATAAGGCTTCAACATTTGATGAAGAGAGTTGTAGAGAGAAACGATATGAATTTGTTGGTGTTTTTTTCGTTTAGCGCTTTTTCGATATTTTCAGGAATTTTCAGGTCTTTTCTCTTTTATCATGGTATTTCGTACAGTCCAGGATGACGTGCTGGAGGGAGAGGACGGTCAGTAGGTGGAGTATTTTTGTTGATGAGGTATGCGTGCGTTAAGAATGATTGCCCGATTCTAGAACGATTGAGGACAAATTCCTGGCGTCTGATGAGGTGTGGTCCTCCATTTTTTGGCGTTTTTTTTTTTTTCATTTTGAGTGTATAAAAACTACTGGACCTTAAACACACGGGTAATTTCAATACACGAGTAGATAGAATTTTAATACACGTGTACACGAACTTCAAAAACACGTGTAATTAAATACACGGGTATTCGTACATTGTATACGGACGGGCGGGACCCGTTTCGCCCAAATTTTGTTTTTATATGATTCCCGTTTCGCCCAGAGTAGTTTAGACCAATTATATTAAAGAGGATATAGATGATAATATTCGCCAAATACCAATCGATCATTGTATATTACATTTTAAAGCTGTTCTTTTGTTTTTTTTTATATTTTTTATACAATACATATTTAATTGCCGACCTTTCAGTAAGAAACAATTTTTGTTCAAAAGTCAACATTTTTATAAACGGTAATTTTAGAAAAAAAATAACAAAACGACTGCCTGCGATTGAGGACGAATACAAAGTACGTGTGTATTGGAATAAACATAACATATTATATTATTAGGGCTGGGATTTTAATGCCCTAAAAAACTTCAAAAAATGTCCTTAAAAAAAATGCAAAAATGACTTAAAAAACTCAAAAAATGCACTAAAAAACTTCAAAAAATGCCCTTAAAAATGCAAAAATGACTAAAAAAACTAAAAAAATGCATTTAAATTATATTTATTATAGGTTAAAAATTAGAAAAAAAAATTTAAATTACACTACAGTATTTTTTTTTTGTTTATTGTACGTTGTTACTTCTTTAGTTTTTTTGTGCTTCTGTTTTCTTATTCAATAATCATTCATTCTAAAATAATTATTTATAATAGGTATAATATAACGGTGATAATTTTCGGGGAAAAGCCTAGCTACGATGAAATATATGAATATATGATACTATATATAATTTATTATTCGTACCGTCAGCAGTTTGCCGAAAATTTCTTGTGCATCGCAACAATTTTCGTTCATTTTATGAAGAAATCGTGAAAAATGCTCTAAAAACTAAGAAAATGCACTAATAACGTCAAAAAATGTCCTAAAAATGCATTTATGTTTAATTTTGTCAAAAAATGCAAAAAAATGCAAAATAAATAATACTTAAAAATAATCAGTATCACCCAAAACACATTTTATACTTACGGATCAACGTTTCAAAACATCAGAAAAAAAGATGCCTTTGCATCAAAATCCCAGCCCTATATATTATGTTCCCGTAAATTCGCGTTCATCGCATTGACGGACGACAACGCGAACCGCATTGATCGCGCCGCGATGCGAATTTCGCGAGCGCGCGATACGGTAGCGATCCGATATCGGGTGTTGCAGCGCCGCGAGCCGCGGTCACACTGTCTGTTATTGTTTTCCGCGTGAAAGCACACCGTGATAGAGACCCGTGCCACAGTTGTTGTTGACTGTCGAGATAACACGACACTGCGATTTGAAACACTCGGCAACAAACCCCGTCCCGTCTCGTGCTCGCCGCAATAATAATAATATTATCGTACCGATACGTCGTTTGCCGCCGCCGCCGCCGCCGATCGTTTTTTGCTCTTCGTGTCGTCGTGTCCCCGTCGGCCGCTCGTTTGCTCTCGCGCGTTTGAAAATCGATTTAAAAAAAAATATTATTATCATCGACAAGTCTTTCGAAAATATTCGCACGCACACGAATACCGGCTCGCGCGAATCACGTGCGCGCGTCACGTTTTTGCCGCGACTGACATGAGACTGGCACAGTGACGGTCCCCTGAAATTGTCCACATCTCGCGCGCGCAGCCATGAACACCGTGAAGAACACGACCAAGAGGTTCGCCAACCGAAAGTTCTACGCTCTGCCCGACGACTACGTGAAAGCGACGCAGAGGACGCAAAAGGCCGCGGACCCCGTGAAACTAGTCAAGTATGTGGACGAAAACGTTATCGGCAAGAACACCACTTTTTCGGGACCCTACGGAAGGAGAAAAGGTACGTGACATTTTTTTTTTTTCCTACCCGCTTTAGCACTTTCAAAGGACATTTGTCCGTGAGCGCCGAGCGCGCTCGGTAAAGGACAGAGGTCCATCTTAGGTAGGTTAGTCCAGCTTCGTGTTACGACAGTAACAAGTAACCGTTGCAACAGGTAACCATTATAAAAGACGTAACTATTAATAGTCCAAACTTCTAAACACATTTTTGCTCTACTGTGTTAGGTATGTTTTTGTTATTCGTACCTAATAAACATTGGTAAATATTAATTGTATTTTACCCATAGGTATATCAATATTTTTTACTCCATGCCAATTTAATCGTTTGAAAAGTAACTTACTTCTCTTCTAGTTAAATTATGTTTGTCTTTATTGTTTTTCTTTACTGTGAACCACATCAAAACGGCAGATTGAAATTTCAGGTAGAAATATGTTTGTCATTACTATTTAAATATTATACGGTTTTAACATAATATGTAGGCAATAAGATAAAAGCAATAAAAAAAAAAAAAAATCATGTTGCTACCTACACAAAATACTTTAGCCTTTCACTTAAATTTAACATATTATCCATAATAGAATGTATTATACAAACTAATACAATATATATATACCTATTATATATGTTTTTAATTATTTTGAAGACTACATTAAATATTGATTTTCTTCGGTTAATTTGTGTGGTGTAGAAAATTTAAATCACATTAAACGTTCAGAATAAAAATTCAAAAGAAAAAAACAATTACAATTGACCTCGGAATTGATCGAAAAATTGATAAAATTTTGATAAAATTTATAAAAGTACATTTACCTACCTATATAAATATTTATGCATTTTATAAACTCTATTAGCCAGGTAATAAAAGAAAAATTATTATTCAATTAATAAGTATTTAAACAGAAATTATAATACTTGTTGATATAAGATAGCTCCTTAGAACTAAACGGAATATACATATGTATGGACAATAGACTAATTTAAATACCTAGTAAGTACCTAGTTTAAATATAATTCAGAGTGGAGTTCTGAGGTATTTTTTCACCATAGAAAAATATTAATGTATAAAGAGCAACAAATTACCATGTTGTGATATTAACACAACATGCACAAGTGATTAACAGAAACCGTAATCATGGTCTTCAATTTCCTTAAATATTCGAAAAATAATTTTTTTTATTATTGAAGATTCTCCTATACCTAAATAAAAGTGATTTTGAATTAATTAACTATCGAATTAGCTTTGTATAGTATTTAACAACAGTTTGATGTTAAAAAACAACAGTGTCGAAAATGACTATTAACTTCTTAAATCTTTTTTTTTAACTAATAACAAAATATAGAAGTAGATATTCTTTTACTTCAGGTATTTTATTTATTTTTTTTGATATTATTTGATATTGAGTTTTTTATATTAATTCCTAAAACTTGTTTTGACGTACCAAGCCCGAGTGCTCATAAAATCATAAATTATATATATGTGTATATGCTTAGCAAGTTTTTAATGTATTCAGTGTTTCTAAAAATCTGATTTTATTTTGAAATAGGTATTTATTTTTTTATACTTGTTTAATGCCATAGATTAAACACATTAAAACAAGTGTCTATATCATTCTTCATAGAACAATACATAAGTACCTATTATTTACAAGTTATTTGTTTGTATTTCAACCGTATAAATTTGATGATTACATTTAGTCTCGCATTTAGTATGAAAATATTTAATTTTTAAAAATCATTAAGTCATAAATGAATCCCCTTAAACTAATTCTAGTGTGACTGTACAAATGTCATTTTAAATATATATTCATGATCATATTAGAATTCTTATTTTTAAAGATTAAGAGAATGAAAACAAAAGAATCACATTGGCATAGCATCAACTCAAATTGTGTCCTGAATGAAATATATTTCATGGTCGTATCTCTTATATTGTTGAAAATATTTATTGATATAAAATTCTTTGACATTTGAAAGCTCTTATTTGTTGTATTCTATTTCTGGTTGAGCATTTAAAATATAGGTTTTGGGTGAGGTACAGAAGTTTGGTTGGCCGTTGTGATGCTTTTACTAACTTGATGGCAACAATGATTTGTTGCATTTAAAAAAATATTCTTACTGGAGCTAATTGTAAAATTACTACTTATAAAGTTATAACCAATTTAATTGAAATTTTAATTCTGTACTTGTTGGTTGATTCCAACACAAAACTAAAATTATTTAATATTTTAACTTGACTTAATCAAATTATAAATTAGATAACCCGAAAAAAACTTTTACAAACCATATATTAAAATTAATGTTATTTAAATTTAAAATAAAATAAAAGATTAATAAAGATAAATTGTTATTTTGTTAGAATACAACATTTTTAGTTCGATAATCAAAAGAAATATTAATGCTCGTTGAACGAGATTGCATACCAAGCTTTGTTGTATATGCTGTTATACAAAACTTTTAAATTAAAATTTTATTACTAAAATCATTTTTTAAAAAAAAGCCATTCCATTAGTTTATTTTTATAACTCGTTAGTGATATTGTTTAACCTTTTTCATTATTTTTAAGTATGACATATTATCTATCTAAAGTACCTATTAGATAATTAACGTATTACTAGAGATGTCTTTGAGTTTTAGAACACTTATTTTACCAACAATATTTGTTACCTATTTTATCGGTGGGCTAGTAAAAGTGTGTAATTTTATTTTATTTGGTTGTATTTAATTGTATTTATTTTATCCATTTTATTTGGGTATTAAGTTAGAATTATGCAACTAATTCTGAAAGTAGACAATTAATCTCGCTTGCTTTGTTTTCTTTAAAAGATCAATTAAAAAGAAATTTAAATACATCTATTCATTTAAATATGTTAATGTAAATTAACGTTAATCTATCAATGAATTAATTGTTTAAGCTGTCAATCAATAAATAAATAAATCGGTATACCTACCTATGTTTAAAAGAAAACATGTATTGAATAATAAAACAAATACTAAATACTGCTAAAGTTCAATTGATTATTTTGTAGTATGTGTTAGGTACACATGACTGACCAGAATGACTAAATGATAATAAATTGTAATGTAATAAAATTGGCCTTGGTAGAAATAATCAAAACAAATTGTTTGTATTCAGTTTTGAACATGTTTCAGTAAAATTTAATCAAGAATATATGTAATGCATTAGATTTTAATTTTTTTTCGTTAATATTTATCATTTATAAAATTAACTAGAAATTTTTATGTTGAAAACATTTTTAGTGTATCTTTATTAGTCGCTTCAGCAAAAATTCACCAAGATGATTATATATTATAAAATGTTAAAATAAGCATCGATTTCCTGTTTTTAAATTTATGCATTGTAAATATCCTGGGTTGTTTTATTCTTAGATTTACAAATGATCTGTATATAAATACAAAACAGATGTATGATGATGAAATAAATATTTACCAGTGGAATCATTTTTTGTACATACATTTATAAGTCTTCAACTATAATTTGAGTTTTAATTATACAAAAATGATTTTAACACAAAGTTACTATCCTATATTATCTTGTACTATTTTTTTAACGCAAACATTTATAAAAAAGGAAACAACGGTCCTAAAAACTAATTCGTTCGACTCAATATAGAATAAATGTCAAATTATTTATTATTTTATTTTAAACGTCGTCGTGACTGTTTTACTCGTATCTATTGAAAACGTTTAGTTTAAACAAAATGATCAAAACTTTTAAAATCTCCAATTTTGTTATTTTTATTTTATTTTTTTACAGTTCTTATACTGTAGGTAATATTTATACCAGAAAGATTCAAAATAGAAATAGTTAAAAGTATGATTCAGAGGCTCTATATTAGAAACCTCAGAATAAAAATATCAATTACGTTTTGGTTTTAGCTGTATTGTTTAGTTTGGCCTCGAAGGTGTTTCCCTGTTCAGTGCCTACCCTTATTTGTGTTTATTACCGATAATAAAATGTAATCATGTCTATATGTATCCGATCATTGGTACTCCAAATGCCATTTCAGTAAATACAGTGGCTTGAAATAAGCCAAACTATATGTGTGTGGATTTACATGTTTACACTTAACATGACTACATTTGTATCAGAGAAATGTATTTTCTGGGACACAAAAATGGTATTGTTTATGTGTTTTTTTTCTTAAAATGTAAGTATGCATTCATGCGTTTGCATAACAATTTTAAGTGTGGGATGATCAATGATCATACAAGGTTTTGTTTGTTATGATTTATTAAGCTGATTTGTTCTATAAATCTGTTGAAAAATTTCAAAATATTCACACTACGAGGGTTTTTTTTTTTATTATTTTATGGACAAATAATAAACAATAATAATTATTTTAGCTACCCAACTATTTATAACAAACGTTAGGTACAATTTATTATCGAAATGTAAAATAAATGTCTTAGCTTTCTTAATGAATAGACGATTGACCTGTTATAATTTATACATATTTTACTTTCAAGGGCAAAGCTAAAAACCTCTCAATGTAATAATTAATTGTTACATAATGAGTAAATAATGGAAAAAAAATATTTAAAATAGTTATTTCTTTAAATATACCTATTGTTTTGGTTATTAAATAATTTTTAAGAATACTTTTATTGAATACAATAAATTGTATTGCCAATGTTACGATATGGCGAATGTAATGTGTAGATGAGACTAGAGCCTATAGCACAGCACATTTTGAGGGACGGAAAATAGTCTTTTGTGGCGAATAATAAATAGTAATTAATGTAGAACATATATTTTAAAAATACATTTTAAATGTATAATTAATACCTATTATATTTCTATTTCGATCGTATTTATAATACTCGTAGTTTACTGCGATTTACTATTGAGATTTCTGTATTAACTTTTTTTACTTGATGGGAATTAAAACTAAAATAAAAAAGTTGAAAAAAAGTTTATGGATTAGATTCAGTGTGGGTCTTCATGTATAATCAGTATAATTTAGTTTTGGGGCGCTGATATGGGCGCTAAGTTGTAATTTTTTTTTCGGCGGTTTTAAGACGACTTAACGTCATTGTATATAGCAAATTTGTAAAATATAAACATTATTAGACATTTTCTGTTTAAAGGTAAAGGTCAAATTGTCAACCATAGATTAAGTATACAGTTTATTATTTTACATGCTCTAATCAAGGTCTATTGGGCAATTCATTATGCATAATTGATAAGTAAAATTGCATTCTGGTTATAATTTACTAAGCCTCAAAAAATGCGATGGAACATATTTTAACAAATTCAGCAATGGATGTGTAAATGTTGTTAATAGATTTAATCGACACACTAAGGACAGTAATGATGCTCAGTGGATTTTATTAACTTTTTTTAATTAAATTGAAAATAGACAAATCTTTAATATATTTTTGTTTGAATTGAAAACGAATAATTTGCTATCGTATGCTAAAATATTGGATAAATTCTCTGCTCGATATCTAAACCAACGACATAGTAGTGTGGAACTATCCTTTATAATTTTTTATTCCTATAACGTGTGCATTGCAAATGATATTTTAAATTTTCAGCGATATGAAAAATAATAAATAAATGGATAAAAAAAAAATCCCGTGATACATCTCAAACGTGTTGTTAAAGTTACCGCAAACACTTCGTCTAGTTGTACTATATTTATACGCAACTATTACGTTTAATATTTTTATTTTTTTATTGTTATGTGTCAATTGCATATTATGTGAAAACTAGTTCGTAACACGACATAACACATTACATTGTATAACGATGATATTAATTTATATTATTGGTTTGCGTTTGACGACGACGAAGCGTTTATAAATTATTCCGGTACGGGGACAAAAAAGAAAGAAAAAAAATGTTGGTCACCACTTAACTTTACAGTATCGCTGATAATAATCATCGCTTATAAAAATAAATAAATACAAATTGAATTAAGCCCAATTATTTTTAATATAGGTACTTATAACCTTATTATTAAACGTAATCTACGCCATGCAAATAAATAACACATTTATTATTATACCTATGCGAAACGCGTATAATTAAATTACATTTTTTTTTTTCTTTTTTATGATTATCGATTTATATAATTATTATCTCCCGATTTTAGTTGACTATGTTCTGTTCGTCTAATGAATTCAAAGTTTTCGTTCCTCAAAATCAAGAGTATAAAATATATATATATATAATATCATCTAACGTTCTTCACCTCGACGCGTTTAATATTCAGAGCGCAAATTATAGAACACCTATATGTTATGTACGTCATCGCCGAGTCAATGTCGATGATAATCGCGGAAATAGTTTTTTTATTACGATTCCGATAGAAACCAATACCGTTTTGCGAATTTTTTATTTGCAATGTTTTCGAACGGACAGTAGTATTATTCACGATTCTATGCGCGGCTACGACGAATAAATGAATAAATATAATGTTGTAACTATATTCCTAATGCTTTTTGTACCTGTAGATCGAAATTAATATTTAAATCCGTGTTTACATTGACGACAATATATTTTACCGTCGTCTTTTTTTCTCGCGCACCTATCGATTTTCACAGAAAAAAAATAATTAAAATCCTCTTGGCCAACGCAATACGCGCGCTCGTTCTGTGGTCATTCTCCGCGCGAATAAATCGCTTTTCGCAAAGTTTAAGACCTTTTTTTATTAATAGCCACTGTAATTCGATATGAATGTGTATATATTAGCATAGGTTACGTGGTATAATCGATGGTACGGTATTATTTACTGACAGGCTATGTGTGTCGTTGACGTAGGTTTATAAACCAGTGGCTAGACGGTAAAGCTCATTTTGAGGTCAGTTCTAAAACAAGTAGTCGTCCCGTAGAAGAAAAAGAAAACCGGGGCACGGTGCTGACTAACCGCGATCGGTTTTTCAAAAACGTCTCATTCGCGTTTGTTTCTCTCGC
The DNA here is from genome assembly GCA_948098885.1 of Drepanosiphum platanoidis. NCBI lineage: Eukaryota > Metazoa > Arthropoda > Insecta > Hemiptera > Aphididae > Drepanosiphum > Drepanosiphum platanoidis. The sequence continues at coordinate 29,315,868 of OX402529.1, read as the reverse complement.
CGCCGCCGCCGTCTACGGCGTTTATTAATTACGATACTTAAAGTTTCTCGTGATGTTAATTAGAACGTGTTAAACGTTGTTTTTTTTTTTTTTAATTATAGTTCCATTATGTCCACGCGTGTCGCGTATATTATTAAGATAAACAACGGTTCGATTCGATAAAACCTACGCGGGTTAATGTGCGTCTTTAATATTTTAACGTTTTTTTCGAGTCGGGTAGTATCTCGTCTCGGTCGTATTCGTTCGTAATTTATTCAGTATTCGGTAAAAAATATGCGTTCGAGCTCTATTATAGGGGAGAGGACGATCGCGATGTACATTTTTCAACCTTCGCGCATAGTACTCGGGTGCCGCCGCCGCCGCCGCCGAACAACAGGTTTTTTCGCGGAATCGTCGGGAATTGCGCGTTTATAAAATCGGACGTTTCCTACAAACGAAAATAATAAAACGGTTGCTCTTCAGGAGAGATTCGTCGTGCTTTTAGATCTAATAATAATATTATTGTAATAAACGGACGGGGAAACTCACCCCCCCCCCACCTCCCACTCGCGTCGTGGGAAAATCGTCGAATTGCGCCGAATGTTTTTCGAAAAACATTCCGTGCGATTGTCAGTCTTAATAAGAAACGTTTTATTATAGAACGTCCGTCTCGCGCGCGTGCTCTTTCCTTTCCACGACCGGCCGATTAAAATGATAAAAAAAGATCGATGACCAATTTCAATTAATGTATCGTTTATATCTATTAAAGAGTAAAAATTCGACCCAATCAATTAAACAATTTACGAGGGCATTTACTATACGCGCATTCTCGCGAAATGGAAACATCTCGCGTTTATAGAGAGTATATTTTTCATAACAAAACCATTAAAGGATGAATTAATTTTGCCGCCCTTTAGGTTTTAGATCTAATATTGGTATTTTGAGTTTAAGATTAAATAACATATATTTTAACTGATTTGTAAGTGTTTTTTTTTTTTTTTTGTAGGTAAATAAGAGCTCCGCTACGAATATTTACCAAAATATCGACTCGTTTAAAATAATAATAAATGAAAAGCTAGTTTGCAAAGTGTAGACGAATATGAAACACGAATATGGTGTTTAAACTTGGTTAAATAATTTGTATGGCACATGGCTTTTATAACATATTTAAATTTTATAAATTATGCAATAACTCGAAATAATTTTAAAAAAAAAAAACAGTACCCATTTCAATTATTACAAAAAAATTTAACGCGAACAATCGACGAATAAAATGTATAGTTAAGTTAGTGTTTAAACTTTCTGTTCACAAATAACGGAGGATATTCTGTTTTAGCAAATTTTAATTACACGCGAATATATTGTGTTTGGAAAAACAGTATTCATAATACATCGTTCGTTATCGTCGATTTAAAATTATGAATCCTCTTTAATTATCTATCGTTTGATAAATTTAGTAAAAACAAAATATGCGATACGAAAACCACCGTGTCAGATTAGTTATGTGTGTGTTTTTTCCTGTATTATGTCATTAGTAAATGCGTATTTGTCAACATTTGAATTCAAATCGATTTCAGTGTAAACATTGATCAAAAAAAAATCCGAACGTACTACGTATATATTATTAATTTGTACTTTTGTTTGTTTGGTTTTTTCCTTTTATGCGGTAGGGGACCATATTTTTTTCTATTGACCAGTCATTATTGTATGTTTATAATTTTTTTATTTTTACTACATAAAAATGAACAAACCGTACCTGATTGAGGAACGCCGATTTCCAATGTCTTTTAAATAAAATTCAATACTTGTACGTTTTCAATTCATTATCCAGTCGTCACAAATGCAGTTTCCAAAATGGTTTTTATAATAATTATATTCAGTCGATTACTTATACGATTGACGTGCACAAAACTCTTCATTTTTCGGCAAGGTCCAGAGTTCTAAAATCAATTGAAATTTATTTACATTGTTAAAACTGCATTGGTACGTTAAAAGCAAATTCATTTATTTCTCGTCTGTGCATTATTCTCTGTTATTATCATTATCAATATTATTACATAAACAAAATCATATATTTCAAATGTTATACGATAAACCTAAAGCGACGATATAAATTTAAAATTAAATAAACAACTGCATATTGTTGATTTGTTTATCGTTTAAATGATTGATTACGTTTTATTACTCATAATAACATATCTCAAAAAAAAAAAAAAAAACAAGGGCCGTACGAACTGTTAATATTTTTTTATTATTCTCTTCGATGTACGCGGTCGAAGTTTGAAATTAAGTCGACAAATAGAATTTTAGCGATTCGTGAACCCAATACTTGTCGATTAATCTCTTATCTTGCAGTCATACGTAAAATTAAGTTTAATTAAAATAAAATTAACATTTTTTTTTTTGAGTATTGTTTTAATCGATTTATTTTCTACTTTAAACCGCGCTCGGTCTTACTATGTTATGAAAGTAAATAATATAGGTCAAACCCAAAACTCGCGGATTCAAACTTCTTCTTTTTTTTTATCGATGTCGAAGTTTTCCACCGAACGTGAAGTCTCGTGTTCGCCTAGTTTAAACACTTAATATTCTGCTCGATAATATTACACCATTATTATAAAAATATAATGTTTTCGAGTAGCGTATACTTCACTCGTCGCTCTCTCTCTCTCTCTCTCTCTCTCTCTCTAGTCTTTTTACACATACTCTGTTTTGTAAACACATCATTACTTATATTTTACGATGCTCGTTTGTTGATACAGTTGTGTACTGCGACTACGCTGCTTCCGCGAAGTCACTGCAGTTCGTCGAAGACTACATACTCAAAGAAGTATTACCCGTCTACGGCAACACGCACACGACGACCAACGTCACATCGCTTCAGTCTACCCTGTACAGGTAAAATGTCCATTACGTTAATTGACGCCGAAGAATACGATACCTTTTTTTCGAATCCGCTCGCTATACAAAAGGAATATTACTTATATATATATATACGTACGAACAGCAGTACCCTCGCGCGTCAGTCAGACATTTATTTCGAAGGGAGCGCGTTATTAGATTTCATACGGATTCTTTTTGTTTTGTCAATATATTTACAATTTAATATCTCTATATATATATATATAATACATTAAGTGAATTGGCCAACGTAGAGTAGTATTTCCACGGTGCGAACAATGACCTTTATTAGATTGGCCTTAGCGTACCTGTTACGATTTATACATTTCGTTGCGAATATATTAGTAAACTCTCGAGTCCCTCGGGCAAGGGCGGATTGGCTCGACGATCTACTGACCTGTTATGATCTGCTTTCCGTGTGGACCAACACGTCCAATAGGCTAGAAAAAAAAAATGCTTAGTTATAATACAAATGTAAATCTCGTGTAATTACAAATTCCATGGCCAATAATAATAATATGTAATCTTAGTAACTTAAAAAAAATCATTGTAGGTAGTATATTATATGAAAAGAATAAATAAAAAGACCGATTAGTCACGGACAGGTGGTACTCGTTATGTTTTATATACCACAGAAACGAAAAGACATTTTGGAAATATCATTTAAAATTAGCGATAGACACATCCTTTGCTCGGAATTGCATTTCTAAAAAACGGTTCAAGTTCAAAACGCCAATTCGCAACCAATATCACAATGTATTGTGTTTCAAAACACCATTAATGTTATTTTCGTTTCGATTTTTTTTTGTTTAGACACGAGGCCCGCGATATCGTTCGTAACGCCGTCCACGCGTCCGAAGACGACGCGGTCATATTCGTCGGTAGCGGATGTACCGGGGCCGTGCACAAGCTGATACACGCGATGGACTTTGCTTCGGAAGAGATCAAGCCCATAGTCCTTGTCGGTCCTTACGAACACCATTCGAACCTGTTGCCTTGGAGAGAGATCGGAGCCACGGTAAATAATGCCGATAACGAGATACGCTCGCGTCGAAAAATTAAAAAAATATTAAAAAGGTACACGGAAACAGCGGGCAATGATTATTGTGTCCGCTGTTATCTGTCGCGCGCGTTCTTCGCTGAATTCCAAATCGCACGCGAAACGATTTCGACGCGGCCGTGAGCGCGGATTTTTAACACCGTCGTCGTCGTCCGTCTCGCAAAACTATGACTCGCTAGCGTCAACTGCACAGTTGCAGTAATAATAGTCTGCGCCAGTGCCGCAACAATTGGGTGTGCAAGGTGTGCGTTGCACACGGGCCTCCGGTTCTTAGGGGCCTCCCAAACCATAAGCTAAAAATTGAAGATTGTCCGTTTCAAAATGAATTTAGCCTATATTGGTATTCTTTACTTCCTCGTGGCTCGTACCTCGAAAGTTTTTTGATTTTTTTGTAATTGTTTTCAATGAATTTATTATTAGCATAAGTAGATGATAATTAATATCATGCAAGCTTCATTTTGACAAGCTTCATTGACGTACAAATTATTATAGGAATAAAATTACGAAAATGATATTATAAAGTATGACATAATTTGTAGAATATTAGTCATTATCGCAGGGGCTCTCTCTGTTATTGCGAAATATTCAGATCGGAAATCAGAAACATTTTTAATACATTTTTGCTTTGTCATGTACAGATTTAATTTTGAGGTTGGAATGTATAGTGAAATTTGAGACTTAAGGAAGGGTATTTAAAAGTTAACTTATATTTTGAAAGCATTGTATTTTGTTAGTATTGGATTTTTAAGCAAATGCTGAAGTGGCGATCAGAGAAATAGGATAATCAGGTAATAAATAAGATTTAAGAATTTTTTTAATTTGTATGAAAGCCCATCATGCCAATAACAGTTGATATCATTAAAAAAAATGATGAATGCATAAGTTTAAATTAGTGATTCCACTATTAAAATTGATAATGTATCTATTGACAATTTATAATATAATAAATTAGTATAGTATATGTATCAGATTACAGATGATTCAATTTAAGTTATAGTACTAAAAAATACTAAAAAATTTCTGTAGTAATACAAAGATCAAGTAATAAATATATTATTAATTTGGGGCCTCTAAATAAATCCTTGCACACGGGCCTCAGAATTCACAATTGCGGCACTGGTCTGCGCGCGGTGATGAATAGTCATGCACTTAGCCCTTATTATTGTGTCAAGCTCGTACGTCGCGATTTTATTATACAATAATAATAATACTGTGCTCGGGCCGCTGCTCGGTATGTTTGGTAATGAAAATTATTGTACACGGTTATCGCACGGGCGACCTTGGCCAAGAATAATATTTTTCTGACAACGCGTGTACGTTCGGCCGACGACGACGTGTAAATATTATAGAAGAAAACAACACGTTTCGCGATTATAATAATAATAATAATAATAATCGTTGCTCCAGTCGTTGTCAAATAATAACGTTTACGACTTGGCGCCACGTCAAAAGTGTGATAAAACGTATGTTGTACTTGATCGGTCGCCAAAAGATCTATTACGCGCGCGATCGATTAAGAAGAGATCGGCCGGTTTTCTTCAAAACGTCGTCGTATCATCCGCTGCGTCGAGAAATGCGCGTAATATTTTCCAGAACATCGAAATTTTTTATAATATCGTTGTAAAACTTTTACGAGGAAATGCTTACAATTCGATTTTGAACGTTTTCTGTAGATCATCCGTATAGCCGAAACCAAAGAAGGTTTCATAGACCTGATCGATCTTGAGAGTAAACTCCAGCTGTATCAGTCGATTAGTCCAGGAGCTCAATTGATCGGTTGTTTTTCTGCCGCTTCCAACATTACCGGAATACTCGCCGACGACATAGCCACTACGTTGATTTTACACCAGTACGGCGCACTGGCGTTTTGGGATTACGCTTCCGCAGGTAATTGACGGCCATAACGATAATAATTAATGAACAATGAGATTATTTGGATGATGTTGTTTTGTTTTGGTTTTTATTTTTTTATGTGTACATTTATTAATTTTAAACTAATGGGTCGAAAGGGATTTATTCGTTTAATTTTTTATATTCCTATAATCTATATAAATATTATAAACATATTTTATTATAATATAATACACAATATTATATTGGTATGTTATTGTCGATCTAATAATTTATTTGTCTTTTTTTAGTTAAAGTTAAATAGATAATACCGCGCCGGTTTCGTAATTATTATTCTATACTTGAGATATTTGAAAATTAAATTTTACCGTTACATGACAATGATTTTATTTTACTTTGTATGCCACTCAGAACAAATAATATGTACCATTAAATTGTTTATTGTTTTTAAGCAAGCGCTTAAAATACACGAGCTATTAAGATTATAACTTTTCAACAATAAATACATATGATAAGTAAAATAAACCTTGTATTGGGTTATAGCATAGTCAAGTATAGAAATAAGAATCGTAATTCGTAAACAGCTTATTGTTTGCACTTTGTGACTTAACCTATTATAATTAATAACTATTATGTTCTGTGCTATTACACCATGAGAGTTCAACACACATTAACAACTCAAGTGGCGTGTAATTTAATCACTTGCACGATCATTTTTAAAATGTGCTTTCTTTCTTTTTTTTTCAATTTACAGCTCCATATGTGGTGTTGGATATGAACCCTTTGTTCCCTGCCAACGACCAGGCCGTTTATAAAGATGCTATTTTTTTCTCTGGTCACAAGTTTGTTGGCGGAATACAAACTCCAGGTTTGACAAACCACATTTGAACAAATAACATTCTTATGGGGTGTTTTTTTTTTATAACTTTTTTGGATTTTTGGACTGATTTATAGGTGTATTGGTGGCGAAAAAAAAATTGTTCAGAAACAAAGTGCCAAACGGCAGTGGTGGTGGTGCGGTATTTTTCGTTTCCCGAAAAGATCACAGATACTTAAAAGTAACTATTTATTGGTCTTTCGATTTTTATCATCATTTACATGTATTATATACTTTGTATTTTAAGGACACCGAATTGCGCGAAGAAGGCGGTACTGGGGCCATTGTCGAATCTGTACGTTTGGGTTTAGCATTACAGCTCAAACAAAATATCGGAGTGCCATTCATCATGGGCAGAGAAGAAAAAATCACCAAGTAAAGAATGTTTATCATTATCGATTAACTACTAAGACACATCTACTTTTGGGTTTATTTTACTTTTTTTTTACAATTCCATGATTATATCAAATGGCCACAATACAACTTGTTCAAACAGCATTAGTGCTACTGTACTTATGTATAAAGCTTACATCTTAAACACTTAAATGTGTATTCTTATATATTATAATAAAAAAGATTATATCAAGCTGTCAGAAAAACTAATGGTCTCGTGCAATTTGCAAATGATATTTTTCCCAACAGTTTTCAAGAATCCTCAAAATAGACAACGTTATACCCTTTTTACATCCGACCCTTGTCGATAATGTATGGCAAATGTGTCTCTATTGTATAAAATAATTATGTTTTGACAATAATGCAGCAGGTACTTACTATAAAAACAGGAAAGACGTATTTTGAGTAGGAGTTGTAACTGAATCATATCACATTATAATGATGTCTTACTTTGGTCTCATGTTTGTTCAGCTTGGTTGTCTAGAAAATATTTACTAATAAATCGTTACGTTTAAATATTTTAATTTTTTTTCCAATTAAATATTAAATTGAAATACAAAGTAACACAAACAAAAACTGTTGTTGAAATTTTTAATTGATTTTTTTAATTTGGAAATATAATGAGATTTTTCTAAAAATTATTAAGATAGACTAGAGTATTCTAGTTATTGGCTATAAATTCTACTCGACGCTCGATAATATCATCAAGTATCATTTATTCATTGAGAATGCTTAATTATGAGCTATGATCATACACACTTTGAAAAGTGCATAATATTGTTGTCGGCTTGATTTTTTTCATGTGACCTCTAAATATAATTCTATTGACTATCAGTACCATCAGAAACTATTTATAAAATTATTAAATGTTAAGAGTATTGTTTGTGGTTTGAATACTAATTGAATATTGGTAAATAATAATATGTTAGTATAAATTAATAAAATTACTAACAAGTGTATAATATGCTTCCTATTTACTGGTCGAGATATACTTGGATGAAAAATCATGTTGACGTTAATTATAATAACAAATTAGTCTAACTGTGTTTAAATCTAATTTCAATGAGTTCCCAATCAAAAGTTTAAATTATAAAAAATCAAAATAATGGATTACAGAGAATACCATTGATCTGGATAATATATCATTTTTTAATAGCTTTGTTGGTTTTATTACAGAACAGTATTGTCTTTTCTGCAAACGATGCCTGAAATAATTGTGCTGGGTAATTGTTCGCAAACGGTCAAACGGCTACCAATATTCTCGATATTAGTACGACATCCTCGCGGCGCATTTTTACATCACAACTTTGTATGTGCCATTCTCAACGACGTATTTGGTGTGCAAGCTCGCGGCGGCTGTGCATGTGCCGGGCCCTACGCCCAAGATTTGCTGGGCATTGATGAGGCATTAGCTAATGAGTATGAGAACTTGTTGCTGGAAGACGACCGCCTGGACCGACATCATTTGCGTCGACACGAAGAACACTCGTCGTTTGAGATGCTCAGGCCTGGGTTTGCTCGCATATCATTACCGTTCTTCATGTCGGACAACGAAGTGTCTTTCGTCTTAGAAGCTCTGAAAATGGTGGCTACTGAAGGCTGGAAACTATTGCCCCAGTACACGCTAAATCCAGAAACCGGAGAATGGAAACACCACACCAACAATGTTTTCCGTGATCGGAAATGGTTGGGATCGATCAGGTACACCGATGGCAAGTTGGCTGTGCCAGAGCGGAAGATTTCTGTTCAAAACACGTGTCCAATTGATTTCTCGGAGTGCCTTAAAACAGCAAGAAACACCTTCAACAAAGCCAGAAAGGTATGTGACAATCGTCAGTTATTGGTTTTGGTTGAAAATACAATTAAATTTGTTTATTTTTATTTATTTTTTTTTAGATGGCAAAACGATTCCCATTGCCTGATCAGAGGAGCATGTTTACAGAAAAGGCCGAAAAGTTACGTTGGTTTATGTTGCCAAGCGAAGCTCAAGACTTATTGTTGGGCCATTCTTCGAGCCACATCAAACAAGGTGTTCCATTTTCACCGACAGTCTACCATGGATCTCCTAGAACTTCAGAATCGTCAACTGCTGTTTCTTCTCCAATTTCTTTATCCAGATACAACAGTCTCTCTGCTTTAGATAACAGGTAAATAATTTTTTAATTACTATTTAATAAAAATCAAGTGGTTTTTTTTTTAAATATACACAAATGTTTTTCAATAAATTCAAACTAGCCTGATGAAATTTACACCTTAACTTTTTTTTCATTTTTCAGTTTATCTGCTCGTGTAAGATCTTCAAGTGGTAGTTCAGAAATGTTACTACCTAATAAACATTTAAGTCCCGTTGAACTAGTTTCCCAGAGAGAAAGATGCTATAGTTTGGGTTCGAATCCTCCAAACGCCGATCAGTTTAAAAGATTACGCGAACGACAGTGTTCTTGTAGCAGTCAAACCGAATTGAGTGACTCGGAATCTCGAACATCGTACGGAGAATCTCAACATGATGAGAGTATCCAAGCCTATGTACAAGAAATGACAAAAGAATTTGTTACAGAAATTAAATCTGAACTTCGTGAAGTCATAGCTACCGTTGACAATGCACTGTCGGAAAGCTCAGAAAGTCTGAATGTTTTAGACAAACGCAATAGTTATTCAAAAAACGGTCACAAAATTATGCCTAGAAACAATTCTGTCCCAGTCATTACTACGACCCCATGTCGAAATGGACTCGAAGAACAGGTTATTACTCGTTTATCTGAATTCGCTTCGGAAATTAAAACTGAAATACACGACATGGTAAGCTCTGTGTTGGCTTCTTCTTCGTCATTATCAGACGAGAACACCGACACTATAATGGAAAAAGAATCCGACTCCGAGAGTGATAAAGAAAATAATTCAAAACATCCGAATCTCAGCTCAACCGACAGTGGTATAAACATCAAGACGGAACCAATCGAATGCAATTTGAAAAAGTTTAAAACAGAATGCATTGTAAAAATGAACTGTGAGAAAAATGTCGAGTTTGCTGTTGCTAGATGGTATTGTCCGCCAAAACCAATTTGGAAACCAACAATCGAAGTAAGTATTCATGATTAAACTGTTTATTATTTAACTATGTATAAAATATTTATAAACTTACATATTGTGTTACTACTCTCTTTGCGTGTTCTATTGATAGTCGGGAATATTGATGCAATATAATTAATTCAAAATTTTCATTTTATTTTAAATAATTGAAATTACGATGTAGAGAATTTTAACGTGAGCTGATAGTATTTCCATTAAAGTAGGGTGACCATTATGGGAAAAATAAGGGGGGACAGTTGTTATATAATACATTTTTTTTTAACAATTAGAAGACTTTACTTTTTTATTGTTAAAGAATTAAACGATAGGTACATTGTTACATATCAATACTAACTGATATATTTTTCATATGAAATTTATATATTTTCGTTTCTCTTTTACAAATATATAATCATAGGCGTGTGCACGGGGTGTGCGGCCGCATACCCTGTGAAAAATTCCGCCTACTTTCAATTTTTGTTTTTGTTGTAAATTAAAACATTTATTAATTCAAACCTATATGTTAAACTGATTAGTGATATCGGCCATATTGATAATGGCACATTTATCGGTTACCATAAAAATCATTTGAATCGAACATTGAACCGTCGAAGGCAGTGGCGACAATTCGGAAAAACTGCCGGGGTAGCAAATTGTTCCAGAAAAAAAAAACCTCCAGAAATAAATTAATCGTTAGCACACATTTGTGATCAAGTACATTGTACCTATTTTAAAATTGTTAAATAATTTGTATAACTTGTTTTCACTGGTAATTATAGACACTAGTTATAGATAAATAATTAATAATAATAAAACGAAATTAAAAAACTTAACGAGTATGTATTTTTGATTTAATTTAATCGATTTTAACGGATATTTTTGAAAATAAAAATCAACTCGATGGAAACGTTTACAAATCATTATGACAGCAATAAAAAAAAAAAATAGAGGTTATATCGTTATAATAAAGTAGGAGCATACTAATAACTGATCTGCTATACGTTTCTGGTGCAAAAAGCGTGGTAGCGGTCGCTTCCTATCGGTACCTATGACCCACTATAGACCCGGGGCCGGCAACCCGCTAAGCAATTCTTTATGGCCCTCACAAATGTGGTTAATTTTTGTGTTTTATTTTTGTTCAATAATATTTTTCATTTAATAATTTTCAATATTATTTAATTCTTTGTTCTTTATAAATAAAATATAATCTAATCGTCAATAGTCAAATGTTTATACCATATAGTTATATAGTCGGTTTAATCTATAAAATTATTATTATTATTATCTAGTCGAAGAATCAACTAATAAACTGCAGGCCCAGAAATCGCATTAATTTACACAAATTTACAATTTTTTATTCAATTAAATTTTTTCCGGTAAAGTTTTTATTTTTATACTCACATTTCCATGTGAAACAATCAAAATATATAATAGCAATACGATATAATATTATATCATTTGTAAAAGATTTTTTTATTTATGTGGCCGTTGATGATGAACAATTGAAAAAAAATATGGCCCGCACGGTTAAAAAGGTCGCCGACCCCTAGACTGTAAATATAAATATAAATCGGTACTACTTACTGGCCTGTCGGTGGGTCGCCGTCGTCGGTGTTCGGCGATCGTATTGGCTTGTGAAGTTGTCGGCTCAAGTTGCTTGTTTTGTCGGCGACGAAAGTCACGATTGAAAGTTCGATTACGAGTCGTTGACGAGATAAACAATAACGATCGACAGCGTGTGTTTATTGACTGTGAAAAAAAAAAAACGTTAAAACCGAGAAGGACTTTCCGAACAGCTGTCGAACACTACTGGCTGGTCTGCCGCACACTCTGCGTCGTCGGTATAATCTGCTGTACTTTCGATCGGTCGGTTTGGCTTTTATTGGCCGTGTCTTTTATTGGACTGACGTGAACTCGTTCACTTATTCCGATTTCGCGCGAACGCGCTCAGTGTTATTACTATTACTGTTGTTACATAATTATGTATTCATAACGAACTATGTTATATAATTATCGTACCTATTAATAACCGATTGCTGTACGGTGCGAAAATCGCTATTTTTTTTATGAGGGTAGCAAAAATATGATTTTGCCACCTCGTGAAAAATTTTGGGGATCTACCCCTAAGGGGGGAGGGGCGTCATTTATGTTAAATTTTAAGCCTCCCCGTGTCCTATCAGTACACGTTACAGGAAAAAAGTCAATGGTGGCACATTAAAGTCTGATCAGAAAGCCAGGAGACTAGTGTTCCCCGCCCCACTTTAACTACTGCTCCTACTAGACCTGTTCTGCACGCGCCATGTAGCGATATGGAAAGAACTAAAAGCGTCTCGTTTGTATTTCGTCGGGACGGCGGGACGTGATTGTCCAAAAAGGGACGATCCCGTTTTACACGGGACGTATGGTCACCCTACGCTAAAATATTATGTACAATTTTCGTGTCACAGTGTGTTAGTACTTTTTGCTCCATTAATGATTCAAACCTACTATTATCAAGTACTTATTTATTTTTTGAATTTAAAAGTGACAAAAAAATAATCTGTTTTTTCCATAAAACCCCACCCCCCGGTCAACATTTAAAGAGTCGACCCTTAGCGCCTGCTTTGTTGTATCAGTCGAGCCTTTAATATAATTTGTGGCTATAAAATATATTATGAAATATAGTGTATAAATTCATGTACATACTAACGCAAAGTATATCGACCACAAAGACTTATTTTTAAATGATATTTAAGGCCATTCGAGAATTTAAAATGATCCAAGACGGAGATCGAATAATGGTCTGCTTATCGGGCGGAAAAGATTCTTTATCGTTGCTCCATACACTTCATCAGTATCAGTATTATGCTTCATCAAAAGGTATACATTTCACATTAGGAGCTGCAACAGTCGATCCCGGTAGTTCAGCTTATAATCCTAAACCTCTCATACCGTATTTAGAGGCATTAGGCATACATTATCTGTACGAAGAACAAAGTGAGTGATATCGAAACTGTTTTCGTGTTTAATGTGTATTTTAATATTATAAAAAATTCCTCTTTTGTTTGCAGAGATTCTCGAACAGGCCGCGTCTGCTGATTGCACTTCTATTTGTAGTTTTTGCAGTCGTATGAAAAGAGGGCGTTTGTATGCCGCTGCTAGAACGAATGGTTACAACGTGCTAGCGCTTGGACAGCATTTGGATGATCTAGCCGAGAGTTTTTTAATGTCGACATTTCACAACGGTCGATTGAGATCAATGAAAGCTCATTATGCGGTCGAGGAACGCGATCTACGTGTAATTAGGCCGTTTGTGTACGTCAGAGAAAAAATGTTACGTCAGTTTGCAGAGACCAAAAAACTTCCGGTCATTGCAGAAAACTGTCCGGCGTGCTTTGAAGCTCCCAAGGTAGACAGTAATGTAATTATTTTTATTCTAAAAACCTTAAAAAAAAAAAAAAATCAAATAAACAATAATTTCAAACATGATTTAGTTTTAATGGCATTGGTCTAGTAAAGCTATGATTATGTTGAAAAATGCAGAATACATTTTTATATTTTCATTCATTTTGAATTGATTTTTTATCGTTTCAATTTTAGGAACGTCACCGAACAAAACAGTTAATTGCTCAACAGGAAATATTGTTTCCAAGCTTGTTTGCCTCGTTACGCTCAGCTTTGCGGCCTTTAATTAGTTTTCGGCAGACCGGTGAAGAATCCAAAGCATACCATCGCATGACTAGTTTTGTCGATATCCAAGACAAGAAAGATTCAGAAGAAGAACCAACTCCTTTCTGATTACCTACCGAGATCAAACCGTTTATTTATCGTTTTTTGTTTTTTTTTTATTTCTATTTGATCATTTATATTAGAAATATTTCCTAAATTTTACATCGTCAATATTTTGTTTCTAATCTCTTATTGATTTTTTTCTCGTTGTTTTTAATTTTATTATTTTTCTCGAAAAATAGTTATTATTGACATCTTAATGAAAGATCTTGGTATTGGATACCTTTAGCTGATAAATTAATTTAAGAAAAATGGTTATTTATTTATAGCACTTGTATGTTTTTAATACCATATTCTATATTAAATTACCAATTGATTTATACATAAATAGATATATATTTATTATATAAAAGATACTTTTTAATATTATTTAGGGTTTATAACCTTTCGACTGTTTTTGTCAAGTTAAGAAAGAAAACATTTGCTCCAATTAATAAACAAGGAAAATTTAACAAAATATTTATATAGATGTAAATTTATATAATTTATAACTAATAATAATAATAACCATAATTTTTTAAACAAATGTCATCTGAAACTAGTTTTATATACATGATCAAAGTTTTGATTGTTTTGAACACAATGTATACCTGACGTTCATTTAGTTAATAATTATTATTATTGAATTGAATTGTATACTTTAAATTATAAAACTAATTACTTAGTATTTTATAATAATAATTTTTTATTTGATTATTTATTTTATTTTATTTTTTATTTTATTTTTTTTTTTTGTTCATTTACATTAAGTTTGGAAATAATCCTATTTTGTGTTTTTGTTTAGCACACAACCATTAGCTTTAAGGTTTTAAATATGATTTCTGTTTAAGTTTTATCTCAACAAAATGTTGTTTTGTCATTAGTCATTACGTTAAGTTTCAACTAAATATATATTATATATTATTTAAAATACTTGTAAGCAAAATAGCTCTATAATGTTTACTTTAAAATATAATTCCATCTATATATTTGACATTCGATTTAAAGAGTTTGAAATGATTTGACTAAATGATTTGAAATGAACGAAGCGTTTAATTGTCGGAGTACAATGTGCTTTATACGAAATCTAATTGTACGAGTACTAAATCCGTTTGTTCATTTTAGGTTGAAATATTTTCATGAGATCAATAAATATTTAAAACCGTAAGAGAATTGATGAATGTTATTCGTTTTTTAAAAGTCCGACGCCCAAATCCAAATTTGGATGTTGCGTCTGATACTATAAAAAAAATTGTGATTTTCGCACCACAGAGATGGTCAAGTGTTTAATTTCACTTTTCTAGTCGATGTAGTGAATACGAATATCGTATGATAATTGTTGTATGATAACAGTTACGGTTCGAATTTAACTTTATTTTTCATGCGGACAAAAAACCAATCACAAACAAAACCTTCACTAAAAAATGTGAAATGTGAACGAACGGTGACGGCGGCGCTGCGTCTAGGCAATTCAGGTACATTCGTGGTGGATTTTTAGGCCGCGCGATTTCATTACAGTGTTTTAGATTCTGATGAAACGAGGAATCTATTTTGATATAATATCATATTGATTTTACCACAATGTGTGTTTATTTCTCTCTTCGCGGATAAGTACTCGAGAAAATGGCCCGATTTTCAATTTCAGTATGTGTTTTTCGAATTTCCCAACACTGAAAAAGTTGTACGTGAAAAACGGATGAAAAACTGGCGATAAAAACGGATAGTAAATGTCTCGAAAATATAAAAAGTGTAAAATGCGATTTATGTGATAAATATTTTGGGCAAACGAAAGGTTATAATAGAACATAAAAAAAAAAAACATCTTGTTTAGGAAAGACATCATAACTTTTTAAATTATTTTAAAATCTATATTATGAAATATGAATACGTCGTTTAACGTTATTTACAGAGTTCGAACACGCGCGATTTATTTATTTTCGTTATATTTTTGTTTGTTATTGAGTCGTTGACGACGCGTTGAGGTTTGGATACGCTGATCGCGGTTCGCACGGTAGAAAGTTCGGGTGATCGAGGTGCGTTTTTCTAGTTCAGAATTTAAAGTGCGTTGGGAGTGTGTAATATTATATTTTCATTCGACCGATATCCTTTATATATATATAAAAGAATAGGCCTTTTTTGTGTTCCCATTTTGTGACGACGCTATTTAACTTTTTTCCAAATTTTTTTCACAGAGTTATTCCAAATACCTTCCTAAGTGTCAGCACGTCGCCCGATTTTCAAAATTCGACCCCTACCGGAGTTAAAAGGGGTAAAAATGAAAAAAAAAACTGACAAAATAAAAAGTTATACTGCACAAGGGCGGGTTATTCAGCTAGTATATTTATATACGAATATATTATATAAAAATAAGTGTACATTTTGAATGAATTGTATACATTATGTAAATCGTGCCTAATAAAAATGCTATAATCTCTTTGGTTTTTTTGAAATATAACTGCCGGCCGCAACGGGGACCCCGGGTTACGCGGAAATCAATAAAATTATTTCTACCTAGTAAATCTCAAATTCCGAATTCGCCGCGGCCGCCCATTGCCATTTTTTCGCCCTCACGCTCTCCGCACAAATCGTTTTTTCTATTACTTTCGATTATTGTGTTCTGTGAAAAAAATCTCTGCTCGCCATGTCTGGTAAGCACCGGTGTCTACTGACCATGGGCGGTCGTAACCGGGCGGTCTTCGGATCGTCCGGAAACGGCGTTCGCCGCGGACGTCTTCACTCGGTGGACCGGAGGACAGTTGGACTACTTGCGCGCCCACCGTTTTGGTCCTTTGCCGCGGTCGCCGAGACCAACCACGGCCGACCGAAAATCGCGGAAACCGTCTCTGCCGTTGACGGCTCCGAGCCCATGGACTGGGAGCCGGCCTACGTCCCCGGGAACATGGAATGGGAGCCGGAAAACGACTCTGAGCCGATGGACTGGGAGCCAGCCTACGTCCCCGGGAACATGGAATGGGAGCCGGCGGACGACTCCGAGCCTGTGGACTTGGAGCCGGTCGAAGACCGCTCCGAGTACATGGAATCGGACTCGGCCGACGACTCCGAGGACAACTCCTGGAAACCGTCCATGAGACATGAGTTTCGTTTTCCTCTCGAAACCAATTTTGGTTCTTTTTCTGCGTTTTTACTCATTTTTTCGACACTCTGCCGACCTTTAGGCAATTTCTGTTTGACATTAATCGTCGTACTTTTTCTTTCATTTATAATACTGTTTTAAGCCGATTTTAAGGCTATTTTGTGTTGTTTTTTTTTTTTTGCGAAAACTTCTTTCGTTTTTTTTTTTTTTCGTTACGTTTTTTCTTATTTTTGCTCACTCTGTTGAGTCGCCGAGTTTTGGGCAATTTTGTGTTTAGTATTTAGTAACTTTTCTTTTTTGGCAATACCGTTGTTGAGCCGATTTTTAGGCAATTTTGTGTTCTGATATTAATCATTCGTTGCGGTTATCGTCATATTTGTGCGAGCTGTTTTTTATCGAAATCGGTTTGGTGGATCTTATAAAAGTTATAAAATTTATTCAAAATGTACACTTATTTTCATATATATAGAAGACATGGCGGTGTTTAAGTAAAAAAAAAAACACTTATAATACATAATAATATATTATATTATATTATAATATATGATAATATTGCTCACAGACCGTTTTCATTTCGTACACAGTTCGCTGTCGATACGACGAGCGCAAATAATTTACATTGAAACGATGATTTTTTTTTATCTGTCGATAGATCTGTGGAAAAACACGTGATTATTGATTTTCTTCTGACACGTCACGTTCTGGGCCTGTGATTATCGATTTCGGCGGGCTGTCTGTCTTCGCGCTCGCTGCAGATTTATAGGTCTGAAAAGAGATTTTCGGGGCAATTCAATATGATTAACAATCGGTCGCGCGGTGACGGCGTTTCGTCTGTACCTCTGCGGCTATCCTGTGCAACGAATCGGCCACGTTCTGTCCCGTCTGCTTGACCATGTTGTACAAGAATCCTTTCTCGTTTCGCAACAGATTGTGCGGATGATCGAATTCGACCATCGCGCCCGAGTCCATGACGAGCACCTTGTCCGAATCCATTACGGTGTTCAAACGATGAGCGACGGTCAACACCGTGCACGTCCGAAATTTACTCCTGATGGTGCTTTGGATCAGCGCGTCGGTTCTGAAAATCGAAAACGCCAATAACAACAAGAGCGCCGCGTTCATACCGTTTTACCAGAGTGTTGTCATACTGTGGATCGACGTTGGCGGTGGCTTCGTCCATCACGAGGATTTTGTTGTTCTGGACGATCGCTCTGGCCAGACACACCAGTTGTCTCTGGCCGACGCTGAGATTGGAGCCGCCCTCGGACATGGTCGAATTCAGACCGTCGGGCAAATCGCTCACTAATTTTTTGAGTTGCACCTGAAAGGTGGAAAAACCGATATCGTTCGACCGACATTGTAGGATTATCGTTAAAACGTTTACTTCGTCTAGAGCGTTCCAGAGAACTCGGTCGGCGTACTGGTCGAATGGATCTAGATTTTTGCGCATCGTCCCCGAGAACAATACCGGCTCCTGCGGAATGATGGAAATCTTCGACCGCAACTCGTGCAAGCCGAGTCCGTGGATTTCTATGCCGTCGATAACGATGCCGCCCTCGTTGACGTTCAATCTGAAAAGCGCTCCGATCAAGGACGATTTTCCCGCGCCGGTTCTACCGACGATCCCTACCTGCACGCGCGCGACGAAAACAACGCGTATAAAAAATCCACGTGATTTCATAATAATAATGTTATGATAGGTTTTTTTTTTTACTTTTTCCATTGGTTCGATGCTCACGTCGAGGTTTTTTATCACGTACTGCGCGTTCGGTTCGTATTTCATGGAAAAACGTTTGAACGCGATCCGGCCACTGGACGGCCATTCGGCGGACGGTTTTTCGTCTGAAAATACCGTGAAAAAAAAACCGCAGATAATATTATAATTGCGTGGCAAATCGTCATCAAATCGTACCGGTCGGCGATTCGAGGGCGGCCTCCTGGGGCACGTTCGAGTATTCCAGTACCCTCTCGACCGATACCATTTGGTTCTCCAACTCGGCCGACTGCGTCATGAAAAACTGAAACACGCCCGCCAGCGACAGCGATTGGGTAATGGCTAGACCGACGTTTCCTCCGCAAATACCTAACGTTTAAATATCAAAAGACTACCGATGAAATCGGCACAGGCGTATTAAACGCGGCTACGTATGATTGTGAAAATTACCGTTGTTCGTCACCACCAGAAAACTAAATATCACCGTGCATATATAAACGAAGCAAACTAGATCCAACCACAGGCCGTAGGCTTTAGTCGAGAAAATCAATACATACCAGGCCGTCGAATGTAGATCCTAAAACCGGACAGTTTATAAATTTATATCGTGTGTGTGTGCGTGAAGAATAAATGCGATTTTTACCGACCTGGTGGTTGTCGAATTCTTCGGACAGCATTTGTTCTGCTTTGTACGCTCTGATCGTCGTGAGACCTCGAAGTGTCACGTTCAAATGTGCGAACACGGGACTGCGGGCTACGGGGTTTGTGAAATGAAATTCGATTTCGTATTAGAATAAAATATCTGTCGTGGTGTGTGTTTCTGTACGTACTGATTCCTTCCAGCCGTTTGATGCTCCGAGACGATGACAAATAAAATCCTCTTATCTTGTAAAAAACCAACACCATGATAAAGGTGGGCAACAGCAGGTGAGTGTTGATTATTCCGACGACGACGACCACTCCGACAATCGTCAGTCCAAACTATAATGGTAATGACTAGGGATTTATATGCAATAAGAAATTGTAAAATATGCAAAAACAAATTTTTATTATTTCCATATTTATTATTTTACTATTATTTGATCGCGAATAATACAATATAATATTTTTACCATCTTCGACGTAACTTGGCACTTTCACTTGGCGGCATTTTATAAAAAAAACCGCTCAAACCGTCGTACTTTCGAAATTAAATACTTTTGTACTGTCTCACTATATACGTCGTGTAAAACAATGTGTAGGTGGTAATTCTATCGATCGACGTTACGTGAAATAAACACCATTTAAAATTAACAATAATTCAAATATTTTTTATCTGCACTCGACTAAAAATATTGTATCGTATTGTATTTACGTGTATGGAGTTCATCAACGCCAGTGGTAGCACCTCGTCGATGGATCCCATGTCCTTTGAAAAACGGTTGAGAATTTGACCTGTACACGTGACGGACGAGTCAGACGTTAGTCGAGATAACGAAACGGATACGCCGATACGATATTCAAAGTCATATTTTACCGGACGAAGTCGTGTTGAAAAAGAACATCGTCCCTCTGATCATGGCGTTTAACATCTTTTCGTGTAGCTTAATCGAAGCGCTCACGCAAACCGCTACGAACGCGACGGATCTGGCGGCGGTGGTCGCGATCGTGGTCACGGTCAACGCTATGAATATTGTGATGCACGTTTTCCGCGACATGGACCACCACAAAATCGATTCGCTAGACGGACCGACGCGGGCGGACGGCGCGGCCGTCGCGTCGTTGAAATCGTGTTCTTCTAGATTCACCCTGGACAAATGCGTTTGCGTTTAGTAGACCGTCGACGCGCGTCGCGCGCGATAAAAAAAATACCAGTAAGTGATCCACAGGTCTCCGCAGGACGTCAATACTTGAGTGAAAACGCAGACGAAAAAGAAACACAGTATCTTGCACGTTCGTCCGCCGGCAAAGAAATACGACAAATAGACTTTGTACGAAACGCTTCCCGAGGAACAGATTTCGGCTGCTCCGCTCTCGTCTGGTTTCGCGCGTTTATTCTCGCCGAACGCCGACGTCGTCGAGTCACCGAGTTGTCGACAATCGGCGACGTCCGGTACGACGGCCGTCGTGCTGCTGCTCTCGTTCGTCGACGAGCAAAGCGACTCGGCAAAGTCTAAACCGGACGCTCGGATTTCGTCGTACGTACCTTCCGTCAACACGTTCGCCTGGAAAACGGCGAAAACGAAACGTCATTTTCGCCCGAAATCGCCGTTCTATCGTTTGAGTCTTACGTTTTCCATGATGACGATTCGATCGACGTCGGTCAAGTATTGCAGTTGATGAGTGACGAGAACGCACGTCTTTCCTCTCAGGTAACCTGTTGGCAAACAAACGCGACGTGTTTTGAAAACGCTATTAAAATTCAAATCGCCCGCGGTGACCTGACCTCTGATGCATTTTTCGAACAAGTGTCTGCCGACGTGCGCGTCGACGGCCGACAGGGGGTCGTCGAACAAATAGACGTCCGCGCGTTTGTACACGGCCCTGAAACAACAACAACAACAAAAACGCGATTTCCTAATAAGCCCCCGTTCGGTCGCGATCGACGTCCGGGGGTGCAAACCTCGCTAGATTTATCCTCGCCCTTTGTCCGCCGCTCAGCGAAACGCCTCTGTCGCCCACGGCGGTCGCGTCGCCACTCGGCATCCTTTGGAAATCCGGCACCAGCGCGCACGCTTCTACGACCTGTTTCAGAGAACGAAAATGAGCATATCCGAACGATCGTAGACGACGGTGTGAATTACTGTCACATTATACGTACGTGTTTGTAGCGTTCCTTGTCCATCGGCGAGCCGAACAGAATGTTCTGGCGGACGGTGCCGGCGAATAGCCACGGGTCCTGCGAGGCGTACGAGATCTCGCCGCGCACCAGGATTCCGCCGTCGGAGAGCGGCAGTTCTCGCAAGATGGCGTGCACCAACGAACTCTGCGCACACGTTTACACACTACAGACGACCGTCGTCGATAACGATTCTATAGGACCCTATCATACTTTGCCAGCTCCGACGGGACCGACGATGGCGACCAGTTGCCCGTGGCCCACGGTCAGATTGATGTTTTCCAAAGAGTTTTCCGCTTTCGACCGCGTCCATTTGGCCGTAGCGTTTGAAATAACTATCCCGGAATCGTTCGACGTCCGCGCGACGGCTCTGTCGATCACCGACGTGTTATTCGGCTTTTCGCCGTCGTGTATTTCTTCGTACAATAAAAAATGCTTTGAAAACAAACGGATTTTTATTCATCTGCTCGCACGCGTACAACGTACGTAATTTAGTGTTGGGACATTTTTTAAATATCCGATTTGTAGTGAATAAAATAAAATAATAAATCTACAATTATTGCAAAGTAATGACCAGGGCTAGGATTTGTATGCAACAGCATGTTTTTTTTGCGACTTCTGATTATTGATTTTGTCAGTAATGTCCACGAATCACCTAATGATGAGATAAATGGCGGTGTTTTTATTTTCCATGGTTTTGCATATTTTGGATGAAATGCATATTAATGAATTATATTGAATAAAATGAATATTATTGCACGTTTCGATTATAAGAATGCGAAAAATGCATGTTTTATAGTATATTTCGACATCATGTGACGTTGAACGGAGCTTCAGTCAATACAAAGCCATACTACGATCCAATCGCCGATAATTCGTTTTCGAAAATTTTAAATAATATGTGGTCGTAGCATGTAACACACGTAGTGAATGTGAATTATAAATTTTATTTCTAAATTATTTCATTTTATTTCTCAATTATATTAAGACAAAAAGCCAACCACTGATGTATTTCGATAAATAAATATTTTTTTTTAAACTATATTTTTGTGTTTATCTTATAAAAATTAAAATGCATATTTTTGCATATTTTGGTTAATAAAATGCATATTTTACAATTTTTTATTGCATACAAATCCTAGCCCTGGTAATGACGTATATTTACGTCATACGTAATCCACACCCCAGAGGAAAGACGTTAATTTACGTCGTGTTTTTCGTCGATTCCGAATAGTAATGACGTCATAACATTTTGAGATAAATTATAAATTACTAAACATTTTTTTTTTAAATTAAATCGGACAACTAACGCTTTGTTTTATTAACTTTTATTATAAGTATTTTATTCATTTTATTTACGTTACAAATCGTATTTGTACAATCATAATTCATAACTAGGGTTCGGGACTTATTGCACACAAATTGTAGGAAATATGCACTTAAAACAACCGAAATACGTTTACGAGCAAAAATATGCAACTGAATAATAAATTAATGGCAATTAAAGAAGAAATAAAATAAGAGCTATTATAATATCCGAATAGTACGATTAAATGGTTTACATACGATCTCTCGCGAATGTCTCACGAGTAAAATAATAATTATTAACAAAATATTATTAAATATATTAAATTATTTTAATGCAAACTATTAAATATATTATTAAACAATAATAAAATAAAAATAAAGGACTTGCCTTGAGTATTATAATGAAGTGTGCGAATAAGTCACGACCGGTTTCGATTAAAAAACCATTGTCGGGTGTAAAGAGCGCACTTTTATGCACACTCAATAATTATAATATTCAAGGCAAGTCCTTTATTTTTAAATATACAATTTAATAGTTTGTATTAAAATAATTTAATATATTTTATAATATTTCGTTATAATTTACGAGTATTAACCGTTAAGTATTAATATAATTACTTTGTTTATTTATTTTATATTTTTTAATAATTATTACTCTTATGATTTTAATAAACCGGCGCCGCCGTGTGTATACTGACCTGCAGACGTTTGACGGAAGTATGCATTTCGGCCAGGTGTGAAAGACTCTGGGGAAAAAGCGTTGTCATTGTCACTCGCACTTGGTTGAAGTACGCCACGATGATGAAAACCTAAAGACGAAACGGAAAGCGTTATTCATTCGATTGTGTCGAATAATAGTTTTTTTTCTTCCTTTTTTTTATATTATACTTTACGAGGGGTAATGTCGTTTCCCAGTAACATGTAAGACAGTAAGCTGAAAAACACTCCAAGCCTCGCGTGAAACGAAGTAAAAGATAAAAGCACGGCTTTTACGTACAACGATCCTCTTATCTCTTGCATTTCTTTCCTATAATCGATATAATATAGGCGATTGATTCGATTCCGCGCCGCGCCGTCGACAAACTTATTGTAAAATAAAAAAAAAACGTTACCTTCTGGCGAACCGCACCAGGTACGCGAACGGTATTTCCCAAATGTACATTTTGATCACTTGTATGCCCGACACGATTTCGTTCAGCAGACGAACCCTCTCGTCGGTTCTGTTGGCCGTCTTGAATCGGAATCCGGACATTTTTTTCCCCAGCCAACCTGAAAATCGAACCGCCGCCCGTTTTGATTCGTCGATTGGTTTCGATAAACGGTTCTGCGCGAAACAATAATACGGAAATATTTCACAAAACCTTGTAGCGGAACGAACATCAACAATATTGCGGTTCCCAGTAACGACGAAACGCCAATTTCTCGCCACAAGAAGTATGTGACCACGGCTATGTGCATCGGACTGATCCAAAAATAGTGGAAATAAAACATTCCCGTGTCGAATTTATTCACGTCGTTCGATAGTAAATTCACTATTTTCCCGATTGTAGTTTCTCCAAATGCCGTTTTACTCAGCCGCAGCGACTAGACGAGAACATTATAATCATTTATTTCGTTAAAACGTGCTTAAAAAATTCGGTTCCACCGTCTACTCCAGAGATTCCACACCAGGGTGCCGCGAACTTTATTTAGGGTTCCGCGAAATTATTTGAAATACATATTTTTTAAGAAAAAACGATTTCATGAAAAATAAAATATAGCACTGTGTGTAATAAAACAGACTATATGATATAAAACCTAATGGGTAGAAATATTGTGTTGTTCAATCTATTTTAATGTTCATACTAGTTTGATTGTTATCGCTTCGATGTGGACTGTCAAAGTTATCACTCTACCTAATCTTGATAATCAAATAATATTATGAAATAATAAGAAAAAATACAAATACAGTAAAACTCGCTTAAGACGCTCCCGCTTAAGACGCTTTCCCGCATAAGACGCTGTTTTCCGTCGGTCCCTAGACATTTCCTATACTAGTCAATGTAAAAACCACCTGTTAAGACGCTCGGTTTTTCTATGTCTAATCGGATAAAATGCTCTTTTGTTCAGCAGATAACGATAAATTTTAGTAGTTTTGTGAAAATAAAAATATAATTTTTAAATAAATTTAGAATAATGATGATATAGCTTCATGGAAAAATAACGTGTTGCCTTCATTACTTCGTGATTATGCTCCTGACGATGTATACAACACTGATGAATTCGGATTGTTTTTTAAGAAGAAGATCAAGACTTTCCAGTATCTACTCCTACAATAAAATATGTATTTAATATGTAATAATATTTTTTTAATTAAATTCATATACAATTAATTATAATTAATTTATAAGTGTATTTCCCATTAAATTATGTTTAATAATAAAAAAATAAACTCAATATTTCAATCGCTTCATTTTTTTTCATTCCCGCATAAGACGCTTTTCCGTTTAAGACGCTCTAGAGAGCTGGTCCCTTAAAGAGCGTTTTAAGCGAGTTTTACTGTATATAGTAAGTTAATGTTCAATGTAATAATTTATTTTATAAAATATAATATTTGTATATACCATATACCTACGTCTTTCTACTTTTGTTTATACTTATGCACTGCTAAATAAAACCGAATTAGTCTATAGGGTGCCCCGGATTTTTAGAAAATGATTGAGGGTGCCGTGAGTCAAAAAAGGTTGGGAACCTCTGGTCTACTCTATAAAAGCTGAAACTTGACAATTGCCGCGTAGGTCACGAGAAACAAAAATGAATATATTTTCAACTATATAATAGTGTATACGTATAGTAATCTCAGTAATCACGTGAGTCGCGTGCACTGGATAATAATTTTAGTTTTAAACATAAATATATACCTTTCTGTATATCATGGCACAACAAGCGACTCGTATTTTCATGCCAAAGTGTAACATTTCCACCAACACCGAATGGTATATAAACATCGTGCACAATATGGCCGACACCAGACCGAACGCGTAAGCGTACGCGTGCGTTAAATCGGGTTTGTTCGACTCTTCGTGTTTGAAGTACAACAATAATTCGCCGATCAGCAGGGGCTGGAAAGATCTAAGCGCACAAGTCATTGTCATACCCGACCGTCTGCGTTATCATATTATATACTAGACGGAGTATCAAAAAAAATAAAATAAACCTTACGCCAGAACGAGCGAGCTCGTCGCCAACACGCATCCGTACGACATGATTTTAATTCCGAACACTTTCGCCAGAGCCCTCAGCAAGCTGGGCTTCCGATTCGTATTGTTTGCATCGGTCAGCTCTTGTCTCCACTCGCTTGAACGGAATACGTAAATGTTAGCAAACGGGGGGGGGGGGGGGAACGAGAAAAAATCTCGCGCGCTTTAAAATCGTTCGAAATGTACGTTTACTTCTCTAATTCGTTGCCTAATGACGACGACGTATCGCTGCTCAAGACCGAATACAGATCGTTCGCGTCCAAGTTACCAGTCTGTCCTTTCCGGAACAAGTCTAACATCCAGCTGAAAAGCGAAAAACAATAATCGAAATGTATTGTTTGTTCGCGCGTGAACGTTTTCAACGGATCTTGGATATTTCGATAGGGGTGGCACATATAAATTGCATAATTTGAATTATAATAATATTAATAATGCATACGAATCATTTTTACCAACATTGATAGATTACAATACATTTAGTCATTAAAAAGCAAAAAAATGTTTATATAGATTCTAATACAGTTTTACAGGTCAAATTGAAGTTTTCGTTTATGTTTTTTTAGCAAAAATGTCTAGTAAGGTTACCCCTGTAACCACTGTTTTATCAGTTTTAATGCAGATAATGATTAAAATAGTAGGTAGTATTATCCTTATTTACTGCATTTTTCATTTATATGATACTCGTAGTTACATAAAAAAAATCGTTAACACATTGACGGACATGAGTGCTATAGCAGTCATGCATCTTGCTGCAATTTCATTGTCACTTTTATATCTCATTAACTATTGCTTCGAATAAAAAACGAGTCGGAGCTTTTATTTTTTAATATAAAGGAATAAAAACAATGAAAGTAGAAAAAATTGTAAAGTCGTAAATGGACATTACGTCTGTCTTAATACGATAAACCCACAACGAACATGACTGCTATAGCGGTTATGCCATTTTACGACTTATAAACATATAACTGCTATAGCAGTCATACTCAAATTACTACTTAAAACACCATAACTGCTATAGCAATGACTGTTCATCAACGTGTTAATAGAAAATTGACAGGGGGCCACGTGCCCCTGTGCCCCTACCCTGAATCCGCCCTTGGGAACACCTATAAGTATATTATTTATATACAACAATTCTACAGAATATCGATCGCGAACGTATGAAAACAACGATTTTCATATTTAAACAAATGACCGATTTGTACAGGTTTACAACGACGTGTCGACTTATTTTCCGATTAGATTTTCGTAACGGCGAATTACGAATCGTAAACATTTTTCGAGCACTCTTACTGTGAAATTCAGAAATCGATATAATAAAACCGGCCGTTTTATAAACCGATTCATATTTAAAGTTATAAATGTACTCTCGTCGTCACTCGGAATTTATTGTAAAATTATGTTTGCGACGCGAAACGAAAAATATAATAAATAGCCCGGCACAGTGTATCCGAACAGCACGTTGTTAACCAATTGACGGCGGATAAACACTATCCCCGACGTCCTGCTCGACTGTATAAATAAATTAGTAAAAATGTTAAAAACGTTACCTAAACGTGATGATTTCGAATATATTTGCGTTGACCCTTGGGTGCTGAGACTTCTTAGATTTTTCGTCGACGTCCATGTTTATCTAAAATGAAAAAACTATGCGTTATTTCGTCGCACCAGCAATATTGTTGTCGATCAGTTTTCGCTCTATACGATTTACCTAATACCTGCAGAGACTACCGCCAAGGCTTCTACTCGAAGCCTCTACTCGACCTATGACGTAAAAATGAATGTCAAATCGAATCGATTATTATTATTATTATTCTTTCTAGTGTTTGTTATAGTTTTCATCTGACGTTCATAATAAATAGATAATTATAGTTGAATTTTAAATAACAATTATTGCTATTACAGAGTTGGAAAATATCAAAATAATTGTCAACCGCCGTATAGTAATTACAGAGCTCAATAATATTTTTAACGTGCTAATGTTCGGACATGCGTTTGAAATGAAATTGTAAAGCCATTAAGTCGATAAAATAAAAACCGTTTATTGCGTCGCCACAGACAGTGTTTCTAGAAAATATATTACTGATATATTTAATGCAGCCGAAAAACCAGACGACCAGATTCCGATGTCGCTAGAAACACACACACCTAGAGACGACAAGTAGAGCGTAAACGATGTGAATAAATTCACGAGATACGACTTCATTGATAATGCAAAATAATAACGATACATAATTATTATGTATGAAAATAATATTAAAAATATCACCGAGAGTTTATACAATAAAAGCTCATAATGAATTAACCAATCGTGACCTCTAATAATTGTCGGCGTGAAACAAAAATTCAGATGTACGAGTTACTAGCGAACAACAGGTCAAAAAAAAAAAAAGGCGATAATAATAATATAATAGAATAATAATTATTATTTAACGCGTTAGTCTAGAGCAGTGGTTCTTAACCGGTGTGCCGTGGACTCGGTATAAGTGTTCCGCCAACATTTTAAAATCAGTGAAAAAAAATTTCTAGTTCCATTGTCTTAACATTTTGACTTTTATTTAAAATATAAAAAGTACAAAAATAAAATTTTCCGAAATAACAGTAGAAGAATTTTGGATTTCAGTTCAAACCGAATTTAAAAAAAATTTCTGAAAAATCAATTTCAATTTGATTACAATTTTCAACCTCATACTTGTGTGATAGCTTGGATTTTCAACATTGACGAATATCAAAACAAGGAAACGAGAAAGGCTGACACAAATATTGAAGAGGAAATGAGAGTAGCAATATCGTACATATTGAAAATATCTGTAAAAATCATCAGGCACAAATATCTCATACAAAGTATTCAATTTTTAATTTTTTTATTTTTTAGTGACTAACATGTATGGCATGCAAACAATTTTATGCTATACATTCATTGTTTAATATATTAAAAAATTTAAAAATGTATGTATTTTTCTATTTTATTTTAAGGTTGTGTTCCGCGAAAATCTAATAAAATGTTAAGTGTTCCGTCATTCGAAAAAAGGTTAAGAACCACTGGTCTAGAGTGTAATACATAATAATGAAAAATGGCAATAAGAGATACGAAATCACATCGAATTAAGTGAACGGCGAGGATGAGGACCAGCTGATAAGGAACGGCCTTGCTGTTTTGCACAAGATAAAAATCATAATAAAAAAACTAATTTCAACGCCGCGCTTGTTCTCGCGCGAAAATCGCCATCGCCGCCGTCCACTCCGAAGACACTCCTTCGACATGTTGGCCCGACTTGAAGTGAAACTTCATTTCAGACGCGTGAAAATTAATGTACCGTCTCCCGGCGTGTGTTGCTTCAATAAAGATTTACCGATTCGTTTACTTGGAATTAAAATATAATATTTGCAATGTAAATACCTAAAAAGTCACTGTCGACACGTGCGATTTTCACAATACGGTTTCGCGCCAAAGCGTTACCGTAAAAATTCGATTATCGTAAATAAATAAAGAAAACGTTGTCCGGTATAGCACAGCACAGCGAACATGCTTATAAGCACACTACGCACATACAGCGGTAAGATAAATGGAAAAAATGATTTTAATTTCGAAAAATGAACGCG
This sequence comes from Drepanosiphum platanoidis, assembly GCA_948098885.1. Taxonomy (NCBI): domain Eukaryota; kingdom Metazoa; phylum Arthropoda; class Insecta; order Hemiptera; family Aphididae; genus Drepanosiphum; species Drepanosiphum platanoidis. The sequence goes on along the minus strand of OX402529.1, from coordinate 29,286,215 downwards.
CGACGAAATCTCAAGGTACTGCGGTTGTGTTGGACGCGAATTATGACGAAAAGGTTCATCGTCGTCGTCGTCGACGATATAAACTATATAATAATATTATAGATAAATACTAGTAGATGATTACAAACGGGGCCACGAACTCGTTCAGATATAAGGGATTAGATATTAAAAATTAAAATTATTGACCTGTAAACGTTTGAATTAAAAATGGTCAAAACGTTTATATCTATGGTAATCGCGCGTTCCATTATTATTAATATATTATATTTAATTGACGCTTTTCCGCAGTGCTGTGCGCGTATCTGCTCGCCGTTTCGTTATTATATTGTTAATATGGTGAAAAATAATTATTAAATAATTATAACGAAAATGTTGTTTTCATTAATGGAAGAAAACAAGCTAGATTATTATTATTCGATAGTTATTATTAGAGTTAGGATGTTGATGACCTAAAAAACACACAATAATGCCCTAAAAAAATGCAAAAAAGCCCTAAAAAAAGTGCGAAAATGCCCTAAAAACTTCAAAAAATGACCTTTAAAATTATCTAAAATACTAATTAAGCGTATGTCTGAAAGAGCACTTGTTTCATCAATATATAAAACTCAAAGAGTAAATCTTATCGGAACGCCATAAATGTAATCACAACAAAAACCCCACAATAATAATATTAAAATTATTTTTTACTAATAGTCCAAATCCAAAGTTAGATTTTAAATAAATTAAATTTGTTACCAAACTTGGGTGTAACATTTGCCCTAAAATCTATGATTTGTGAAAAATGTCCCACATTGTATAAAAAGTACAAAAAATGCCCTGAAAGATGAAAAAATGACTTAAAAATGTTGAAAAATGACGTTAAAAAACAAAAAAAATGCATTTATAGCTAAAAATGCAAAAAATGCAAAAAAATGCAAAATAAAATTAGAATATTCTGCATCAAGGGAGCATGAAACAAATTTTTAGCTAGGATAGCATTATACAGAATAAAAGGAAAAAAAATGCAAAAGTCATCAACATCCTAACTCTAGTTATTATATAAATTTATAAACACCGATAAATTTCGGACGCTGTGTAATCCCCTACGTAGATATACGATTTTGCGGGCACCTGGGGGTGCAACAGGATTTTTATTTGGGCTCAATAAAATTATCTTTAGTGTTCCTTTTTAAACGTGGACAAAAATCTGAAAGCGCGCTTGTGCGCGATCTTAACGTCACTATTTTTTTTATGAAATTAACAATAATATGCAGCCCGCAGCGTAGTTGTTAAACACTGCATTTGTATATAATACAAAACAATATAATTTTGCCAATTATTTTTTGGGGCTAACCCCCCGTTGGGTGCGCCCTTGTGCGGGCAACGCGCTGACGTCCACTAATCGACGTGGTATGCGATAAACTCGTAGTCGGCGATTGTCCGTCAAAAACATTTTGGTTTTTTTTAAGGACTTTTCGTTGTTTATTTTTCTTTATTTTAAGAATCGCATTCGCACTGCGAATATCATCCTGTGTCCTACGTGAATCCGGCGAACGCAATACGGTGCGACAATCGCAGTTAAACAAAAAATAGTTTGTTTTTCGTCGGTCCGTCGTGCGATTTCATATGTTTTTTTTCGATAGATCGATAACCTAACCGTACTCTATACGATCTTTGTAATTCTTCGATATCTTTAGATATTTTTTTTTATCGCATTCGTCGCGCCGTACTGCGTTCGCCGGATTCACGTAGGATAGGGTGACCAGACAAACTTCGAATGGGACGCTTTTTATGCCGTTTTTAGAAGACTGTCCCGTTTTCATCCCGTTATTTCCATATTATTTATTATATTTTAACGTATAAATGCTTGTAAATAAAATATCATATAATTATACGTGTAACAAAACATTGTATTAAAAATTAAATTTTTCTAATTGTTTAAAAAATGATAATAGTTTTGAAATGAATGCTACATTGTGTTGTTTGATGAATAATTAAAAGAAAATATTATTTTTAAAGAAAATAATTGTTTATAATATGACATAGATTTGGACTTTTACTCTCTCTCGAGATTTGTGTGCATATGTGTGAATGTATATGGTTGAGGGGTTTTTTTCGGGGGGGGGGGCAGTGTTTTACTAAGGACTTTCGAGGACTCGTTGATCCGGAGATTCTTACAAAACGGACGAAAATCACACCTTACTCCCCGCAGGACACTCGGATTTCTTTCGACGGATTCGTCGGCGACGGGAGCCGGCGAGCGCCGATCGTGCGCCGCCGAGCAGACGGGTATCTACCACGTCGTCCTCGCAACCGGCTCGTTCCCCGGCCACCACCACACGGTCCAAACGTCGGTCGCCCGAAACACGTCCGTCAGCCAGACCGTCGTCGAAACGCGGAACCAACAGCAGCAGCAGCAGCTGCCCCGCCGGAGCGGGGGACGTCGCGCCGTCTGCCGGCAAATATGCGCGTCTCGGCAAGAATGTCGAGCGCGACCGTTCGCGTGCGCGTGCGTCCGTCTCCGCAGCATCCGATACGTGCGAGTGACGGCGACAAAAACGAACGAAACAACACGTAATAGACCGTATACCGACTGTCGTTATCGCGCGCGCGTATTGTGTTTTTCCGCGCCTTTTCGTCCGCCTTTTCGTGTTCGCCGTCGATACTCCGCCGCCGCCGGTCGCGATCGTTGCCGCGCACGTCGGTCGCCGTTCAGTGTTATCCTGCGCCCAGCCGTCATGACCTGAGCGCGGCAGAGCGGCAGCTCGTCGTCCCGTTAAAGTCTCCGCCACGACGACCACCGCGTACACGACGGCGACGGCCCCGTCCAACAACACCCGACGGGCCGAACACAATGATTAGCGCTCGACCGGTCGTCCCATGGCCCAGTATGAGTTCTTGCCGCTGTGCGACGTCCTGTTCAACATCATCTCGCTGGCCGCGTACTTCTGCGACATCGTCTTCGACGTGGTCATGGGCTACGCGCTCTACTCGTACGGCCGCTACGTGCCGTTCGTCCTGACCATGTTGTTCGTCGGCGCGTCCGCCACCATCGAGCAGACCATGTCGCTGCGCTGGTACCTGGCCGCGGCGCGCGCCGTCGGCGACAAGTCCACGCTGTCCGACAGGCTGAAACGCTCGGCCGTGCAGGGGCTGCACTTCGTCCAGCTCGGCGTCCTGTGGAGGTAAGCGACGAAGAGAATCACGACTAGAAATCGCCCCCTCCCCCGGTTCGGCTCTCTTTTTCGCCGAGAAAATACCCCATTTCATACGGTATTTTCGACGCTGACAATTGTCCAGTGCGAATTTACGAAACTGTTATCGTAGAAAAACACGCATTTTCAACCAGATGTGTCGTTCGCGACGACGAGGGGAGGGGAACCAGAAGTGTGTGGTGCTGTGTACGCCTTTGCCCGGTTTGGGCAGGCGCGCAATGTATAAGGACCGACCGACATTACATCGGGTCGACCACAGTTATATGCTATTATGGTCGAAAGAAAATTAATGTAATATAAAATGGTAAACCATGTGATAATAAAACAATCACACTGTGTGATATGATAATGAAATTAATGATTACGATGAAGTCGCCCTCGAGCCCGTTCTAAGTTACGACCCGTGATTAGAGCACCTACGGCGAGCGAAGCTAACGGTTTTTTTTTTTTCACATTTGTTATCGGATTATAATGGCGACATAGTTTAGACTAGGCCGATCCGCCGACATCATTGTTTCGTTCTAGAAAAAACGCCTCCGGCTCAAACTATAATATTTTTACTCGCCACAGTTTTTTTGAAAATTCTCAACTCTTATATTATGCTTACGCGACAGACTTTCTTTTCCATGCTCCATTTTACGCGCGTGGTTGACTTTTTTTCCCCTTTCACCCACTTTTTAAACACCGGTTGTTGTCTAGGACCAAGACTCTAGGTGGAGGGCGCGATTAACCGCGGTTCCGAGCCCTTTATATCAGTACCTATAAAACATTTTATACAATAATATTGTATTCGTCAATTCAAAAATATAAATATGAAAATCGACCGAAACTTGTAGTCATTTACTTCGGTGTGCCTGCCTAAATGACGTATAAAGTTTCTAAGCACAAACGCTAGTCGACAGTAAGGACGAATTTGAGTAGTAATGAGAGTTGAAAAACGTTCAACGGTAGAGGAAATTAGCGATTATTATTGTTTCAATTAAAACCGCCCAAACTCGCATATTGCTCACGTTGATCGTCAGAGTGATGAACTCGCAACGGGGGGGGGGGGGAGGGAGACCCGCAATACGTGAGCCCCCCCCCCGCCGGTGGATTTGAAATTCGTCTTCCCTCGAAACTCGGATTAATTATTATAACCGCTGCACTCCGTCGGGTGCTCTTGTTTCGACTAATAAACCGTTTTGTTTTTTTCGCAGATACTTCAAACTCTTCTTGCCCGTGGACCTGCGATACGTGAAGTTCGAAGTGCGCGACCTGTGCATGCTGCGGCTGTTGCACGCGTTCTGCGAGTCCATGCCGCTGCTGCTGTTGCAATCGTACCTGCTGTGGACGGACGACGGCGTCCGGAAACAACTGGGCGACCTGAACAAGGTGGCCATATCCTTGTCCACCGTCAGCGTGTGCTGGGCCCTGGCGTCGTTCGGCAAGAACGTGCGCATGCAAAACGTCCACAGGCTGGTGCTCACCTGGCTCGGCGTCATATTTCAGGTATACTGGTTTTTCGCTTTTTTTTCTTTTTTTTTCCTCGAAAATGCGTCGACGCGGTCTAAAAAAAAAAATCGTCCGTGTGTGTGTGTGTTTTCCCGACACAGTTCCTGTGGCGCCTGGGCACCGTCGGGGCCAGAGTCATCTCGTTGACCGCCTACGCGGCCATGTACAAATATTGGGTGCTGCTGGTGCTCGGCCTGCACTGGCTGTCCATGTTGCTGTGGCTGCATTCGCCCAAGAACGTGTTCCACGGGGAACGGATGTCCCCCAAACGCAAGGCGTTCCTGTTCGCGCTGCTGGCGTTCGTGTTCACGTTCGAGTACGTCAACCTGTTGGAAAACAATCACCGAGAGAAAATGGTGAGTGCCGGCGACATCGCAGGCTTGTTATTTGTTTGTTTTTTTTTTTTTATTATTTATTCATTGTATTACGCGCCAATTGGTTTTGGTTGATAAAACGAAAACAATAATTTTGAATTTAAATTCGAAACGTTAGTTTCAAATTTCTACGACTTGTCCGTTATAAATTCGATTTAAAGTTTCGAAGCTATTTATACTGCGTATAAAAATCAATAAATAAATATTTATATAATACGAATCAGATTTTTCTGAACCGACATTTGATCAAATTATAGATATTTTCTTCGTCGTTTCGCGCGGCGATTTACGAGCGTCTAACTTACGAGCTCCGTTTATGGAAATTTGTGTGATTCTAGATCGTAGACTTCTCGGGTTCTTGCGTTTTTGCGTTGTGTTTATATTATGCTAAACTTCGGGAGGAAAAAAGAATTTTTCTCCAATTACTTGAGCGTGAGTTTGCGTATTGATATTTTTTTCTCTCGAATTATTACACGCGCTTCTCGACGCGACTCGTTCGAGTGATGGACGTGCGCGTATTATACGAATATCTAATATTATTAGATCGTGACTGATTCGTGTTTTCATTTCAGTTGATGTTTTACGTGGTGATGGCGTTGGAGAACGCTCTGCTCATGTTCGTGTGGAGTTTGGGCAGCGGCGACGCGATCAAGCCGTTCGTCGTGCTCGGACTGTTCTGTTGCGGCCTCGTGTTCATGGCGATCTACTATCAGTTTTTCCACGTGAGGCGTTTGAAATACGAATCCGGCGGCAGACTGAGTAACGCTACCAACAGCAACAACTCGACGGCCAAGCTGGCGCTGGAAGCCAAGTACAAAGATCAACTGACCGTGCCCAACGGCAAAGTATGTACACCGCAAAAGTCTCGGATAACATGTGCATTTTCAAATGGATAATTTTTTTTCGGGGAGCAGGACAAATTGACGAATAAGGTTGGGTGTGGGTGCTAACGTTACGTAATCGTTTATAAAAAGGACGGCCTGGTAAAGTATAAGCCAAGTCGTTCTGCGGTCACTCTTAAAGTTTTTAGAGTCTAAACCGCGTACTCATTTTTTTCCACATTATTATTTGTTTTTTTTTTTTGTATTTTTCTTTACGACTTTCGTCGTAAATTATTTTCAATAATCACAAAATATTATTAAATATATAAAATTATTTTCATACAAACTATTAAATATATTATTATTGTTTAAAATAATTTTATATATATTTAATAATATTTTGTTATTATTTATGATTATGAGTAGAGTTAGGATGTTGATGTCTTTTGCATTTTTTTCCTTCGATACCATACAATGCTATCCTAGCTAAAAATTTGTTTCGTGCTCCCTTGATGCAGAATATTCTAATTTTATTTTGCATTTTTGTGCATTTTTAACTATAAGTGCATTTTTTTTTGTTTTTTAACGTCATTTTTCAACATTTTTAAGTCATTTTTTCATCTTTCAGGTCATTTTTTTGTAGTTTTTGTACAATGTGGGGCATTTTTCTCAAATTTTAGATTAGATATTATATACCCAAGTTTGGAAACAAATTTAATTTATTTAAAATCTAACTTTGATATATAATGACTTTATATAATGCTTAAAATGTAAACGTATACTATTGTTTATTAATATTATATTACACCCATTATCACACCCATATCTCTAATAAAAATTATTATTTATAAATACATTTTTTTCACTCACTTAAGGTAATTTTTTGTGAAGTTTTTAGGGCATTTTTGCACTATTTTTAGGGCATTTTTGCATTCTTTTAGGTCATCAATAGGGCTCGGAAGTTGTAGGAGCTAAAAATGGTAAAATATGCACGAAAAAATTGCAAAATATGCATTAAAAATGTTAAATATGCGAAAAATGTAATAAATATGCAAAAAAATTATTCTGAATTTCAAAAATAAAATACATCAGATATTGTTAATATACATAAAAACTATTTATAACTGGTTGTCTTTTAACTTATTGAGCTGAAAATAAAATATTTTTTCAGTATTTTTTTTAATTACGAAAAAAATACATGTTTTCTAATAAGTACCTGTTATTGCATTGAACCACCGATAGTTTCTTAAGATTTTCTATTTCAAAGACGATTATTCGATTGAAGATTTTTAATGATGACAGTAAATACCTTCGTTGATCATTTTGAGTTTTATATTCAATATTAGTTGCAATATACAGGTTAAGAAAGAAAAATAATCAATTTTTTTGGACAAAATATGAAATATGCATAATATTGTGTGCACTTTTTTAGCTAAAATTGACAAAATATGCAAAAAATATGCATTTTTTTCAATTTTTTAACTCGCAATTGTACACTTCAAATTTCTAGCCAGTTCTGCTATAAATTGAGATCATTCAGGACAATATGCAATTCCCACAACTTCCGAGCCTAACTCTAATTATGAGCATTAACCATTAAAATATTAACACGATTACTTTGTTTATTTGTTTTCTATTTTTTTTTGTACGTAATATATGAACAATCGTTGTGTTTTCTCTCCCCGGACAGGCCGACCTGATACGGAGGCACAGCTTCAGCAGCGTCTACGAGAACATACCGCCGGGCGGCTACCACAACCAGGCCGCCGCGGTGGCCGGCGACCAGCCGCCCACGTTGCAGCGGAACCATCAGCGGTACTACAGCGCGCTGCCGGCCAGCGTGCACAACGGCATACCGGGAGTGTTCAACTGCCGGTTCACCAACCCGTACGTGGCGGCCATGCAGAAGCGCAAGAAGAAGAAGCCCACCACGTTCGTGCCGCCGCCGTCGTCGGGCGCGGCGGCCGGCGGCCGGGACAGCGTGGCGTTCTGGTGCAAGCCGCCGCCGTCCAACCACAGCCAACAGGGGTCCAGCGAGAACGAGAGCGTCGGCTCGCACGTGGACATCCGGCAGAAGTTGCAGGAGAAACGGCAGAACCAGCTGGCCGAGTTACGGGCCATCGAGGAGGAGATCAGGCAGGGCAAGCTCAAGGAGCCGGCCGAGACGGGCGGGGAGGTCCTGCTGTCGCCGCAAGGATACCTGCAGCAGCAGAACTGGATAGCGCCGCCGTACAACGGGTGAGTCGAGCTGGTTTGAGACGATTTCCGTCGGGAAAAATATGTCTCCAGATCTCGATATTTGTCTGGAAAAGTGCAAACGCTGACAAATACCGTGTTGTTATCGGTGATATTATTCTTTGCTCTCGAGAACCTTGTGTGAAAATTTTGAAAAATTTCATTCTGACGATTTCGATCGAGGAAAAAAATGTAATCTAGATCGATATTATTTGTCTGGATGAGACGAACGTAAATAATAATTATCTAGACCAGAGATTCCCAACGTGGGTGGTGGTAACAACCCCTTGTGGGCTTTTTTGTAGTTTTCAGCTGTGCGTTTTATACTTGAGCGGGCGATTCTACTGTGGCTTTCATTTTTCATCAAAAATAATAATTAAAGTAATATCCGGAATTATGCAGATATACATAATAATATGTATACACACTACAATATATGATTAAAATAACAGCCAAATGGATAATCTATAGCAGTGGTTTCCAACCTTTTTTATTCTACGCCCCCCTTTGTATATTTTTGAAACTCTCACGCCCCCCCCCCACCTTCTATAACGTGAAAAATATATCACTTTTTTGTGTACTTTACGAAGAAATAATTATAAAATATCCGGGATGAATTCAATTTTATTGATGATAATAATTATAATTTTTCATATTTTCCCTACATTTTAAAATAAAAATAATTTAATCAATAAAAATTGTATTTCGTAATAACTGCTTGCGCCTCCCCAGCAATGTGTACACGCCCCCCAAGGGGGACGCGCCCCCCAGTTTGGGAACCAGTGATCTATAGGACTATCTAGGTCCAACGTATTTCAACAAAATGTGTTTAATAGATAAAAAAAAAGAATTCACGAGGGAGTGGTAAATGGGAAAAGTATAGTTTATAAATATTTTTTTGACGACTGATATATCAGATCTCGTGAGATAATATTATAAATATATTATTGGTTTATTTCGTTTTTCTTTTGATAACTTAGTAATGTTTATTTTATTTTATATACTGTTAACTCTCTACTCCAACACAAGCTTAGATATACTTCTATATTTCAATTTTTATTTTAATCGATTCATGTGCAATAATGTGAAATAAAGAAAAAACTATATCTAAACCAGTGTTTCCCAAACTTTTTATCTTTACCACTTCCAAAAAAAAAAATCCGACTAACGCCCCCTTAAAAAAAATATTGTTACAAAAGTAATAAAGTAAATAATATGTATTGTTTATAAATATTTATATAATGTATAGGTACAAATGAAAATAAATATCTTAATGAGATAGATGTGGTTGGTGTCTTCGATTCAGCCATGATGTGAAAAACGTTTAAAATTTAAAGAAAATAATACACAACAAATTACGTTTTTCAACAAATTTAGATCACGTACGGTGTTTCTGTTATTGCGATAACGATAGATGAAACTGTCACCGCCCCCTTTTTGTAATGAAATGCCCCCCGATTAAGCTTGTAACTTCCATTGCCCCCCCTGGATAGCTCTAGCGCCCCCAAGGGGGTGATATCGCCCACTTTGGGAAACACTGATCTAAACGGTCTTTTAGTTTAGAGTAAATATAAAAACGAAGCTATAATTTTTTTTTTTTTTTCAATTTGTCCGTTGTGAGATTTTTGAAAATCTAAAAGTCTAGTAAAAAAAAAAAGGTCAGGTCAGGTATAATAATACGGTCGGTTTATTATCGTTTCAGCGGCGGTCAACGAGACGACGACGGCGGCGTGGACGGCGCTCCGGTGCCCGGACAACCACAGGCCGGCGATCAGGTGCTCACGCTCATGTACAAGTCGTACAGATCGCCGTCGGACCTGGACTCGCAGATATCGTTGCCGCGGTCGTACACGCTGCCCAGGGAGTTCAAGTTCTACCGGAAGGCCAGGCCGCGGAAGCCCGCGCGCTCCGATCACTTTGTCGCGTCCACCAACTCGAGCGACGGCGACGTGGACTCGGGCGACGACGAGTCGGACGGCTCGCAGCCGCAACTGTCGCCGCGGCCGTTGCGATTGCCCGACCGCAACGCGCCGGCCGTGCGACACGAGACCAAACTCTAACGAGGTGCCCCGTTCCAGGACACCTTGTCGTTTCCTTCGCACACAGGACCCCCCGAGCACTCCAAGGCGCGCCTTGGAATTTATATATATTTTTTAACGACCCCGGGACCGTTTCCTTCTGCGGGGCTCGCCCGATCCTGTGGTGTGTGCCCCCTCGCGAATGCGTTTTTTTTTCTCCGCTCACACATTGAAATTGATATTTTTCATATGTTCGACACTGTTTCGCTGTGAATCGCTCGATTCGACCCGAATGAGATCCGATTTTCGGCCTAGCGAAAAAACGATTTTATGATCTCCGACGACGTGATATTATGACGTTCCGACGAAACTCGGTCGAATTCAATTATGTACTTGACGTCGCCGTAACGGATTCGTTTTGTTTGCACTGCCGTTCCGAAGGAGGCGCACGATTTTCCGCGACGTCATGTCGACAAGTCGTGTTCGCGACGACGACGAGGCGAAAAATCACTCAACAACCGTGGTTTTGCCTCTCGGAAAAACGCTGTACAATAGTCTTCCGGATAAAAATCACGCGCGCCCAAACTATCGGGCACGCCGTCGTTTTTTATCACTATATTTAATATTATATATAATATAATTTTACTACGCGCCACAACAAGGCGCGTTTCTTTTCTTTTTATTTTCACACGGATATTATATTGTAAATATCGTTTTTTTTTTTTTTTTATCGTGTTTTATTATTATTATTTTTTTTCGATTATGACTTGCGAGTGTGCATTTCAAACGCTGATAAATATTTTTTTATATATATATATATATATGTGTATAATTTATTAGTTAAAATGTATAAATATATATATATACGTATATATAAATAAATACAAACTATTAAAATATTACAAAAACGAAATTATTAAAATACGAAACACAACGTTTCGAATTATATATTATATATATATATTTAATTGAGCCTAAAATTTACGTTTCGTAAAAAAAAAGAGGAAAAAAAAAAGTAGTACACTTATTAAGATTTAATTTTATGTTACGAAGCTCGGCAATCGTCCGCCGACGATTGATCAGTATGAAACCACCGCGGTCGTGGTTGTCGTTTAGTCGCACATGTCTCTCTCTTCGGACTCTTCCTCTTCTTCTATGTACTCTTCGTCCACCGTCGCTTCCTGTAAACATAACGGACGTCGGTCAGATCTAAACCGGCAAGCGATATCGTCGGTGATTTTCGCTCGTTTTCCGAGACAGTTTCCGGCCGGGGTTCGAGTTTCGATGGAGTTTATTTTCAAAAAGTCGATCGCTCGCGAAAACTCTTTTCGCATACGAAACGCGTTTGGAAAACCCAACAAAGATTCGACGACTAAGCAGTTTTAAACGTCGTCGACAAAATTGTCGGCGAATTCAAAGTAAAATATGAGAACATCGCGTTGTGGTCGATATAATATCAAAACGTAAATGATGGCGGCGATATCGTCGAGGTAAACGTGCAATCGAGGTTTTATTCGAAAGTCCCGAGTAAAATTAAACCGCGGGAACGTTTCGAATCGCGCCCGACCACAATAGACAACGTACCTGATACTGTTGGTATTCGGATATCAAATCGTTCACGTTGGATTCGGCCTCGGTGAATTCCATCTCGTCCATGCCCTCGCCGGTGTACCAATGCAAGAAAGCCTTTCGCTTGAACATGGCGGAGAACTGTTCGGTAATACGTTTGAACAGCTCCTGGATGGCCGTGGTGTTTCCAATGAACGTCGAGCTCATCTTGAGGCCGCACGGCGGTATGTCGCACACGGCCGTTTTCACGTTGTTCGGGATCCAGTCGACAAAGTAGCTGGAGTTTTTGTTCTGCACGTTCAGCATCTGCTCGTCCACCTCTTTCATGGACATGCGGCCGCTGTGGAGAGATAATCGTTTAAAACAATCGAGTACGGAAATCTAGTCGAATCGTGCAAATTGTTCTCTATTGTCAACGGTTAGGTTAGTTCTATCGAAACGATAACGCGAGTAAACCGTTTCGAATTATTATCGTTCTCTAACAATGTAATCAACGCCCTATATATGACGTCTACGTCGCCGTACGACCGTACTTAAGGTAAGGCGGGGTAAAAAGTTAATGGTACTTTTTTAGTAAAACGGTCGTTAAATAGACTGTGTGTCATTCGCGTTCAAAAATATCAGAAGTACTATGATGTGAAAACTCACGGGGAACCCGAATATTTGCACTCAATATAAATTATCTAGATAAGTCATCTTTTATCTTATCTAGATAAATAAAATTGTGAGTCATTTAAATAATTATCTTAGATGAAAATTGCATTTATCTTAACACATTTGTCTCGATAAATTACTAGATAAATTTGTCCGAAAAATTGCATATATGTATTTTAGATTAGTTTAGTATCTACTTGAAATGTTTTTTTTTTTTTATGATTCAAACGAAAAAATCAGTGAGGCAGCTACCTCGGGCGGCAAATTTTTACGGCGAAAACATAAGATTTGAAATGTTCTAAAATTAAAATTGTGGATAGGCACTGTGTCAATAGTTTTGTCAATGTAAATGTAATTTATGGCCGTTAGTCTTAAGCCGCGTCCAGACCAAAGTAACATATTTGCTAAACATTTGTGAATAATTAACAAATGTGAATTAGTTTTACATTCCCGATGAAATTGACCAATCAAGTTTTTCATTTTTTTTTTCGACTTCTAATTTTTCAATATTAAGAATTTTTGAAATTTCACACCACGCGTCATTTTTTTTTAAATTTATTTTTCTACTCGGGTTGAGTTTGGTCCCATAATATTTGTTTTTCATGATATAAATCAATCAGATGACAAACACTTTCTTTCGACCATTCCATTATTTGATTGAAAAAAAAAAATGAAATATCCGTTCAAAAAGAAATTTACGGGTTAAAATAATATGCTATGACGTGTATTTATAAAATATGTTTATTGACAAAATTTTACCGGTCTGGACGTGTCAATACATTGTCAGAGACTATGTTTATAAACATTGTCGCATTTTTCCCGGGTCGAATGGAAAACAAAAATTTGTTGGAGACAATGTCGCCGACACAATTTTTGGTCACAAATTTCAGAAACATTTCTGATTTTTGTCGCCGGCGACACATGTTTCTGACAAATGTTTCTTGGTCTGGACGCGGCTTTGAATAAAATAAATTATCTGTTTTTTTTTATATAGAAAAAAATCAATTTATCTTTTATCTAGAATCTAGATAATTTGTATTTATCTTTCCCCCAACACTGGTCAGAACCGAGAGTAATACGAGTACGTATATCGTTTTTTCGTCGTCTACAGTTTGGATTCGATATTATATGATATTATTGCCGGCGGAGTGGGACTTATTGAAACTCGTAAACTCTCGATCGTTACCGGAATATGGCGGCCACGGTGAGGTAGCGGCCGTGCCGGGGATCGCAGGCGACCATCATGTTCTTGGCGTCGAACATTTGCTGCGTGAGCTCGGGCACGCTCATGGCCCGGTACGACTGGCTGTTGCGCGCGGTGAGCGGCGCGAACCCGGGCATGAAGAAGTGCAGCCTGGGGAACGGCACCATGTTGACGGCGAGCTTGCGCAGGTCGGCGTTCAGCTGCCCGGGGAACCGCAGGCACGTGGTCACGCCGGACATGGTGAGCGACACCAGGTGATTGAGGTCGCCGTACGTCGGCGTGCCCAGCTTGAGCGTGCGGTAGCAGATGTCGTACAGCGCCTCGTTGTCGATCAGGTACGTCTCGTCCGTGTTCTCCACCAGCTGGTGCACCGACAGCGTCGCGTTGTACGGCTCCACCACCGTGTCCGACACCTTCGGCGACGGCATCACCGAGTACGTGTTCATTATCCGGTCCGGGTACTCCTCGCGCACCTTCGATATCAGCAGCGTGCCCAGCCCGGAGCCGGTACCGCCGCCCAGTGAGTGGGCCAGTTGGAATCCCTGCACGAGCGTTTCGTCCATTATTATTAAGAACAACAATATTATTATTCACAAGTTACAGGAGTTGTGCGCAGTGGCGTACATACGGGGGGGGTTTTCGGGTTCAAACCCCCCCCCAGGACCAAAAAAAAATTGATATTATTGATGAATTTTTTATTATTAATTATCCGTGTATACACAAACATACGTCATAATAATATGACTATTGAGTATACACTATACTTTACCAACAACGAAAAAAGATTTTATAACGAAATTATGGGTGCCATAATATATCAATCAAAATAGGCATTAAATGTCATAAAATTTTGATTGTATACAGTCAGTTAGTTGCGTGCAGACAAAAATACATATTAATATTGTCGTTATCTCGACCGACTCGATCGGACAACGGAGAAAAAACCGATTATAATCGTCAAAGTTTGTGTGAACAATTATACGATAAAATGGATTCTATTTTTATAGCACTATCGTAAATGATCATGTTAAACATTTTCGTTAAATAAAATTATGAATTTTTCGTTCATTCTGTTTTATTCTGCCGTTGGAGAAGTTTATGAAAAATGGGTAGTTTTAAAGAGAAGGTTTTAGTGTTAGTTATTTTTTTAAACCCCTCCCAGAGCAAATTTGAAAGTACGCCACTGGTTGTGCGTATTGTTCTGCGTGTTCGATTCATAGCCGACCACAAGCTAGAGAAGCCTGAGCTATACGACAATGTCGAGTTTAAAAATTGGGAAATTAAAAAGCGCATGTTTCGTCCGTTTTCAACATAACACAACGCGCTAATGACGCGGAAAACGTGCGTTATTTATTGTTATTTCCTATTGCCGACTATATAAGAGCTATACGAGCTACTACGAGCTCTTTCACACGAGACACTTTGTGGCCGGACACTAGAATCCAGATTCAAGACACAAAAAGTGTCCCGAAATAATGAACCTTTCACACGAGACACTAGTCGTACGCACGTGTGTCTGATTCGATTCAACACAAATATTTCTTTAAATATTCATCGGTCATCCAACCATGGAGGTAGAAGAAGCTTATTGTTACTTTACTGTTTAATTAAAAGAAAACATAAAAAAAAATAAACGCCAAAGACTTCATCGGGTGCATCCTATTGTTGGTGCAAGAATAGAAAAGGGTAATTTTAATGTCCCATTTCCCGATCTTCTAAAGTACGAGTCGAAAATTTTTAATTTTTTTCGCACGTCCAGTAAATCTTATTTTGAATTACATAATTTAATAAAAGAAGACACAAAAATATGAGAAGATCTATTTCAACTGAACTGTCCTGTTTTACAGTTTTATTGGCGTAATGGGAGTGTGATGTGTTCCATAACGCAAGGCGACGTTCAATTTCAATTTTTAATTTATCAGTATCGAAACTCGTACTTAAATTTTTTTGGAAACACGCGTGTCCCGTTTGAACGTCCTAATTAAAGTGCATGTACAGACACTGTGTCCGGACACTAGCGGGGAAGAGACACTGCGATTCCGTGTTTTTACGTGTCCGGACACGAATTCCTTATCAGTGTCTCGTGTGAACGCGTCTATTTATGTCAATGTATTTTCAGCCGCGCGATTCTTCCGAGACACACGTGGCCGGCCACAAAGTGTCTCGTCTGAAAGGGGCCTAGAAAAATCTTAAAAAATTAAAATTTGGGACATGTGAGGGGTGTCCTTTTCCAAAACAACCCATTACCAAAAACATGATTTTTCAGCAAGACCAATTTTCTACGTATTACAACATTGTTGAAAGTTATTAAAGTTTAAGTATTTAATTGAACTATGGTTCTATAAGTAGAATAATTAAAAAATTAACTCATTTTTGTTAATATTTATACCTTTTTTTCAAGATTTTATACATCTATTTTGTGCAAAACATACCGTTTCCTGGAAATAGTCTTCTAAATAACCTTCTTTAAAACTTTTAAAGATTCGGCTCACGGAAATCGGCAGTTTTGATGAAAATGTCAATTTCACATCGAGTTTTACCGAGGAAATAATGCATTTTGTCAAAAATTATACGATTTGTCGTGTTTTTTTACATAATATACGTATTTCCATGTATAACTCAATTTGGTCGGAAATGGAAATTGGCAGTTTTGGTAAAGAACCCCTCGTATATTTTTGATAATTTTTCGCCTTTAACTATTATACACCTATGGCCTATAATAGGTGATTATGGTATTATAAGTATTATAAGTATCGCCCAGGGCCCAGCAAAAAGCCGATAAGTTAGTAATGAATTCGTCGACTCGGACGCTTTATTCGCGATTTGATTTCGTCGCGAGCGAATCGGATTAGAGCGAATAATATTGCGGTGATCGCGTCGAGTGCGGGGCGGTCCGTGTTTTATCGTAGTCTCGTACCTGCAGACAGTCGCAGGTTTCGCTCTCTTTTCGCACCACGTCCAACACGGCGTCCACGAGCTCGGCACCTTCCGTGTAATGTCCTTTGGCCCAGTTGTTGCCGGCGCCCGATTGGCCGAACACAAAGTTGTCCGGTCGGAACATTGCACCGTAAGGTCCTGATCGGATGGATTCCATGGTGCCGGGTTCCAAGTCGAGCAACACGGCTCGCGGCACATACTTTCCTCCCTCCGAACGGTTGGCGGCTAAAACCCAACGAAACGAATAATTATTATTTCAACTATTACAACGAAATTAATTAATATAACCGCCATACGGTACGTACGATTTACACTGGTTACAGTTATAAACTTAAAAGTGCTATATGACCGTAAACCATGAAGAACTATAAAACGGTATTGTACTATAGCTGACCCGGCAAACGTTGTTTTTCCCATATATTTCTAGTGAATTTTGTAGTATAAAAAAATAACTGACTTATTGTAAGTATGTCGGCGTCGGCGTCTACGATTTAAAGAGGAATGGAGCGCGCAATTTCGGTAAAAGTTATGTAATAATAATTAGGGAACTGATTTGAATGCAAATTGCATTTTTTTCTGAATGTCCGAAAACATTGCTTTCCAAGCACTAAGTTCATTTCATACATCAAGGAATTAAAAAATGTAACTTTTATTTTGCATTTTTTGACATTTTAAGTGCATTTTTTATGTTTTCAAGTCATTTTTATAATATAGGAATGGATAAAATTCGATAAAAATGAAAATTAATATTTATTATGTTACGAAATTACGAAATTATTGTTGACACGAATGTTGTATTTCACGAAGTTATTGAAAATGCCAAAGGCCAAAACTTCAGATGTTTTTCGTTTGCGTTCATACGCAATTTTATACATATATTTTTCATAATAATGTGTTTTTTTATAAGTTTCAAATTCAAAATTGTGTTTTTATTGATTTTAAATACATTTTAAAAGTTTTTTAGGGCATTTCTGTAGTGCATTTTTTTTATATCAAAGCATTTTTTTAAGGCATAAAGTCGTATTTTTTTAGGACATTTTTCTTATTTTTTAAGACATTAAAATCCGTTTCCTAGTAATAATATATGACGTTGCAAAATCCATAGCTTTTGGTAAGAAATCGTCGGGTTTTTCGATGACATAACAATCTATTTTTTATAAAATGCAAATTACCACGCACTCGCCGCTGATCGTTGCATCTCAAAATCTAGCCCGTGAAAAGTTTTTCCCGGTATGAGGGAGAAATAACGTTCTTCGTTTTCAACCCCTTTAGGGGTTGGATTTTGAATAGTAAGATTTTTCACCGACAATATTGTTATTTTCTAGAGATACGTAATCCAAACCAACCCACCCTCCAAGGATACACGGCTAGAATTTCTAAACGTGACAAACGACGTTTTTATATAGATTTGTCTGCGGTCACGGCACGCGGGTAGCGTCCGTATTATATAAATGTGTCCTGTCTGTTGGTCCTGTTTTCGTTGACCGCGGTGGGCACGGTTAATATTCCAACTACGAGTATAATAATTTAGACCTACGTCATGGGACACGTTTCCGAGTTCGGCTTTTTCGCCGTCGTCAATTGTCAATAATTCTTTCCTGCTCGTTCTCGGCGGATTGTGCGGGTAATCAGCCGTCACTAACCCACGATGACGCGCCTTACGAATACGGGGGGCCCCGACCTTGGGTTAAGAAATAATGTACTCGGTAAGTTTTTCCACGTCCGACCACTTTAATTAGGTATTTTTCCATCTATCGTTGTTTGCGTATTAGTCACCTTTTTTTTCTATTCCGTGTTGTTATTTTTATTGCAGCTCATTGTGTAGTAACAGCAATTCATAATAAACATTATGATTACGTATCAAATGTCAACGTTATAATATTACGGAATAATATTTGCTTGTACATATTAAAAGCTTTAAATTACATAAATCACGCGTAGGTAATGAATATTCGACTTCGATCTACGACAAGTAGGATATAAAATTGATTAAATAATAATTCGTATTAAATAGAATCGAAACGGTTGATATTACAAATGTAATAATGTAGATATTGCTTCGATAAATGGTACACACAATATTGTTGAAAATGTACAAAAACCTAAGGAATTTGAACATAGTTGAAAATAAAACGAATTGCTTTTCGTACGACGACGGTGTTGCATTTTGTTATGTTATTTAAAATCGTCGTCGTGCGATTGTTTAAAAATATTATATTACACAAACGTGTTTGTACGACGTAAATATAAATAAATATGACGAGTGAATTTTAGCGAAAAAGTAACTGTGTCGCGAATTCTATGGAATTTTGTCGGTCCGACAAAGTAAAACGCAAGTGTGCAATCGCAGTGTCTTACCAACAGCGAAATTCAACGAAAAATAGCACTTGATGCACGCATTAATACATTATATGCGCGTCGCATGAGAATTTCGGTCCGTGTTTTTCAAAAACATTCACAAACTGCCCGGGTAGGAAATTCGACTAGAAAACGTCCGGAAAATTTATGGAAAAACTATTCCGAAACTATTTCCGTATATAATCATAATTTTAATCGAATACAAAATCGATAATCAGTGCGTAAATTATCATAATAAACCGAATATGATTTTTTTTTTTTTTTAAGAAAATATCACTAAGGTTTTATTCATAACCATAACTACGGAAAAATGACACATTTTGTAACGTATAAATGCATGGTAAATTGAATGAATTTATTTCTCTCCGGAAATAGTGTTGGGACTTGAAAATCCCTCAACTCGAAGATATAGTTATGCCTTGCAGCGATTGTACTCGGATTTGATTTTTGAAAAACCCCTTTTAATAGATCTTGAAAAGAATCCATATCGTTTTAGAAAAAATTACTGTTTAACTAAAAATTTTAAAAGGGGCGTTTTACTCGAAACCTCTTTTTCTCTGTCTTTCGCGCAGAACACGATTTTCGCTCCTGGATGTATTGATTAAATAATAATAATCGATCGTAACGTATTTTATCAGTTATCCTTTATGACTTTACCCAACGTCCGAACATTATAATAATATTATCTATGATATGCATTTCACAGCTCGCGCGTTTTGTAAATAGTTGTACGCCATTGTAAAAATGTCGAGACGCGATAATAATTATTATCGTCGTCGATTAAGGGGGCCCTCGCCGTTGAACTCGATAACGTCGCGACCACACAAGACGACATAATTTATTATTAACGACTAGCGTATTTTATAATAATAATATCAAGTGTGCCTTACCGGACCCTTCGTTGTAGTAAACGTTAATGCGTTCCAGTTGTAGATCGGATGTTCCCTTGTAGAAGCCCGTGTAGTCGATTCCGTGTTCTTCGGATATGACTTGCCAGAACTGAAACAAAAAAAAACCACGTTCGCCACATTAAAACGACAATAGAAAAACTATGTCAGCGTTCAGCTGACCGGAAAGGGGTAAAAACTGACGATTCCAAATGAAATATCGCCTGGTGAAATTGGAAAAAAAAAATGTAATTTTTCACAATAACGCTTAACGTTTTGATTTTAGTTCCACAATTATTAAAGAAATTCGAAAAATAAATCGTTGGAAAATCGGTGCGACCTCGTTTTACATCGCTAAAAAAACAAAAAGGATTCGACAAAAAAAAAAAAATTACTGATATATTTTTTGAACTTTACTGGATGCGATCATAATGTCGATTACCGGTACATCATATCCTGCATTCGGTTAGTTGGCTAATTATATATATTTATAAAGCCATCGTATGTTGATTTGCGTTTTGGAAAAATAGTTTTATCGAGTGAAAATCGCGAGACAACAACAATTAATTGTGTACTAATTTCAAATGTGATTTCTTCACAGAGTTTTGATTTTCCAGGACATCTGATTCTAATCGACGACGGAAACCCGTTCGAATTCCCACGACCAACCCCCTCGAAAGACACGATCAAACGACTTTTTAATAGCGGACGTAGATTTTCGGATGCAAATAACGCGCGCATAATAATCGTCGTGACGCGACACGCGTTAAGAGCGATAATTTTCGACGGTAGCACATAATTTCACTAACCTATCATAGAACATAATTCGTATATTTAAGACTGTTTTTTTTTCCCCAATAAACGTGGGAGCGTTGATTTTTAAAAAAAAAAAACATTTAAACGTAAAACGCGACCTATTATTGTCACGACGACGCCTTATTATTATCATTAATTTGAATATTATATACATCGTCGAAACACCTCAATAGTTCAAATAAGAACGCGTACACTTTGTAGTATACATTTTAAGCAGGTAGACTCTCGGCCGCCATGTTTAGCATCTCATTTCATATTTAATTCTTTGGCCAAACCAAAAATCGCATGGCCTCGGACAGTGATGGCCCTACCTTACGAAAAATATTGGCTCCGCCACTGCGGCGCGCGTTCGACCTCCGCCCAGGACGTCGTTACGAGGATATACAATCATAATAATAATAATAATAATAATAGCGAGTATGTACTCAGATTACATCTCGTAAATGAAATATATTTACTGTACTAGTCGAAGGGATTGGCCCGAACGAGACCGGTCGGCGTGTTTTGCCAAAACAATAGAAATAGTCGCTCGTAGACTGTTCTCCTTTTGTCACAATAATAAACGATTTGTTGTGTTCCGACCGATTTCCACGTGTGTGTGTGTGTACACGTCAAAACACAATAATGAAACATTTTCGCCCGACAACACGCCCCACAAACATATTCGCCAAAGGATCTCGTCTATATACGGGGTGGGGCAGTGAATCGGGCGATTTTAAAATAACTATAAAAACCCAACGAGTATTTTTTTTAACAAATATATTTATATAACCTGAAAGTATATGAAATAGCATTAAAGAAGTGTTAATTTGTTATTTAATTTTTATAAATGATATCTGCAAGATGGCGCGCCATTTCGAAGCAAGCATTCGTGAAGGCGTCTTTGAAAACTGGTCATGACGTTTCGCAGGATTTCCGGTGAGATTTGTGTCACCTCTTCTCGTATTCTTTGTTTAAGATCATCAAGTGTCCTTAGTGGTGTTTGGTATACTCTACCCCCATAGAAAAAAATCACAGGCCGTTAAATCAGGTGAACGTGGAGGCCATGGAACATTCCCATTTCGAGAAATTATGCTGTTCGGAAACAAATCTTTTAGAATATTCATACTCACTCTAGCTGTATGACTCGTAGCCCCATCTTGCAGATATCATTTATAAAAATTAAATAACAAATTAACACTTCTTTAATGCTATTTCATATACTTTCAGGTTATATAAATATATTTGTTAAAAAAAAATACTTGTTGGGTTTTTATAGTTATTTTAAAATCGCCCGATTCACTGCCCCGCCCTGGATGTACTTATCCGAGTATATAATATGTAATTATATTTTTTTAATTTTTAAGCGACGCGAAAACAAAAAAAGGAGAATTAATAATCGGCTAAATTATCCGAATAATAAAAAACCGATCGCGGCGCAGACTTACGTATCAGTGGCGTATTTACGGGGGGGGGGGGGGGGATAGATCCCCCCTCGGTCTTTTTTACCGACAGATATAATAATGTTATATGTATTGCAGAAATACAGAACAAAATTATTATCGACTATGTATGAAAATAATTAAATTAGTACTATAAAGAATACGGTTTTATAAATTTTTCCGTGTACTTGATAACAATAATAATAGTGTGTTCAACCGTTTGGTTGTGACGGTAAGTGTACCCTCCCCCCCCCCCTTCGAGGAAATTATATGTTTGCCGACGTTTGCTCCTCTCCCCCCCCCCCTTGATAAAAATCCTAAATACGCCACTGGTTTACACTAGCTGTGAAAAAATAACGAGACGTTTCTCGATAAGATCAGCTCGTACGGAAAATAATGCTGCCTGCCCTCGCGCTCACCACGCTCCCTAGAATTTTAATCTTACATCTTGGACGCCGCCGTCGCCGACTCTTTTTTATTGTACCAGTCGTAGTAAACGCATTTGTACAGTCCCCCCCCCGCACATCCTTGGGCAGCACATCCTGCGGTACTACGCGCGCACACACAATCGTAAACGAAAACGCGTAAACCACGTGCGATTATCGTACATTAGTCTTTCGTGTGTGCCTAATCTTCGTGAAGCCCGAGTCGTCCGGTCGTAAACACTAGACCGTAATAATAATCGTATAATAATAACATAACGAGCGTCTTCTCCGGGATACGCAACGCCGAGTTCGCTCGGGTGTATAATTATTTTTTCACTACTACGCGGCGGAGGCATAGACCAGAAAAATAAACGCGCCGAATTATACAGGGTGGTGTCTCTGCGATTCGTCGCTGTTTTCGATGAAAACTCCATTTGGCGACTAAGTAGGTTGTTTTCGATATAGACGAGGTTGCGATGGTGCATGTAAGGGCGACACGGTTATAAATATAGATTTGTCATCGATGTCTAAGCGTGTGTTTTTAGGTTGTCGCGATCGACCGGAAACGACAAAAAAAAAGGTCGTTCTGAATAAATAATAATGTACGTTTTATAGATATACGTATACGTATGTGAATGGGTTACACTTTCTTAATTTAAACCAGTGATTCCCAACGTGGGCATTTTTTATTTTGAAGGGGGCGTTTTTATGAGGGGGGCGCTAAAGGGGGCGCTCATCTATCATTTAAATTTTTTTTGTTTATAACTGACTGTAATGAAATGTATAACTGCGTAGAATAAAATACCTAATGAAATCCACAGAATTATGTAGGTATAATATTTATAGACACTTAAATAATATCAAAATAATTATTATCTTGACTGGTACTTGACGATATTATTGTCTTATCGGAGTTATCGTATAGATTCCGAAAATTAACTAAATTGTAGCGTTCAAATGTTAAATGATATTTTGTCTTAAATTAAATAGCTTATTAAAAAAATAAAACGTTTATCATTTTAAAAAATTGATTGGGGGGGGTGGTGTGAGATTTTTAAAATCTAAAAGGGGCGTTGAGTAAAAAAAGGTTGGGAAACACTGATTTAAACGCTTCATTTTACAGTTTTACACCACAAACATTCGACTATGTTTGATTACAAATTATTAATTTTATGCCATCGAGTTTATTGAAAAAAAGTTTGTTTATTTAGTTTTCCGGAGAAAAATTGGGATAATACATTTTTCATTACTCCCACTCTGTTCCGTTATTTTTAAATCCTCGAGAAACGTCCTGGTAATAAATAAATATTAATCTAATAAACATTATTAGTAATTACTAATAATTATCATTAGTATTGTATTGTTTACGCGCGTGTCGGCTGCGTATTAGTCATAAACGAAGACGTTTATTGAAAAGTCGACCGCGTTCGTCGCGTGTCTCGTTCGCGCGCGTATTTTTCATATTTTATGATTTACGCGCGGACTTCTTTTCTTTTTATTATATTCGTAAGACGTTTTCTCGTGCGAAAATTCGATTTTTTTAAAAATATACCTATCGGAAAAATTAAATATGAACATGCAAAATCACGATTATTATTATATTATAGCGACGATCCGATTTTTACAACCCCCGACGGAATAAACGTTTTGTCGGTATAGAAGTATACGACTTATTCGGTGCTCGTTTAAAGCCACGCGATTCTCGCACCGAAATGCCGTCACGGTTCTTCGTAAACGACGACTCGCGTGTGCGAAACGACGTGTGTCTGACGTTGACGTTAATCAGTATTATAATATTATGAATTGGGTAAACACCAGTAACCGTAGGTACACACGTAGAGGAAATCCTCAAGGAAAGGCATCGCCACCACGCGCCCCGGGAATTACTCGAGGATTTTATTTTTCAGTCGTCGTACTACTCACCCTACAACCCACACGAACAACTTTGAACTGCACAGTCCGGCCCGCGCAGTTTTCCCTTTTGGAATTTCGAAGAGGATTTTCGGACTGCGCAGGCTGACATAGGCCTCAAAGGCCGATCCTACACACGTGAAGGAAATCCTCAAGGACTGGACTGCGCAGTCCAAACCTTGAGGATTTCCTCTACGTGTGTACCTGATGACATGTTTCGACGCTTATAAAACGTATTCGAACCGTTTACCCGCCGTCCTGCAAAACATTGAAGTATACGAATAGACGTGTTCATTTATTTTTCTCGTTCGGTGCGTAAATTAGTTTTGGATTTTTAGTCGAGCCGAGAGAGAGAGAGAGAGAGAGAGAGAGAGTTAACGACATTTTTTTGTTTTGTTAAATCAAATTGTTTGCAAAGTCGTTTTCGAAAAAGACTATAATCAAGTATATACTTGAAATCCGCATGAGAAAATCTTGACGGTTTTTACAGTCACTCGCCGCCGCTCGTAATCGTTTTTCAAACGTTTTATCGCTTTTGCAAGAAGATAGACTAACCACATCCTGAGACCGACGCGCGTACGGATTCAAACAATAAAGGAATAAAATAATTTCCGCTCGTGTCATTCTATGGAAAAAAAAGTCGCGTGACGTTTTAGATAAAATTTATGTTACACGACAATAAATTACATTTAGCTTTGGCGAAAATATAATATAAAAACGACTCTCGCAGTTGTCTCAATCGTATAATATAGTTTCAACGCTTGGAAAATAAAATGGAAAATTTTAAAAGTCGTACCAGTTAGATTCTGTAGAAAGCGCAGGGGTATGAAGGAAGAGCATTTAGTTTTACAATTATTATTATACTCGTTAGAAGAGACTAAAAATGAAAAGATTTTCGGGTTTATATTAATTTAGAAATTAAGCGCGCACTCGGGGAACGATTTCGCGAAACCCGACGTGCTTTCTTAAAATCAAACATCAAAATAATATTCTGTTCTTAATAATCGGAACAGTATAGTATGCGACAAATCGTAAGAATTTATACGAGTATGTATTATTATTATACGTTCGTTTTTCACTACGAGAACACTCGACGTTATTCTCAATAACAAAATATTATTAAATATATTAAATTATTTATGAGAAGGGCTCGGATTTTAAAGCATAATAAATAACACAAAAAGCACGAAATTGTTTAAAAAAAGAAAAAATGAAGCATATTTATTTTTAAAAAGCAAAAAAAAGCATGACTAAAAATTAACATAAATTAATTATAATTTTATAAAACTGAATAAAAAAAATTGAGAAATTTATTTAAATTAAAAAAAGAATTTACTACCATGTATTTGGCAAGATTTTCAGAAGTGAAACTGACTCTATTGTCTGACAGGATGTTATATCTATATTCATAATATTATAAATTATTATTGTGGGTTTTCACATTTCTTATTAATTATATAAACATTTTTTTTATTACTATTGCATAATAAACATATAATAATTCCACAGCTAGAATAACTGAAAAAAGCAATAAAAAAGCAAAAATAAATTCGTTTATTTGGAATCAGATTAACGTGAAACGAATTTATGTATAAAAATTAGATTTCTATCTTTAATATATAAAAAGAAGCATTTGCTTTAAAATCCGAGCCCTATTTATGAGTATTGACCATTAAATATTAATGTAATTACTTTGTTTATTATATATAAATAAAAATTCACCCGACAATAATAATATGGTTTCCTTCGTTTGCCGCATAAACGAAAACAGGACGGGAACGCGTTATTTCTTCGCTCGAAATATTTACGACTTGACGAGTGCCCCTTTTCCTTCTTTTAACTGCCAAACCCTCGTGAGTCGCGACAATGAGGCGGCGGGCGAGGTGTATCGTACGGTCAATTGACAGAATTCACTCGTACGAGGAGAAACACGTCTAATCTAAAAGACCTAAAACGGGACTCTACACAGTCTACGCACACGTACGCGTGTTTTTTTTTTTAATACGCCGCGCACATTATTATTATGTACATAATGCCCCGTGGCGTGTGTGTGTGTTCGATAATATTATCCAATGTTTTGTAAGTGTGTGTGCGCGCGCGCGCGCGCGCGAACACGTACGATGGAAATATTTCTGATGTGGCATGTTTATATTAATTTTCGTTGTATTTTATTTTTATTTTTTTTCCCGACATTCGAAAGCCAATGTTATTTTATAAAACTCGAAAACAACCACGAGCGAAATATCACGGCTCGCCCCGGTACGACGAGACGTGTAAACCACAAGCGTATTATTATGTACAATTGATATTATATTTTAGTGTAAGAAATAATTCTTGTTGACGCGTTCGCGGGCCATTCGATGTAGGAAATAATCATATACGTATATTGCGGCATTGTAAGTTTCACAAAATCGCCGATTTTCAAACGGAATCGACAATTATTATTATTTTATTTTCTTTTATATAATTATTATCGATAAAGTACACGTCATTGCCAACGTGTAAAGAATTTTTACGCGTACCTACGACGAAGCTTTTTATAAACTTTTTACAGAACCGATAAATTCCTAGTTTTACTCGGGATCTAAAAATATACGGGACGTTACTGTAAACCGAACGGTTTTCATTTTCCCCGTATACGTGGTGTACTGCAGTAAACGGGAATGCGCGCGGAGAATGTTCAAGAAATAAATGCATCGTCCTCGATTTACCGTGACGTCATTTTGTATCGTGATGAGTTTATTAAAATGTTCTTCCGCTTTTCTCATTGTCTTATTGTAGGCATATTAAAAGAACGGTTTCCAAGTTCATTAATCTCTAGATTTTCGAATAATAATAATAATAATTGACGACACGACAGCGGCGGCGCGCGGCGGCGCGTAAATGTGTTTTTAAATGCGTTACACAACCTCTTTATCTTCGTCGTTCGACGGACAAACGCTGTTATTTCAAACCGTCGTCGGAATGCATCTGAGATATTCGGATTGCTCGTAGTATTTTTATGACTTGACATTCCACTTTCTAATGGTCCACACACGTTAAATCGATTAATACGCTTGAATAATACGAAAAAATGTCAAAAATTCTAGGCATTCGTAGTTCGTACTATTCATTTTTTTTTTTATTTTCATCATATTATGTTAAAATTAAAACGTTAATCTTCGCCGTGTCGTCATTTGCGTTTTTCAATACTTGATGTTTACCCGTAATGCAACTGCTGTACGGTCGAAAAATACTGCATCGATTTTAATTCGAATATCAAAATCTCGATACAATAAATTAACCGTCTGGCCGAACAAAGTCGAATAACAACTCGTAAATAGTTACGTCAGTCATCGGAACAATTTTCAATTAACGTCTGTGTCGGCTCTTTCAGGGCCAAATCTGATGATAATCCCCTTTTATTTTATTTTGCCCTGTTCCGCACGGATCGGCGGCCTGCACAATGTGCAACGTACAATGTACACGTTCACACCGTTTTGATTATAAAACGTCAATAATACTTATTTATAATCGCACAAGTGCCAATATTGTTCGATATGGAAATTATTCGAGCACATACAAGACACGTTCGTTTAATGAACCGAGTTAATAAAAAAAAATCAACGTCGTCCGATAAACGTTTTATGCCATACTATTTCCATACGTTCACGCCGATCGCAACGTGAACCGGCGATAAGGAAAATAAATACAGCTGATGCGGTTTGACGAATTTTATAATCGGCAAATATGATTCGCAGCGCTGTAGTCGTCGTTTATGACATCCTTTGTCTTCGTAGCGCTATTTGCAACTATTTTGTAATAATATTATGTACATAATAATATAATATATTTTAATACGAGTCCGTGAAACGCGTTCAATGTCAATAATATTATATCAGTAATTATTGGTTTCTCCGCGACGATAAGCCTTTTTTAAATTTCAACGTTATCAGAGGAAACGGCCATTTTTTTTCCTTTTATTCAAATCACTCGTGTTATATTTTATTACCATTTTAGATACCGTTTAAAAATACGTCATATCCGTCAAATCGTTTATAATAATATAATTGCGCGATTTGTTATATCGCATTGATTATGGCAATTATGCGATTAAAATTGTTCAAATAAAATGTATTATAATGTTCTAATAACCATACACGACGATCGTGTTTGTAATATTCTGTTCGATTATTTTTAATTGTTTTAAACTTTTTAATCCTCATTTCAAATTTAGGAAGTAAATATTATGTAACGTTCCACGTCCACGTACATCATGCTACGCCGCACGTCTGGTTTTGGCAATGATAAACATTCGTCGGATTGAGAGACGGAATGAAAACAGAGAAGTTTCCTGCGGTAGTTTTTTTTATTAGTTTACCGAACCACGAATTTTCACATCCATGGAACGCCTTTGTTACAATACAAAACTATTTTTTTATATCTTATTTTTCTCGTAAAGCAATATATGTTTTTATAGACACGGCTACTTGGACTTTGTTGAGTGACGAACGTCAACCGACTGAACTTCTCCGGCACGTGAAAACTTGAAAACTACAACTATGTCAAATAATACTGAGATATTTTCAATTATCAATACTTATATATTATGTATTGTGAAAATAGAGATGACGACACAGAAAATTAACGAAACGTTATTGAAACGTTTGATTGAAAAAACGAACGTGACTTTTAAATAGATTATGTGTGATATACGTTTAAAATCGATCGATTTAGGAGCGAGTACGAAAAGGATTTGTGTCATGTTTAGTTGCACTTGTGTGTTTTACATCAGCTCAAAGACGTCAATGAGGGAAAATGGCGTCCTGTAAAGCATTGCTCACGTGGGCTTCCCAACTGGGCTCACCCCTTCAGCGCAATAATGCCCTGGATAAAGCTTGTCGATAAAACAAAAGAACTACGTGTTTCGTTAGTTATAAAACGAAATGAACAAAATTTTCCTATACCTACACTACCACTCAAATTTCGATAATAGTTAATAATTATTAGAAACATTTTAGTGTAGTAAATATTATGTTATGTAATAAAAAATGAAGTAAATACATTTAAAAGGGACATTTGTTTCGAATAAATCTTTTTAGTAAATCGAAATTCCGAGGAAAAAATATACGAGTCCCGTATTCCTGTAGCCGGAGTTTGAAAATGTTGAAAAACACAAAACGAATCCTTAAATCCAGCAACACTGGCGCTCGCCGCCGCGCCGTGACGGAACGAAATAATACTCGAAAGACTATCCGGGGGAAGGGAAGCTTCCCGGACGAGAAAAGAATCTGGCCGCGTGCGCCGGTTATCTCCTAGCTGGTAATGCATTACGTTTATTATTAGTTATTACCTATTCGGCAGCCGCCCGCTCGCATCACGGGCACGTCCGTTAACGATTATTATTAGGAGTTCTATATGTGCGCGTGCAGTGGCGCGGTTAAAAGTCGAGTTTGATCCCTTTTTAGAAAAAGAAAAAAATAATTGGCACCGGTTGGCGGCGACGTCTAGTAAATAATTATATCCCATAAGATGGGCGCAAGCACGTTCCAGGGGAACGACTAAAAATAAACATTCCAGGGGACTCTTCTGGAACACTGTCAGGAAATGCGCGTCGACAGCGTCTCCGAGACAAACCACACACACACACACACACACACACACTTTACGGCCAAAGGATACGCTTTGGAGCCGTATATTTATTTCGGTCCTTTGACGCACACTCCAAACCAATCCATCCGACGACGGATTTGTGTTGCAGTCGCCACTTCCATTACACACTCGCTGGAAGCATCTTATTTCGATTAAGAACATAATATATTTACTGACGTGATGTTCACGTCTATGGTTAAAATCGTTTTTATTAAGTCGTCCTTCTTCGAAATGTATCCTTCATTCTCGGGTACAAGGAAACGCCACGATGATAATAATAATACCTGACCGTATAAACGTGTATAATATTATAATATTAACGTTCCGAGACAAACGCGATCACGAAACGACCAAATGCATATTATTATTATTATTATTGTAAAAGTGTTCTGAAATATTAATAGTTAAAATTGAACGCGGCAAAACGAAATTACAAAAACGTTGATTTCCGACTCTCCTAAGACGTATTCGTGGATTGGATACGCGTGCGATGATTATTATTATACACGGGCACAGAGAGGTACTTTGAAAATTCACCGGTTTACGACGATTTCGACAACATAACGGCATCACTCGTCCGTGGTATACGAGTTTAATAAACATCGAAATAAATTATTATCAGACATAATATTATAGCAGCGGTTCTCAAACTGTGCTCCGCGGAGCCCTAGGGCTCCGCGAGAGTAGTCTAGGGGCTCCGTGGCTCCCTGGGCATATTTGTATTAATTAAATTCAAATTATTAAATTATTATTATATTTCTTAGTTACAATTTCAATTTTTATATTTATATTCAATATTATTTGGACCGTACCAATATGTATTATTTTAAACGTTTTAAACTATTTATAAATTCGCATAATATATTATTTTGTGTCATAGTCAAAATGAGATTAGATAAAAGTCGGATTTTTCGTTCATTTGACATATTGTACAATAATTGAGTTAATTTTTTAAATAAAAAGCAATAATCATTATTCACTAACAACTGACATCATTTTTTTTATGGATTATTGTTGTCTCGAATTGACATTTCTGATTTTCGGGGCTCCGTAATTTTTTTTAGGAACATAAGGGCTCCGCGAACAAAAAAGTTTGAGAACCGCTGTATTATAGTGACATATTACTTTCGATGGCTGTTTATATTGTTGCTATTGTGCGCGCTACTGGTGCATTGTCGTTAATGAATAACAACACCTGTATCAGTAAATCTGTATAATATGCGCGAGTAACTTATTATTATACAATAATGACGCTGTATGATCGGAACTCGAGTGATGATGATGATGATGATGATGATACAAAATGACTATCGCTCTTATTATCATGTGCGGGGGAGGTGGGGGGAGGGGGGGGAGAGGTCGATGACGAAAAAACGGATTGTTGTACTGCATAACTCTACGCTACCACGACGAAAGGAAAATAATTTTCTTTGCGGTCTCTCGTCGTCCGCGCGCATTGTAAATATAATATTATTATTATGCACTTTTCGTATACGGCGCAGTGCACACGCATCGTAGTACGTACGTATTATATTATGCGAGAGGCCAATTGTAGTTTTTTAAATTGAAAATTGAATTTGTTTCTATGATTTTTAACGAGTACGTGTAATTATATAGTTTTGGCCGCATGCGTTACGCACACACGCGCGCGCGCGCCGATCGTACGTTTACTGTATTATAATTTAACGAAAACACGTCATGTGTATTATCATCGAGTACGTGCGCAGAACGTTGAACTTCACAGTGGCGATGTGATGCCTTCGCGTCATAGTCTGCTCCGACGAGCATGCATACTACGGGCCATTGTGCTCGAATATAGTCAATAGGAGCGCGTTATTAATACTGATTTGTCAGGGTGTTTACGTGGACGTTCGATCGCCGACGTTCGATGACTATACGACGACGCGTTTATATATGTGTGTACGTAATATAGATTATGGACCGTCGCGGCAGACGTCATACAGGGTGATTTTTAAACGTCGTTATCAGCTGCTCTCGTCGTGCTCAAATGTGTTTTATTGGAAACTTTTAACGAGATTTACAGAAAAAAGCGGTCCATATTATATTACGTCGACATTTTGGATTTTGGTGACTTTTGCATTTTTTTTCTTTGAGTGCTATACAATAATTCTAACCAAAAACTAAATTTGTTTCGCGATATAACATTGTAGAATATGTGATTTTTATTTTGCATTTTTTGTGTTAAATGCATTTTATTGCATTTTTAAGGTCATTTTTACGTAATATTACAAGTATTACGTTCATTTTGTGTATTTTAACTAATTTTTGTTTATTTTAAGCATTTTTTAAAGTTTTTAGGTCATTTTTGCATTTTTTTTTTAGTGCATTTTTGTGTATATTTTAGGTCATTAAAATCCTAGCTCTAATAATAAATAACATTTAAATCTAACAATCGAGAGGACGAAAAAAGGTAAACGCACATTGTCTAGAAAACTTGATTGAATTTAAAACGATATTCCCGAATCACCCTGTATACAATATATATATATTGCATTATCATACAACGCGCATTATCGTCGTACAACGGTAAAAATACAAAAAGCGTTGTTTATCGTTGTTTTATTTTCAACGCTATACGTAATATCATTCGTCGGCGAATAACATTATAATTTATAATTTCAATTTATATTGTATTTTATTCCGAAATCGCGCTCGGGTGAGTATATATTATCTACTCCGAAATCGGGTAAACCGAGGAGCAGAGTAAAAATGCACTCGCGAATACAATGCGGGCGGCGCGCTCGCCGGAGAAACGAAATGCGCGCGATGATAATGGATCGTCTCACTGCTGGACCGGTTTCCGTTCGAAAATTCCGGAAATCGGGATCACGCGTTCTGCACGCGCGCCCGAAAACGTGCAATTACCCGGTGAACTTTTATTACTTTTCCCCCCGTCTTGTTCTCGCTACAGAATGTGCGCTCAGAGTATATTATAATAGACGATATGCACCAGTCGCGATGTAAAAAATATATAGAGTGATTCACTTTAACCGAGCACAACATTGTGTATTTGGAAAAATATGTGTGATTTATGTTTTTAATTCTCGTCGGAAAATTGTCAGTTAAAGTTGGAAAACTTCTATTTTATATTATATGTATATGTGTGTTTTGATTTTATATCCAAAAAGACATTTGTTTTTCTAAACGTTCATACTAATATCGCACATCAGATCGATGGTTTCTGATAGAATTTTAATTTAAATTACTACGTTTTCCCCGAACAAGTGGAAAAACCAAACAAGAAACGTACGTTTTCGTCTGTTTTTAGGATTATCCTTATTGAAATTCGCGTACCCTGTATACGTGCGCCGCACGAAGGAAAAATAAACATAAAAAATGCGCTTTCCCCGGAGCTAAACACGACAATCTAGAGACAGAATCCTCAGACCGTATACGTTTGCACGTTCCGCGACAGAGGCGATTCGTTTGAGTGAATTTGCCCACAAAAGCGAATCACGTCGTCGTCGGTTCGCAGTGTATTGTTTTCGCGAGTTTATTTATCTACAATA
Organism: Drepanosiphum platanoidis; assembly: GCA_948098885.1. NCBI lineage: Eukaryota > Metazoa > Arthropoda > Insecta > Hemiptera > Aphididae > Drepanosiphum > Drepanosiphum platanoidis. The sequence continues at coordinate 29,252,739 of OX402529.1, read as the reverse complement.
TTTATAACGTTGGAATAACCTCAGCGCCGTCAAACGAATATTACTCATATTTCGTTTATACGAACGAATCAGTCACGACAATCGGTTTTTAGATTACAATAAATAATGACTGGTACATAATAATTAAGTATTTAAGTATACCAAATCTAAAATCGACGAAATCGTTCGAACTAAAATACGAAAATCGAATAGAAATAAGTTAATGACCGTTTATTCGATTGACTTAAAATAACTTCAGTACGACAGTTTGCAACAAGTACGATACGTACGATACGCGACCGTCGAGATAAAAGTAATATTTGTATATAATAATTCTCGAGTTGAAAAAAAACGAACTTCGCCGATCGGCTGAGGACGAAACGTCATAAATTCATAACATAATATATATGTAGTTATAATTACTGAAGTGAAATGAAAAATATTTTACCAACGCGTCGAGGAAGCGGTTTTTCAATGAGCCTGACACGCAAAACGGGTAAATCATAGTCGAAACCGGATATTTGACTGCGAGAAAAACCGTTCTCGGAGAAATGGATTTAACGAGCCATATTTTTCGAAAATGTAAAAAATCTATGTTAATTGAAAAATATGCCGAGTAATCGAAAACAAAAAAAAAAACGGCGAATAAAAATTCATCGTGGCGAAAACTAAAATCGTGACCATAGTCGAAACATTGAATACTAGAGGAATGTCGAATAGTATAGTATAATAACCCAACTCATTTTGCCCCGTTGAAGCAATTAATTAAAATCATACACGTCGTGCATAAAATGCCCTAATTAAAAGGAATTTTTCAATAACGAAAAAGAAAAAATGTTTTTTTTAACGTATTTTCGTATACTATAACATTTTAAAATCAGATTGCGCAAGATTTGGCGCGGCGTTAAAATCGTTCAAAACGATGCCTTATACTCGTACTATAGCATAATACTTGAAGAAAAAAATATTAAAAAAATAACCGAATCCGTTAATAAGATGTCTCGAGATTATTTAAGCTTATTTTAACAGTGCACGAGATTTCCTCGTAACATAACGTATAAAGATATTAAACGTTTAACGTACGGGATGAAAAACTACAAATCAAGTATAAGTTATAAAAAAGCAGTGCTAATGAAAAAAAAAAAGAAAAAGGGGGGGTCGCGCGTTTAAATAACCCTCGAGTCGATAAAAAACTATGTAATAATAATACGCACCTTGGCGCCGATTTGATTTCCACATTGTCCGGCTTGCAAATGTACGATTTCCCTCATGGCTGTTGTTGATCGAACGAAGAATTAAATAATTACTGTCGGTAACACGTCCTTTGGTTTCAGTGGACAGAGTGAGGTTCTATCGGTCTGGTGCACGGTCGGTTTGCCGCCGAGTTCCTTTGGACTTCCTGCGAGACGAGAAGTGCACCGAAGAATGGGTCCTGCCGTTCGTAACGTGACTCTACGTGCGGCGCGACGCGGCCGCTTGTGCGGTTTCTCCTACCACCGCGTTCGCGCGCGCGCGCGCGGCTGTAACACAATATAATACATTACACGGCCACCTATAGATAAAAAAAAAAAAATACACGCTTTTTACGTACATGTGCAATATGCTGTACTCGTAGTAATAATATCAACTGTGACCGCAAAGAAGAGAAGACGAGTCCCTGCGTCTATATCCACTGCACGTTCGGTGTATAGCTGTATATTGCCCATCCGCCGGGTTTGTGAAACGGGGACATGTGCTGCATGGCGACAGTAAAATATATTGCCCGATTGAGATCCGTGTCGAATACGATGCAAATATTACATAATAATTAGGGCCCGGATTTAAATGCACTTAAAACCATACTAGATATGCTCTAAAAAATAGCCAAAAATGCATTTTACCACAAAAATTACCTTAAAAATGCCATATATTTTTTTCTTTATACAAATTATAATTTACAAATGAGACATAATAATTATTTTATTAAAAAAAAAACTGAAAATTTGAAATATTGACTGATATGATGTTGACACGCGTATGTTTCGGCCGTTTTAGGGGAAATATTATTCATTCTAAACATACGAAAATATATATTAAAATTTATGTAAAATTAACATTCCAAGTAAGTCTTTTGTACTTACTAAATTTAAACCTTCTTAAATATCAAAGAAAATAATTTATCTTAAAGATAATTTATCTTAAAGATAATTTTTTGAATAGTGAATGCATTAAAAACCAACAAAATGACCCGATAATGCTAAAAATGCTCTAAAAATGAAAAAACTTCTAAATATGCAAAAAAAAATGCAAAAAAAATTTGTAGCTTTCAAACCCTCGTTACATGAAACGAATTATGTACTTAGAAAGCATTGTGTATGATCAACCAAAAACATATGCACTTTGCATTGAAATCCGGGCCCTAATAATAATTATTAATATACGCATAGACGTCTTATAATATAACAATAGAAATAAATATTAATTTACCCAAAAAGTAAATAAAACGTGGAATGTTAAATTTAAGAGTTTACTATGAACTTATTATATAGTGTAAACCAGCGGTTCTCAAACTGTGCTCCGTGGCTCTCCGGGCTAATCTGTACTAATTAAATTCAAATTATTAAATTATTATTATATTTCTAAGTGACATTTTTAATTTTTATATTTATATTCAATATAATTTGGACCGTGCCAACGTGTATTATTTTAAACGCGTCATAGTCAAAATTAGATTAGTTTTTTAGTTAATTTAGTTAATTTTTTAAATAAAAAGCAATAATCTTTTACAATTATTGACATCATATTTTATGAATTATTATTGTTGTCTCAAATAGACGTTTCTGATTTTTGGGGCTCCGTAATTTTTTTTAGGAACATGAGGGCTCCGCGAACAAAAAAAGTTTGAGAACCGCCGCTGGTGTAAACTATCACACGGTAAAGGAAAAAATTTATATAAATTTTGAATTTTATTTATTTTTAAACATTAATAAGAAAAATAATGTAAACTAGGGAGTGGGACACGTCATAAATAATTGGACCAAAGCTATAAATGATATGACAATTTTTTTTGTTTTTACTTAATAAAATAATATTAATATACAGTAGATACGTATTACTCACTTACCATCGATTTTTACTAAAGTGCAATGTGCAAGTCTGGATTAAATAAATATAAGCCGAGTTAGATAATATAATTAATAAACATTGACTGTAAAGAGTATAGTGTAATTATTACTAATTATATATTTATCTTTGGTCGTATTGAATAGTAAATTAATAGATATCTATTTTAATATATATAATAAGTACCTATTATATTGGTGATTAATAACTTCTTATTATTAGATTTAAATATGCATAGTAAGACGTATCCAACCGACAGAATACATTTCGAAGATAATTTTTAAGAGCAACAATATTAATAACATTTTCATTATGAAATTAGATTAAAATTTTTATTTTCAAAAAATATAATTACACTAGAGTTCTACTAGTAACAATGATTAAAAAAGAAAAAATACTTAAAAATATCGAAAAGAACAAAAGTACCTACCTATTATTACATTTGTCCTGGGTGCGCCCCTGCCGCGGTCGTCTCCTCCGACCGGTGTCGTTGTTCTGTACCTGCACCGCATGTACCTGTTCCTCGTAATCCGTCAAGGTTTAAGGATTTTACCAATAAAACCTTGGTGTCCTTTTTTCTTTTCTTTTTGTCGCGACGACGACGCCGTGTCTGACCAGTCGGTAGAATATAGAATTACTAAATGGTACATCCGATAAAGGTACACAATGAAAATAATAACAATAGTATAGAATATTAAATAAGTTGAAAAATTCATGTGATAATGTATTATGTATATTATTGAAAACATACTTTATTGTTCTCTCCTGCACACGTCAGAAAATTGGAAAATGCTCGAGTCTATTAAGTAATAAAATAATATAGATAGTAGTTGATTGTTTTCATAAATGAAATTACGAGACGTACAATCGAATCGTATCGAAGTAAGTGTGCTCGAACGGATCAAACGAGAAAGTGAAACAAAACTAACTGTTTCTTTAATCATAATCAATAGTGTCAATAATATAGGCCATAGGCTAAGTAGATAAACATTTACGAGCGAGTTTAAACGTCGCGGAACACGAGAAACGTAATTTTCTCATAGTAAGATTGTACGATTCAAAGATTAGAGAGAAAAAAAAATAAAATAATAGATCGGTCCGAGTTTACTGAGATCGCCTAACGAGATGTAAGAGACCTTGATAATATTGAAATGAACGGGTAATCGGGCGGCGGAGTACGGACGGCGAAAAACGTCCGGTGAAAATGTAAATACACTCGTCGATTTGGCATCCGTCGCTATACTGGCCACAATAGTGTTTCCGTAGGATTTAACTACACGTACTGACGTTTTGTTGAAAAATATACTTTCGAGCAAATTATTATTGTCGAAGAAACAAAACCATCGACTCGTGGTTATTGGCATTCGTCTTGGTTTCTCGGAGACACCGTTAATCAAATGTAGGATTTACAATTTTCTCGCTTGGAGACGGGGAAAAAACACCGCAAAACAGATCGAACGACGACGATAAAGAGAACTCGAGTTCAAAACGAAGAACCCGCGGGGTTAAAAACGCCAGAGTTTCGTCGCGTTTATGCTCGATTTTAGCGGTACGCCGGAATGTCACATTAGTTACACGAGCCACGGTGGATTATAATCTGCCGTGGCCATCGCGCGCCACTCTTTTTATTCCGTCGTCCATAATGGTGGCGTTTAAAACGGACAAAAAGAATTTTTCTTCTTCATTCGACGAACATAGCTATGACGGACTCGTATAGGTGGTACGGTGGTCGCGGTCACCTCTTCTACACGGATTTCGTCGACGACGACAATAAAACCTATACGAGCGTTCCGATCGTACACCGTGTGAACACACACACACAACAAGGCTCACGAAAAATAAATAACTATATAAACCGCCTCGGGTTTTGATTTCATTGTTCACCGAGACGTGAAACGCGCGTCATGGAGTGTACGGAAAAAAAAAAACGCGTCGAAATATTATTATAAACTGGATAGTACTGCGCGAAGGTTCTCCTCGAAATACGTATATTTTCATACGTTTTACGCGGAGATCGCAAAACAAATAAAATACCCGTTTTATTTAATTTATTTTTTTTTTTCCTCGCCTAAACCCGTTGATAATAATTACGAGCGCCCGCGTACATTAATAATAATAATAATTGGCGTATTACTTATTATTAGTAGAGTTAGGTTATGTTGATGACTTTTGCATTTTTTCCCCTTTGATTCTACATACAAAATGCTGTCCTAGCTAAAAAAATGTGTTTCATGCCCTCTTGACGCAGAATATTGTAATTTTATTTTGCATTTTTAGCTTTTAATGCATTTTTTTTGTTTTTTAAGTCATTTTTTCATCTTTTAGGTCATTTTTTTGTAGTTTTTCTACAATGCGGGGCATTTTTCTCAAATTTCAAATTAGAGCCAGTATTAGTAACCCGAGTTTGGAAACAAATTTTATTTATTTAATATCTAACTTTGGATTTGGATTTACTGTTTGAGACTCTGAGTGTTATTGTCAATATAATATTGACACCCATATCTCTAATAAACATTTTATTATTTATAAATACATTTTTTTCACTCACTTAATTAGTTTTTTAGATAATTTTTCAGGTAATTTTTTGAAGTTTTTAGTGCATTTTTGTGTGTTTTTTAGGTCATCGACATCCTGACTCTACTTACTAGTAATAAGTTATTACGACGTCGATTCCGAACAAAAGGATTATAATATAGAAAGGTTTGCATGAGAAAGGTCTGCCGCCGACCCGGGCCAAGTGTCCGTTGTGGTCGCGCGTCCGAAGGTTGTGGCTGGAAAAAAAATATTTGTTACCCAGTGATACAGAACGTCGTGTTATTGTGACCGGATGATTAATGCGCAGGACATGTATAAAATCAGATATTGTCGGGGGGGAGGGGGGAGGGGGGGAAATGAAAAACCGACGAGGAAGCTGTCATAGAATCGTTCGACCAAATTATATCCGGTTTCGGGAGGGAAAAAAAAACTGAAATTTAAGCGGAAAAAAAAAAAATCGTCCGCGTGTATTTTATATTTTAATCGTTATTATTGGAGACGGGTAAACACGAGTAGTAGAGGTACCTCTATAAAACATAATCGTCTACCTACTTACGCAGTGGACCACACGACCGGCTTCGCGCGAAGGGGAAAAACGTCCGGTTTTTTTTTTCCATCCGTCGTATTTTAATTAACAGAAGAAGAAGAAGAGAAAAAAAATTAAAACCCCGACGCCGAATCGTTATTTTTCTAGCACAGTCCGGGAGAGGAGATACCATACCATAACAATAATAATAAAAAAAAAACCGTTCGATTAAAATATATTCCACACTGCATTCGTTTCGTACGACTACGGTGAATATTCGCCGCGTACGTACGCAGATAGGATCGTGCGATCTTATCGCGGTTTATACAGGTAGTTACGATTAATCTCTTATAACAAACGTACTCTCGAATAATATACAATTACATCGCGGTAACAACACGCGCCACAGTTGTTCGCTCTTGCTCGCGTCGTAGAAAACCCGACGATTTCTCGCGGTCGTCGTCGTCGTTCCCACAGGTCGCCAGTTAACAACTGGGGAAAACAAGGGAAAAGCGAAAGAGCATACCTCCGACCGTCTCGGCAATATGGTTTCGACTTTTCAACGTTTTGGTGTTTGCTCAATGGACGTCTCTCGAAGATACTTTTAAATCTACAAGCGACGACGTTTGTTATAATAATTAGAGTCCGGATTTGTATGCATTTTCATATTTGTAATGAGTGTATTTCGATGGGAGTAAGAAATGTGGACGATTTTTGTCGCAGCCAATGCATGGAAAAAAGTTTATTTTGCATATAAATGCATATTTTAGAGATGACTGCATATTTGAACATTTTTGCATATTCAAGCATATTATGTATAAATAAAAATGGAGACAAAAAATTCGAAATTGCAACTGATGAGAACGGCTGGGCCGATTTGGCTCAAATTTTTTTTAAATGATAGAGAATGTCGGGGAGCGGGTTTATAGCATAAATTATGGAGAAAATTAACCCTAAGGGGGTTAAAAGGGGTAAAAATGGAAAAAATCCTGAGTCAATGGAGCTTTGTGGTATTAAATTTTGTCAATAGTTTCATTTAATATAGCAGAGGCCCCATGGGAAAGGATTTTTCGAAATTCTACCCCTAAGGGGGTTAAAAGGGGTAAAAAGGGTGAAACTAGAAAAATTCGCCTGGCTGGAACTGCTGGAGCTTTGAGTATGAAATTTGGGCAGCAGTTTCGTTTTATATAGTGGAGACCCCATTGGAAAGGATTTTTCGAAATTCGACACCTACCGGAGTTAAAAGGGGTAAAAGGGGTAAAAATGAAAAAAAAACTGATAAAATAAAAAGTTATACTGCACACGGGCGAAGCCGGGTTATTCAGCTAGTTATGTATAAAAGTTTTACATACCGTTCGTCGGACGGGCACGGAATAATATAATAATTCTCGCGTTTTCGCGTTAACCGTTTTTATTATAATCGTTTAGTTACAACGCTTTTTGGAGCGTGACAAATTATAAAAAAAATCCCAACGACTTTGCCGAGCGGTAGGTCTACTTTTATACGGCGGAATAAATAGCCAGAGTTCGCGAATCGTTCTAAATCGTCCTACCGACGACGCGTCCGAAGATTGTTATCCAAAAAAAAAAAAAATCCAATGAATATTACGGAAACATGCGCACAAGTCGATCCACAAGATTTGCTAGACCGTACTACTTGTTTACGGTTGTGTTATTTGGAAGAAGTTATGGAAAATTCAACAGAAGAAACATAATTTAGAACTTATATCGAAATGGGGCTGCGATGGATCTCGACAGTCACAGTTCAAACAGCTGATATTTGAGAGCAACGAGCATTCGAATATTTTTCAAAGTTCACTTGTCCCCTCGAGATTAATAGCAAATCCATGGGCGTCCCCAGGGGGGGGGCAAGACGGGGCACTTGCCCCCCCCTAGAATTTAAATTTGTTTTCCAAAAAAATGATAATGCTTTTTTACTACAATATCTCCACCCTAACATTTTTAAAAAATTGGAGAAAAAAATGTATTTTGAGAGTATTGAAAAAATTTTTAATTTCTATAAAATTGATAATCTGACAAGCTGAAGCGGAAAGTTGGTACAGTTTTTGGCAAAATAAGGACTGTCAAGATATTGATTTTATCGATTTATTAAATTGTTAACTGTACGTATTTCCCAAGTATAGCTGTTGCTTTGGAAATAATTTTGTCTCTTCCGGCTACAAGTTGTACAGCAGAACGTTCTTTTAGTACATCAAGGCGTGTCAAAACATGGCTACGATCAACGATGGGTGAAGATAGACTAAACGGGTTGTGCGTGTTAAGTGTTCATCGAGAACAAGTAAATTCAGATAAAGAATCAAATTCATTGAAAATGTACTGACACAATTCGGTAGAGAATATCCACGGAGAATGCAATTTGTATTTGATGAAAAAGAATAATGTGTAAATAAAATGTATACTTATAGTAATAACATCTAATTGTAAAAATTACAAAACATAAAATTATGTTCTTTCTATAAAATGTACAATATAATACCTAAGTGTAATAATGATGTATTATAAATAAAATGAAAGTATAAAATGTCTAAAAAAATCTTCATTTATTTTTAAAATTAATTTTGCCCCCCCCCCCTCCTAGAAAAATGTCTGGGGACGCCCATGAGCAAATCACATAGATCAATAGAAAATTGGTTAAAAACTATATAAACTAATATTACCAGCTTTTTTATCCACTGTGCGACACGTTACAGCCCGTGCAAATTATATCCGAACAATATTGTATCCGATTTTTTTTTTTTTTTCACGCAATAAGTATATTCTGAAAACATGATATACCCCTTTCTGTTGTTGTTGTTGTTATTGCGTATTGCGCGTCGGAAGGAAAGAAGACCCTGATGGCGTGGTGGTGGCGGGCAGCTGACTTCAAAAGTGCAGACGATTTGCGGGGAATGCACGCGCGCAGACAGGATGTGGAAAAAAAAGAAGAAATTTACGATAACGCGGGACAAGTGCGGTATTATTTTTAGCGTGCGCCGCGCCGGCGGCGGTACGAATTAATTTCGTACGCGCGTACTTTAACTCCGTGGCGTTTTTATTCCGTTTTTACCACGACGACGACGACGACACGGTGTAGAGACGACTAGCGGTTCCCAACCTGGGGTACGCGAAAAGAAAACAAAATCGAGTAACGGATTAATCGCGTTGAAATAAAACGGATTCTTCGCTCGAGGCAGCAGAAATCTTCCGTCGTCGTCCTTTGGTGAAAGAAGAATATTATCCTGAGCTATCGTGCAGAGCACTGTGTTGGTGGAAAAAGGGCCTTTTTTTCGTCCATAGGAAAATAAGTACCGAGTAGTCTATAATAAGTTCAGACACGTGTGGGGCAGCCAGATTTCAATAAATCGAGCAAACAAGCTCAAGGTTCGCATTGAAATTAAACTGTCAAGTCGATATTACGATATACGTATACATTGTATGGCGCGAGCTAATTAAAATAAATAAATATTTCCAAATTTTCCTTTGAAATTGATATTGTTATTATTTTCCATTGTTTCAATTCCAAATTGATATTTGGCGGCTGTAAGTTCAAACTTACATGTTTGTTCGTCACGTGTGGAACAGCCAGATTTCAATAAATCGAGCAAACAAGCTCAAGATTCGCATTGAAATTAAACTGTCGAGTCGATATTACGATATACATTGTATGGCGCAAGCTGATTAAAATAAATAAATATTTCCAAATTTTCCTTTGAAATTGGTATTGTTATTATTATTTTCCATTGTTTCAATTCCAAATTGATATTTGGCGGCTGTAAGTTCAGACTTAGGGGTTTGTTCGTCACGTGTGGAACAGCCAGATTTCAATAAATCAAGCAAACAAGCTCAAGGTTCGCATTGAAATTAAACTGTCGAGTCGATATTACGATATACATTGTATGGCGCAAGCTGATTAAAATAAATAAATATTTCCAAATTTTCCTTTGAAATTGGTATTGTTATTATTATTTTCCATTGTTTCAATTCCAAATTGATATTTGGCGGCTGTAAGTTCAGACTTTGGGGTTTGTTCGTCACGTGTGGAGCAGCCAGATTTCAATAAATCGAGTTTAAGCAAACAAGCTCAAGATTCGCATTGAAATTAAACTGTCGAGTCGATATTACGATATACATTGTATGGCGCGAGCTAATTAAAATAAATATTTCCAAATTTTCCTTTGAAATTGATATTGTTATTACGTATTATTTTCCATTGTTTCAATTCCAAATTGATATTTGGCGGCTGTAAGTTCAGACTTTGGGGTTTGTTCGTCACGTGTGGAACAGCCAGATTTCAATAAATCGAGCAAACAAGCTCAAGATTCGCATTGAAACTAAACTGTCGAGTCGATATTACGATATACATTGTATGGCGCGAGCTAATTAAAATAAATATTTCCAAATTTTCCTTTGAAATTGATATTGTTATTATTATTATTTTCCATTGTTTCAATTCCAAATTGATATTTGGCGGCACTTGAAATAGGGCCGCCGGTGTTCTAACGTGTAAGCCATCCATAGGACAGGGAGACGGTGCCTAAATTTGACTAAATTTGACACCAAAAGAAATATATTAAATAAATATGATAGTCTCTATCGATGAAAAAACATGATTTTAATTACCTGAATTTTTTTTTATTTCACTACCAAGTTGGGTTAAAAAAAATAACAGTTTCTACATTTTAGTAACCACTTACTAAAATTAATATAAGTCTATTATTTAGTTATTTTATTATTTTCATAATCGGGCAATTATACGCGTTATAATAATATAAAATATATATATCGTTTCTCTATATTATGTACAACTACTGTAGATAATAAATTAATTGAATAGTCGACAAACAAAATTGTATCGATTTCTTTTTTCGTTTATATCTGATAGTTATTATAATATTTTTAAACTGTTTGAAACACACCGAATTATTAATACGAATACACTGGTCGCGCCTCTAATTAATTTAATTAGTATTAAAAATCAAGGTCAACGCGTCCATAAATCTACATAAGTTTATAATTATTAAGGATTACTAAAATGTGAAATTTGTAATTTTTGTTTCGGTGGAAAATATAATAAAACGCGTGACTTGTTAGGTAAATAGAAATTGATTTTGAAAATGAAAATCCACTGCATCCTGAATCCTGGGGACTTTGTGTGCCGCGAGTTTGTCAGCCCAGGCATTGACTTTGATCGAGATTATTTATGTAAATTTAAACATTTAAAATGCAAATAAATACTAGCACGATAACATTGAAAATACAATATAATTTAATGAAAAAAATAAATAATGGTTTCAAATCATTATGTCAAATCGTATTGATTATTTTTTTAACCGATCATTTATGTTCACGGTCTGTGTGCGAAAAAATTATCGTACGCGATCGACAATTCCTCGTGAACATTTTCAATTGTATGTATTAGAATCGGTCATAAATAAAATCTTAAAATCTACGTGTTTGTTGTTATATTTTGATCACGGTGAAAAGCAAAAGGTTATAATTTAAAAACGAATGATTATTTGAAATTGTATTGAATGATACTCGACTAATGGTGAAGACGTGATCGATACTGTAATTATTTTAGGTCGGCCGAACAAAGAAGATTTACTAGCGATTGTAAAAAAAAAAATTAAAATAAAATAAATCGTATTATAAAAAAAAAAAAAAAAAACCATTAGCTTTATTATTTAAACATAAAAAATTACATTAGATAGTATACTAAATAAAATATTTTAATGTCTCTATCAATAAATCTATAATATTACAATAAAAATGTATTTAAAGAGAAATTTTATAAGAATTTGAATACATCGATTATAAACACTACACAATATTACAAGTATGATATACTTAAATCTGAAGAACGTAATTAATTGGTAGACACGATTATTATAATGCTAAATAAGTCTGATAAGATTTAAATAAATAAATAAATAAATAAACGTGTACTCGAAAATTACATCAAGTTATAAAAATATCGAGTTGTAAACATGATATTTCTGCTCTAAATACATTGCAGACGATCATCAACAAATAAGAGGAGTCGAGTTACTCGTCACGGAGATTTTCATGATTATAAAACTCAACTGGCTGTTCAATTTGTTTCTAATTGATGTGCAGTACAAATAAATTATAGTCATTAATTAAAATGAAAATAACCGACTTCTGCTGCGCACGAGCGAGATGTATTTATTTATTTTTTCGCAACGTGTTAGTAAATTTATCGGTTTTTGGCACTGTGGTTTTACAATAGCTTTCGACGGGAAAAAAAAAAAAATTCATGCCAAACACGATTATCCCAAACCAAGTACCAATTATTATAGCCATCACCGTCTATACCAGAATATTATTAGTATAAATCATAACGTAAGTTTTGATGTTTTTTTTTTTTTTAAATATAACTTAAATAATTTCAATAATAATACAACATTTATTAATTTAAGGAGAACTGTAAAATAAAAACAATAATAATAACAATTATGACAAATAAAAATTAAACAACAAGTGTTAGACACATAAAGAAGAAATTAATCATTATATTGATTGGTAACATCATGGGTCTAAAATTATTATTTAAAATATCCAAATCAATTACAGATTTATTAACAGCGCGTATACGACCAATAGGGAATAACTCACACAATACTAGCACGATTCCAACTTAATTTTTTCCATTTCTTTGATGATTGCCATTTCTTTAGCTTCTTTTTTAAAATTTCTAGCTTCAAACTCTAATCTGAAACAACCAAATTATATAACAAATTAATTAATATGAAAACCAAACATAAAAATATACAAATAGACGAGTGAAGTGACAAGAGGCAAAAAAAAAAAAAAAACCTGTATGTTAAGGGTAGAAGTATATGATAATATAGTAGACAAAATCCAATTGAGATGGTGGAGACGTGTTCTAAAAGGAAAGAAACGGGGGAAATAGTATTTAAATAAATAAATGTGAATAGAAAGAAGAATGCTGAAAAAGAGGCTGCACGAGGCGTTGGAGAATGATATAAAAATGGCTGGTGTTGGAGAAGAGAAAGATGTAATTTTTTACGTTAAAAACACTATGCATTATTTTATAAACAATTTTGTCAAATTATTTAAATACAAGTCAACGTGAAATTCATAACATTTCACCTTGTGTTTCTAACTTCACTCTCCATTCAGACTTAAAAATCTAAACCGTTAACACAAAGAATCTATTACTTATTACTAATATTATTGCATATTTCGATTATAAGAATGCGAAAAATGCATGTTTTATAGTATATTTCGTCATCATGTGACGTTGAACGGAGCTTCAGTCGATACAGAGCCATACTACGATCCGATCGCCGATCATTCATTTTCGAAAATTTAAAAAAATATGTGGTCGTAGCATGTAACACACGTAGTGAATGTGAATTATAAATTTTGTTTCTAAATTATTTTATTTTATATCTCAATTATATTATATTAAGACAAACAGCCAAACCACTGATGTATTTCAATAAATAAATATTTATTTTTTTTTAACTATATTTTTGTGTTTATCTTATGAAAATTAAAATGCATATTTTGGTAAATAAAATGCATATTTTACAATTTTTTATTGCATACAAATCCTAGCCCTGCTTATTAGTAATTACAAAATATGATTTCATTCAACACTCCCTTCTTATCCTAACTCCCTAAAAACTAACCTAGCCACACTATCAATTCCTAGAAATCCACAAAGACGACTAAAAATAAAGTGTCGCAGAGAAAACTTCATAATAATTAAAATGTAAATACATATAAATAAACTAAACTAGTAGTGTCACTACAGGGTGGCTTATTCCATCATACTGTCTTATGTTTATTTCTACTATCACATATTTGTATTGTGTCCCGGGGGACAGAACCTATTTATCTCATAAAAATTAAATAATTGTTTGTAGGTAATACAAATAAAAACATAGTATTACATTACTTCCCAAAACTGTCTATCATATAATGCATAATAAATTTATGAGTGAAATTTATCATTACTATTTTTACCTATTGATTATAATACGCTCCACAATTTTTTCTGTTGTCATACTATTTTCTGAATCAATAATCACGAATTTGTTCATTGCTTTTGGAATCGCGTATGGATCTTCACCATTGACATCGTTTTTCACTGGCGTTTTACCATGACATACAACATCAACATTGAAATGTTTCATTAAATCAGATGTTACACTATATGGAGCTCCAATAACAACTTCAGACACGTACTAGAAAATAAAAGGACAATGAAATATAATTGAAAAAACCAATAAAAATGTATTCATACAAGAAAAACATTACTTTGCAAGCAAGTACGCTTAAAACTCGTTCGTGTAAATTCATTATGGGATAGTTGAGACCTTTATATTGATTAACCACCGGATCGGTGTGTAAGCCAACAATGAGAAAATCACCATACTGATGGGCTTTTTCTAAGAAGTCCAAATGACCAACATGGAATATATCAAAAGCTCCGGCGACATAAACTACCTTGTCGGTGGGCTAAAATCGATGACAAACGATTAATCATAAGTTTTTCAATAATAAATAAATGCTAGCAATAAATTTTTAATACTTTAGGTTCTGTTCCTTCGCTAAACTGTATAATTTTTTTAGTGGTAGGTAAAAATTGCGAACACCCAGTCCATGGACTCCTAGCCGCCTTATCTTGACCCATCACCGAGGAATGTTCTTTTTCTACTTCATATTCTTTATCTCCTTTATAGAAATGCTGTCTTGTCATGAACAACATACGGCTAACTACATCTGTAGTGGAAATTCCTTCGGTTCGTTTCACTTCCCTAAAAACATAATTTTATAGTTTAATAGTTGTAGCTATGAATAAATTATATTATTTGTCCAGCGTACTTGTATCTATTAGCTTTTTTAACCAAATGATATGTGTCGACTCCATCAGCTGTTACTGTTATATCATCTAAAAAAAAAAAACAAATGGGTTATTTTATATTATATTCTACGTAGTAAATAGTAAAATTAAAAAAAAAAAAAACAGGAATAAAATTAAATATTTACCGCCGTGAACACAAAAATCACAATTGTGTAGATCCAAAGTTTCAAGATTTGTAACATAAGGAGCTCCTTCTACTACTTCATCCACCCATTTTATAGCTCTTACCATTTTACACCTAAAATTATGTAAACATGAATTAATCAACAAGGAATTATGGGTACAGTGTAATATTATTACTTAATAGGCGATATTAATGGCAATATAATAAATGATATAATAATATTAATTTTTGTACATGAGTATTTTTATATTCAAAAATCTGATGTCTGAAATAGTGACTTTGTCCCTAAAAATAAATCGTCCATAATATGAGGATACATAACTAAAAAAATTAATATTATAAAAAAAACTAAAAATAAAATTGACATATAGATAAAAATAAGTATCAACTGAGCCCAAGTTTAAAGTATCTTTAGCAGTAAAAACTTTTAGAACAAATAACATAACAGAAATAGCACTTTTGAATTTTATAAGTAGCACGTGTGCAAATTAAAAATAACAAACGCTAGTCACTCAAAACAATTGTTTTCAATTATAACTAAAAATAACAATGCTTATAATTAAGGTTCAAATTTTAATGCATACATATTATTTTATAAAATGATTGACATATTATTTCCAAGCTTAAAATGTTTCAAGCTTTAGAAAATTTGAATATTAATGATGACATTTTTTATGTTTACGATGAGTACTTTATTTTATTTTGGTATTCGGAAGATGAATCTATTTAGCTTTGAAAATTAAAACATAAAATTGCAATGTTCGTATTACTATTATTACTTTAAGGTATTTTTAAAACTGTACATAATGTATGATACAACCATAATCATGTTCTAGTCTTATTTCTAAATAAGACAAGTCTTGACTTTACCTTAATGAGTAATGTGTAATAATGACTAATCTCGAGACTAACTAAATGATTGCATTGTTGCATCAGCAAGTAACTTAAAAAATCTAAAAAATAAAAATGATTATTTTTTTTTTATTTTTTTTATGGTTATTTTCTTCTAACTATCAATTAGTTTTGTTTACAAATAAACATTCAATTTTTCACTAGATCTCGTTAAATATTTTTAACGCTTAAAATTCAAACCTAAATTATACCAATAAGTTATTATACTTGAATAATTTTCAAATTTTATAATATTTTAATCATTTTATATTAATAATCGACAACAAATAATGTAATTTTGTATAGCGCCATAAAATCCAATCAATCATTACAATTTTTAAAATAATTAACAACTAATAATTTATTAATAACATGTATTGAATTGAATTTTTAAATGCATGTATATAGAATGCAAATAGTCAAATTCCGTGTATTAAATTATTAATTGAATTTAATGAATATAATCATTGTAAACAAATAATTTACTATTTAAAAATCAATTACAATGCAACTGAATTCATTTGTAAAAGTTACATAGAATCGTACCGGCATAAATGCATAATATTTTAATTTATAATTAATTAGACGACATAAATATAATGTATTATTAATCTATCTGAATAGTTGTAATTATATTTTAATTATTTGTTCCTTTGATCGTTAAAAGGCAATGAATCTTAAAATAAACTAAAACAAAGTTATTTTCTATAACTAAAACACTGTTCTGAGAAGTAAATGTATCTGCATGGATGTATTATATTTAAGGAATAGTAGTAATGTTATAATAGTGTTTTTAAAAACTTTTTGTAGACCTTAACTTTGACTCTTTGATACTTTAAAATGAACATGTTTGCTTTAATTTAAAAAAATAACAATTTAATGTTTTACTAAATTCATTATTTTAAAGACATTTTTATTTGTAATTGTTTTTTTTTTTTTACTTTATGATACAGTTACAGACAATAAAAACTATCCAAATAGATATTATATCGTATTTCAACATAAAAACTTTAATCATGATAAAGAAAAGTTTCTATTATAATTTTTAATGTCTATGAGATAAAATGACGTCATAAAACTTAAGTAGGATATTGAAATCGAATTGGATACAACCTACTTGGCACCATAACATGTACAAATTCCAATAAGATAAGACTTTTTTATGCCTATAGAGCAACAATAGCCAATATTGATACTGTGCACAATGAATACAACAATTACCTCTCTTGTTCCGTGAAAACTGGTGGACCTTTGTGCTTGGTAATTTCTTCGTCGGTGTGTATGCCTACGACCAAATAATGACCCAAAGCTTTGGCTTGTCGCAAAGAGTTTGCATGTCCGAAATGCACCATATCAAAACTGTGGAAAAACAGGAACATTATTATTAAAAGATAAACTAATATTCAGTGTAAATACTAACCAGACTAAACTAGAAACTAGCAGTAATTTTTTTGTTTTTCAAAGCCCCTCCAAAAATTGTTGTAACACGACTCTGTATGACGTGATCGTCAGAAACGTAATGTCGTTTTTAAAATTATTAAAACACAATATTATATTGGTTATTCTGAAGTAACGAAATCAAAACCTACAGTAGATAAACGAAATTTTTAACGGTGGAAGAAATTAGCATCGAATAGAAAATGGGAAAAATGTAAAATTGTCACTGGTAATTTCAAGACAAAGGCCTAACGTAAAAGGTCGATCGCGTCGTCGTTCTCGGCATCGAAAAAATATCAAAAAAAACGTAGCCCGGTCGAGTAGACTCGAACGGAGAAAAAAAATAAAATAATATGAAAATCACTCACCATCCGTCGCACCAAACCCTGATGGGTTTATCGACTTGTTCGCTCATCGCGCGGGCGGTGTGTACTCTGAGAACTCGACCGACCCGATTCGCCGCCGGGCGTACAGGCAGAGTATAGAGGTAGAGGACCGCCGACGGTGGAAAAACTGTAGTAAAATGGTGATCGCGCTGTGCCCGCCGCCGATTGCTAACTGCGACGTGTCGACGTGTCGCGCGCGCCGTTGTACGCACACCGCACGCGCGTCGGGACGAGAAACAAAAACGACGGCCCAACAAGGAGCTACGGGCAGCCGGAACGCGGTCTAGTTGATCATGGTTGTCTCGTCCGCAGTCGTCTCGGCTCTCTCTCGGCGGGCGACGACGATATGGGCAGAGGCACGCACGGCGAGCGGTAAAAATCGATGAAAAATTTTGAAACTTATCACGCCGATCAAAGTCCCCAATGATAACAGAACGTGTGTCGGAATTATTATTATTATTGCGGTAGATAATACGCGTTCGCTATCTATGGCGGGCGACGACGGCGTCCGCAATATTTGGGTTATCTGACGTTGTTCTCTGACGTTATCTCGTCGTCGGACTGTGAAGATGACCGAAAACCAACGTTCGAGTACAACAGTTGAATTATTTTCAAGTTTCCGGCCGTCGGAAAAGTTCCGATTCAGAACTCGGTGTGCTTAGCGCCCTGAATTTTAATGCTCGCACCCCGAATCCTGTGATTATAATTTAAAGTAGGTACAACTATACCGTGATATTTCCATGAAAATACATATTTTATTTAATATTATATTTATAAATAGGGCTCGGAAGTTGTAGGAATTGCATATTGTTCTGTATGATCTCAATTTATAGAAGAACCAGCTAGAAATTTGAAGTATACAATTGCGTGTTGAAAAATTGAAAAAGCATATTTTTTCATATTTTTCCAAAAAAATGGATTTTTTTTCTTTCTTAACCTGTATATTTCAACTAATATTGAATCAAAAAAATATTTTTAATTTCGTTTTCGGCTCAATAAGATGTCAAAATGCCAACCAATGCCAAAAAAACAATTAGCGAAATCGGTTCGGCCGCTCTCGAGATTTGCGCTTAGCAACACACATTCAGCGATTCGTTTTTATATTATAGAACTCAGCAGGGACTGGAACCGAACCGAAAAGAACCGGTTTTGGATCCGGAACCTTGGCCAAATTATAGAACCTTAACCTTTAAAGAACCTTTAATTAAAATTTTAAAAAACCCAAACCGGAACCGGAACCTCGATCAAAAAAGTGTTTTTACTTTCGGTTCTAAACGGTTCTTTTCGGTTCTTGGGACATATTATTATGTATTTCATATTTCAAAAGAAATAATATGTTACACTATTTGTATTTCTCCTACAAAATTGTATTTATTTTGAAATAGAGCATAAATATTGAGCTTATGGAAATTATGAAAACATTTAAACTTAACATAATACCAAAATCTTCGCTTAGATACCTAAATTTTATTTCATGATCGTAATAATTTTGTTATAATTTTTACCAGATATTTTGATTTTTTAATAAGAATGTGTGATATTTTAAAATTAAAATGCATGTTATATACTTTTTTCCATGTTGTCGAAAAAAAAATTGGAACCGGTTAAAACGTTTTTAACCGAAACCCTAATTTTGTATTTTTAAGTACCGGAACCGAGGTTTTAAATATTTAAGAACCAGAACCGAAACCAAAAGCCTTAAAATCGTAAAGGTTCCAGTCCCTGTTAAATAGAAGACGTATTTTTCCTCTAATATCTATTTGCCGCCCATGTTTTCCAATTCCCGTAAAAAAGATACGACACACATACTTCAACTATAATATGTATAATAGGTGCGGTTATATTATAATCTTGCATTTCCGCCTGCGCAGTGTGTGTGCCGCATGCAATCGAGCGAAATGTTCGCGTCAGAAGGCCACGCGTTCGATTCATAATATTATAATAATATACGTTTCCGAAATAACAGGAATGTAAACATTATTATTTACTCGATCTACTCTCGTGCATCAATTGCGTTGTACACACACACACACACACACACTTTGGTACTTTGAGTTTATTCTCGCTCCGAGGGGCCGGACAAAATAGATTGTCAATTCTCGGATCGATCATGAGGAAATATCACCATAGATTGAGCACTCGATATCTAAGATGACCTAATTACATCACGTGTGTCGTTTAGAAAAGAGTATTTTTTGTTTATTTACACGTTAAAATACTAACCCCGTTAGTATTTTTGGGTTTCGTTATTAGGTTAGGTTTAGGTTATAAACATTCGTTTTTCAAATGGAGGAATATTTTATCGGTATGCCATGTCGTTAAATTTTACGATGCCTATCATCTTATGTTAATGATTATTTTGTTTTCAAAACTATTTATAAGCGATTAAAATATTATTCTGTGGGTTTTCTATTTCAAATCTCTAATCGTCTTTTGAATGATTTCAGGTGTTGGGCAGGTACTCACTTGTTTCTAAAAGTGTAGAAAAATATCATAAATATCACTGAAAAAGGGCAAAAAATTGACCTTGGAAATGACAACAACTAAAACGCGCAAATCAAAGATCATGCCTGTCTGCTTATTTTTCAAACAATCGATGTTTGAAATCCTGAAACAACAGACTCATTTGAACTTGGAAATTTCAATGTTGCGCAAGTCCTAGAGGTAAAATATTAAAATAAAATATAATATATTAAACCGCATATAGTTCTGTCTAATCGTTTTCTCGGATAATCGCGTTTGAATATAGGAACTACAGGAACAGATGCGGCCTTGCAGAGAGCATCACGATATTGTGTCATTTTAGAGGCCCCGAATAAAAAAATCAAGATGAATCGCTGCTGGTCACCGAATGCGAAGAATTTCAAATAAAATTTACGATTTTGACAACTGATTCAATGTCAAGTCGATTGATAATGTGTGATAACGTAATTTTTATTATCCAAGTATATATTTTTTTTTGGAAACTAAGTAGTTTAAAATAATATATACATTGGATAAAATCAATACAGAAAATCAAAATGAACTGCATAAGATAGTATCACGAAATAATTAAAATGTTTTTGTTCTAGTACAATTGTTAAGTAAATGTCACACAAACAAATCTAATCAGATTTATGTTTTCTCTCTTTTAACCGACTTATTGGCAAAATAACTTTTGAATTTTGTATTTCTATAAAAACGGCATAAAAACCATTACGAGTTGCTGAGAAAATTTCAAAGTGTTGCAGTTGAAAACCGAATAATTAGTTTCATAATTATATCAAATTCGAGTCTGTAGAAGAGGTGATCGATATAGTTGATATAATATTATGTCGACTACTTGTTTTAGATGATATTATTATACAGAGACATCTATACAGCCGCGGTGTTGTACTATCTGCACGAATACGATGGCAGTAATTATTGACGAACGTGAAGTCATTGTCATTGAAAAGAACATCTATCATTATTTATCCTAATATATTAATTAGCTTAAATAACTACCGGTTATTACTATTCCTATTGTCTTACATTTGCTGTGATTAAGAATCCAATTATTCGATTTTCAATAGCAATAATTTGAAATTTTCTCGACAATGGTTAATAATAATTTGAAATTTTCTCAACAATATTGGTAAAAGTACCAAAGAATATTGGCTGTACGTCTATAGAAATATAAAAACTATTCGAAAGTTTGTATTTTTCTCGGCCGGTCAAAGGAAGAAAATACAAATACTATTTGTACACATAATATTATGTCGTATCTTATTCCATATTTTCTCTCGTGTTTATACCGAAAATTCAATGTGCACACGTATACTGCCTGGAATTAAAAACGAAAATTTCAATTTAGGACCGAGGCAAAAATACACAACCGGAAAAGGACCTTCGTCCTATTGGATTTATTGATCAATGTCACTCCTCGTTTTGACAAAACAAAAATTTTCTGGCAACAACAAGGTAATAAAGTTTAATGTTCCGCCGGTCAGGCGAGTAAAATCAATGATTAAATACATGTATTTAATCAACGATAAAATATGCGTCGTCGTCGTCGATGGATACGACGCAGTAGAATACGATATCACAAGCATGGTACACTTGAGACGTGACCAACAGAAGGTCGATTTAGATACGATACGTACTCCTCATCGGTGATTTACGAGATTTCGTTTTAATTTATTATTTTATTTAAATGCGTCATAGAGAAGTTTTAACATTCTCACCACTATATATTTTTTTTTTTCGTGTTATTGTTGAAAATGTATTTACAATGTAATTGTTTACTTTATGATTCAATGTACATACATTATTTAATAACAAAATATTATTAAATATTATGTAAAATTATTTGTTTAACGATGACAAATTAAACAATAAATAAAAAAATAGCACTTGCCTAGAGTATTATGATGATGTAAAAATGTGCACATAATTTACCATTGGTTTTCGAATAAAATTCATCGTCCGGTGTAAGTGCCCTTTTAAGCTACCCTTTTCACCCGACGACGATGAATATTGTTCGAAACCGGTCGTAAACAATATGCACTTTTTTACATTATTATAATACTCTATGCGAGTGCTATTTTTTATTTTTCATTTGTCATCACTCATTATCAAACATATTTTATAATTTTAATAAATTATTTTATAATATGTTTAATAACGTTTTGTCATTATTTTATGAGTATTAAACACTATTTATTTTGATTTTGATTTTTCGTATATATTATTCGATACATGATATGATTGTTGTTCATGTAATATTTTCGAATAAAAAATGTTGACCCCGTTTGTTTTATCAAAAAAAAAAACCTATTATTTGCGCACTTCATCGAAGAAAAAAAATGATTTAGATGAGTTTTTTTTTTTTATAGCATATTACATAAGTGGCCAATACATTGTATTAGTTTTTCATTTTTAAATAATCTTGTTATAATTTGATATTGTTTTTATAAATTTACACTAAACAAACGTTTTGGTCTGGGAAAATTGTATTTACTTTTTGGTTGTTTTGAATCGGTGTTAACCGCTGTCGCTGTAGTCGCTAGTACGTTCGGGGCAAACAATTCTCACACTAAATATTTTTTGTTCTATAAACAAACCTCGATACGATCAAATATATAATATTATTTACATATAATTATAAATTTATAACAATTGAAAAAATTAAAAACAACAATGTAAAAGCACCTAAAATGCATGCCACCTTATTAATACAATTTTCAACAATTATTTTTACTTAAATTAAAATGAAATAACTTAGTTTTTCTTTGTTTCTTTCATTGAGTGATATTCTCCGAGCCAAATGGATACGTTTTCATTTATCGCTCTTATCTTTGTAAAAAAAAAGAAATGTAATTGCGTAATTTTATTGAAAATAAAATTTTAAGAGCATTTTATGTGTTTAAATTTTGTCAAAATTCCAGAAAGTCATGAAAATCTGCAAACTTTTTGTAGACAACAATTTAGATAACTTTTGATTTCAATACTTAACGTTTTAAAATGTTGCATAATATTACTCTAAATTGAAAAAACTAACCTGAAAATCACAAAAAGTTTACAGGCATGAGAAAATTTAAATTTACCGAATTCAGGGTATCTCAATAAATATTAATCAAATGATCCAATTCACTAGAATGAATCATTTCTCACCTGTACTTCATCCAAGTCTTATATTTCACCTTCATTAGTTTAAATTGTATTACCGAGTTATATTAAATAATAATCAAAAAGAGTAGAACAATTATATTTTTAATCGGTTATAAAACATTTTATTTCTACAAAAATAATATTATACAAAATGTAAAATAGCTTGAACAGCCATGTAAATAGTAATTGCATAACCAATACCCCAGGATAAACCTCTGGCTGGTTGCGGTAAAACAACCACAGCGTAAACTATCGTATGAATTACTCTACAGGCTACAAAAAGTCTCATTAAATTAGTGGCAATGTAGATATTTGGATTAGTTAATAAGTATCCAAAACAAACGGAGAAGAATAACGGTATATTTTCTACATCGTTGAGATGTGCCCTAGAAAAAAAAAAAAACAAAAAACAAATTAGACAATGGTTTTCAATTCTTTGTTTTAAATTGTAATTCAAAAAGGCATAGATTTGAGCTTTAAAAGATGTTCTTATCAAATCTTTTCTAAATAATTTGAATATAGGTAGGTATACAATTTTGAATTTAACATGTTATACTAGAATCATGAAAACCTTAAAGCTAATGAAATAATATCATTCAATTGTATACATTATGGTTGTATAAATATCAGTCTGACAACATTATAATTCAATATTTATGCTAAACAACCATTCATATATTAGAATTAACTTGAAATCATCCAAAAACACCAATATATCAAGTAAAAGTTTTAAGATAGTAAGCGATATTCACCTTCTTACTCTTTCAACATCAACATCATCATATTTAACTTTAGACTTTTTATTTAGTATTGTGTCTTCAGGGTTGGCGAATACCTATAAACAAAATAGTGACCATTAAACAGAGTTTATAAAATGTTAATACCTAATGACGATAAATTATGGTTTTGATTTCTTGTAAATAAAATGTATCTTATCAAAATAGTTTAATTTTATAATGTACATAAAATGGTAAGTATTATACTCTATAACTAATACGATAATAATAATTATTATCTTAAATTGTATATTTTTAAGCATAAAAATGTTCATTGATGTTATAATTATTATTAAAAATATTAAATAATATAAATAAAAATAAAATAAACAGGTCTTGCCTGGAGTATTATGATAAAGAGTGCAACAATTGTAATTGTACAAACACAAAACATTATAAACATAAATAATTACACAGGTATTGTGTATATTATAAACTATAAAATATTAAGAACATGTATTTTAATAATTTAATGTCTTTCAAAAGTCCAATATTAAGTAACTTGATATTTTTGAAATGAATAGTAATAATTAGGATCAGGATGAATTCCCATTTCTACATATTATAGTTAAATGAGTAAAAAAAATAAAACACAATGAATTATCCAGTAAAGTACTACACAAAAAATATGTTAAATTAAAAAAAATAATTTATAAAACAACGTACTGAGTTGTACTCTTAACAGTGTGTACACTGTACACCAATATTTTATTTGTAACTTTGATATAAATAATAAACAATAATTATTATATAATACCATTAAATGTAAGATTTTATAAAATGTTTTGTAATAATTGTTATACATATAGGTAGTACCAATATTATAACATACACATTGTAGGAATGTATATTTTATACAGAATTATTTTGAACACCATAATCAATAAAGCGAATCTTTTACAATTTGCCGTCTATAATTTAGTACTATATTCATATATTATAAATGAAATACACATTGTGCCGACATCATTCATTTCAGGTTCTATGCATGATTTAATATACATCTTTAATCATGGTTCTAAGCCTATCGATTACATACTACCAAGGTAAATATTATCATACTTGCCATATCAAGAAATTTGCTCATGTCATAGCTAAAGGGCAAATTTCTATGGAAAAACATATGGGGATTGAATTACACATAAGTAGAAAAATCCTTTACAATAACCTAACCTACTATAAATGAAAACGTTTTTAGAAATTAATATGGTTTAAACGGAAAATATTTCTTATACTCTCTCATACACTATATTATAGATAAGACTTTAAAAAAAAAATTGTCTTGAAATTCAAATAAAATATGCCGTAGGTACACTTTAACGATAATTATTTCCTCACAATACTGCGAACGGCATTATATTAGTTTTCTACGCAGTAATCCACAGAGTAGGTTGGTAAAATAGATGGCAAAATTACTCACAATAATGATTCATCGTACCAAATTCATGAAAAGATAGGAAAATAGTGTTGTATTAGAGAATACTATCGAGCTACCAAAGATATTGGTAGAGAACTAACTCGTTTCATAATAAGTGTTCAATGCGAAAAAACTCTTATAATTAAGTTTTAATCAAGTACCATTTTTGAGAATCGTTGCCTGGCTGTCAACACTGCCATCGCCAGGACTTTCAGCACCAAAATGGCCGAATAGAACAAATAGGTCTTGAACAATCCCTCGTCGATGTCTAATGTAATCATCGTGACGCGTTTTGTACGAACAAACAAATCGTATAGTAGTAGCTCGCAACACGGACCAGCGACAACTGTCAACTACTCGAAACTAAAAAACAAAACACATACCTATAATCAAAATAGTCAAGAGTGAGGTGTATATACACAGCTACAATGACATTGGTCGTCAGGATGATTTTATCGCTCATATAATTATGATTATACCAGTTTTGACCATGTCATTGCGGACAGAGTGATTACAATAACATAAGATACCTACTGATTAACGAGTATAATTATATACGACTTCTAAAGTTGTTCTTTACGTCTTAATACTTAGAAACTCGCATGGTTCAATCCACGTTCAAATGATTAGGTAGGAGGCGCACACGAAAGTCAAAAGGTCAAAACTCTAATGAGAATAATATGTAAAATATGAAACGTGACATATCTACGCAGTAAGCGATAGATAGTGGATCACAGGATCATATCGAATCCTGTTTGATATTTTAACCGCTTGGAACACTATTATACTAATCTGGATCACGGCTATCGATTATCGTGATCTGAATATTAAGGATTTATTTAGTATAGCGTCCTTCCACAGGTGTACGATTTTTGTGTTTAATATCTGTATAGTTGTCCCTTATCACTGACCCATCGATAGTTTGGCAATGTCGCAACAGTTTAACAAAACCATTATAATATGTCGAGTTTCCTGTGAACAACCGTATTTTGAATCGAAATTTTCCACTAAGGATTCTGTAGAACGGACTACCCGGTATCGGTAAACCTTAAGGTCATAATATATTCATAATTATAATATAATCAAAGGTAAACGAATCTCGGACTGATACAAACGGCGACGATGATTTTTTTTAAATAAAATAACATATTTCAATATCAAATAGGTAGATACGATGAATATATTATTTGTATTTAATACTCGGGTAAATGTAGTTATTTGCAATGCCGGGGCTAGAAATAGATGGCGGGGGGGGGGCCCCGGTGCAAATTGTTGGTTGGGCTCATTATTTAGAATTTACATTTAATCTAAGCACACTAAAAACTCACTAAACTAATTTATTAAAAATAGTCCATCATTTGGGTGAGTATGACGTAATTTCAAGTATGGCCCCGTACAAAAAAAAATTCCGGGGCTCCGGTGCAACGAACTACGGTTATTTTTTACGCGAAATTGCCTACAACGAATCAAAACAACTCGTTTTTTACGGGATTTTATGTAGTTTTTTGTATGCACGCCACCATAGATGTAAAGTCAATAAATTCCTAATTCGAAACAAATTTGTTTCCATCTTTTCACCTCGCCGTTACATTTTTTTCCCCCATTTCTATCTTATTCAAACAAGTATAGTGTTACACAGCTGAATAGTTTACACAACGATAAATCATAACGGATCGATGTGAATATGATATATTTTTTCAATTTCAATATCCACACTTGGCACTTATTACTATGTATGTATATTACATCATCGTTATATACGCGTGTACTTATAAATAATAATTGAAATCCAGGTGTTCGGCAGAGTTGCAGTGCCAGTAAGAGAAGAAAACGTCTCAAACTAATTTGTCGCTAAATAAACTGTTGATTTTACGAACAGGAACCTACTTGACTATTACGTTTTAAAAAAACAAACGACATGTAATTATAAAATAATGATTACATAGTCGCAGAGGTAGGTTAACCTACTGAGTTATAGTGAGGTATAACACAAGTGAGGTACACAATACTTTTAAGTTATTGTCTGATAACTAATATATTTATTTTCTATGATTATTCATGGCTATTAAATGTGAAACGTGATAATATTATTATTTATTACAAAAATAGCCATTAAACTTTGATATTAAAAAAATAAATAAATACATTAAACGTTAGACCAACAGTATAATAAGTACCTAACCTTAAAATTAAAATCATCACTCGCTATAAATAATTGAAACTATATTAAAATGTAAATAAAACATAATAATATACGAATAGGCAACGAGCAAAATAACAATATAATAAATATCGTATATTAAAATACGTTTGTACATTCTAAATATTATATGTCGTCTAGAAAATATGTTACAACCTCGCAGTTTAGTATTTACGATTTTGTTATCTAAATAAAATCGCGCGAAATAATTAAAATTATTCGTATTATGTTTTTCAAAATCCTCAGCCAAGTATCATACGTACGATTAGGGGTGTGTCTACTCCGCCGAGTATTATGATCACGAAAAGCGTAAAAAATTATTCTATAATACGCATATATATAGGTTGTTTTAAATCAACTATCTGAATTTTTATTTGAAAAAAAAACAAATTATCATAATTATTATTCAATCGCCTATAAAATGAACACATAAATGTATATGTAAACCTGTAAACGAACACCGGAACACATAAAAAACAACTATAATCGTGTGTATTGAGTTCATTGCAAATTAAAAAAAAATTTGAAATATTTTCGAATTTAGAATAATAATTATTGTTGCTGTGCGTTTAATTTAAGTGGAAAATAGATCAATTCCTATAAACCTAACCTAATCTAGACTAGTAATAAACTCGGGGGGGGGGGGGTTACATTTTTTGAAAAATAAAACGCTATTTTCAAGTTTTAAATACCTGTGGTTCGGTCGATTTGAGGTTTGGAGCCATAGTTTACTGATAAAAATTACTCTGAAAAAACAAGTCGATTATTTTTTTTAATTTTTACGCTATTGCGACATGAAAAAACAAAACTATTGATAAGACTGAAAAAAAAAAGCCGTAGACATAACGAAATGTTTATTCTTATGTAAGTATTCTATATAAACACATTTGGTGTTCAATAAAACGATAAGGAGTTTCTATTTTCTACAGAAAAACTAAAAGTCTAAAATGGTTTTATTTTGAACTCACAGTGCTCGTCAATAATAACATGTATACTTATATTATACTATTTTCCATCTCACATTTCATTTTTACTCTCATTTCATATTAAATTTTTCTTCGTTTTTGTAAATTTGGTTTCTCTTTTTATGTTTGTGTTATTATAATAATTATGTTCACATAATCACATCATTATGCGTATCTATACTGCTATATAATACAAGAAAATACAATTTTTTTTTTAAATACATGTCATTATGATAAAATCATTAGTCATTGCATTCTTCATATCACTCTAAATCTTAAATATTAATTTATTATTTTGTCATCGATCATTAAATATTGACATTTGACAACATTTATGTACAAATATTGTGAATAAATTCAATCCAAATTTAATATTATTAGGCGGTCAATATAATATGGGACGTTTTCACTAGTTATTTAAATACTGTTAACAGTGTTAACCTCATTTCTCCACTGACATTTTAATACTCTTTATTTTTAGTTAATAAATACATTTATCAAATTAATTCGTATGCACGAATTCGGTGTATCTAATAGAAAAAAATTATTTCGCATATTTCGTACATCATGCGACGGTAAAAGCCTAATTGTTGTAATTATTATGCTAACGTCACATAGTTACGATTAGATTTTCGTTTGAAATTTAACCATTCTGAAGTGCATGCGATTTATTGTGACAACAATGAAATAGAGTACAAACTCGGTACATTTTTATTAAATCTTGGACAATTTTTACATTCGATTTGTCGTGACCTTACTTAAATGTACAATTATACAAAAGAAAAAACCGATTTAAAAAAATATTCATACGATAAAAATCTGTCTGGATTCGTGTTTTACGATTAGTGAACTCGCCCCGAGATATTCAACCGGTCCCTTTAAACTAGTGTTGGAACTATCCGGATATGTTTAAATCCGGATAAAAATCAGTTCGAACATCATCCGTAATTCGGTTATATTCGGATATCCGGATATATTCGAATAATCGTACTATTCAGGGTATATTCGGATAGTATATAGATAATAGCTCTGATTTTATATCTTCTTATTTCGGTTATTTTAAGTGCATATTTCCTACAATTTGTGTGCAATAGTCCCGGCCCGTAGTAGTTATGAATTATGATTGTAGTACAAATACGATTGGAAACATACAGTTCAAACGATCCAATATTCGGCATTTCGAATAGTCGCCTTATCGTCGCTACGACAGAACGTTCTCGAACCGTTTCGCTCGCATTAGGTCGTGTCTGTCCGGCGTTTGAGCAAAAATTCGAAACGTTTGTTTCCGAAGAAATATCGAACCGGATTGGCGGGTTCCGAGATGGCCGCGGCGGCGAACGAGTCACAACTACAACCTCTTTGGGACTTTGGAACGAGACCACGTGGTATGAACCGCACGTCACTCGGTACGTCTGGCCGTCGAGCATTGTTCCGCGGCAGTAGGTAGTGGACGGAGTGACGGACGAACATATGTTTTATTGTGAGTACTATCTGAAAGGTGTTCATTATCTCGGGACTCGGGTAACGGAGTGAATCAAACAGTCGAATTTTGACATTAATTGCGAGTTTATTGTTTCATACGTATTATTAAATATTAAATAGTAGTTTTTGTCGTTTGTTCGTTTGTCGCCGTTTCGAATCCGACTCGCTCGCCACTGTCACTGTCCATCAACGAAACAATTTTCGCGCATCCGAGGTGAGTATTCGAGTTTTGAGGTTTTTTTTTTTTTTAAAAACATATTCTCTCGTCGCGAGCGCATTATAGGTATACATACATACGCGTGTAAGCGCGCACACACGCACGAATCAATTAGCATCGTGTTCGAATCGACAGTGTGTACACGTTTGGTCAATAAATTTAAAGGGGTTGCTTGGTAAGTCGTCGTGGGTCTTCCCGTCGTCGTCGTCGTCGTCTTTTTCGCCACAGTTGTTCCGTGTCGGCGTGCTAGTGACATTTGTTTCGTACATTAAAATATTATGCTGTTGACCCACAAGGGCATCTAAAATTGGATTTCAGTTTGGTGTTTTAAGTCAAATAAACGCATCTTGTCACGTTTTTATAGATAACAACTACTTTTGTCAATCCTCATTTGTCAGAGTACTATGTGAGTTAAACGTTTCTTTTAATTTTTATTTCAACAGATAATAATTATTGTTGAATATCACTTTATATTTATCTAGTGAAAATAAATAAAACAGTTTACTCTATGTGCAAACGACCATTATACAGTACCAACATATTTTATTTGTAGTAAGTCTTAATGCCTGATAAATAATAACTTAATTTTTGATATTAAAATTAATTTCCATGGATCAAAAAAAAAAAATTATCATTATTATTTTATGTTTTTAAAAATATTTATTTATTTATTTGATTACAGAACGGGCAAAGACCCAAGTACAGATAATTTTACTAATAAATCGTTTTGTTTTTGATAAAATATAATCAGTATCAACTCTGATTTTTAAAATGATCTATTATGCAAGTAAAGTAATTTTATTAGAATTTCTGATAATTTACTATTTTCTGAATACAACTTCTGGACTAGAAAATATTTATAAGTTTTTACCCTGTAATCTATCTAGTAGAATTCAAAGCAGGATTATAAAAAAAAGTTCTAAATGAAAAATAAATTTTTAATAATGGTAAAGTGGTATTTGAAAAATTCTGTATAAATTGTACTTTATTGCTTGCCAACAATATTTTTTAATTAAATTTGAAAGATTTTAATTCATTCATAAGTATGTTTGTAAAAAGATAAAGTCCCTATATATTTCATACATTTTAGTTATATTAGTACAACATCCAATATTTATTATTATATTTAATATATGTTTTGAGATTCTAATTAAAAGAAACAAAAGGTATTCAATTTCCCTTGACCCTGACAATTCATATAGTCCAATATACAATATATATATTTTAAGGTATTGACAGAATTATCTTATTAAATTAAATACATTTTTTCAAAACCATAAAACAAATTTTGTCTCCAATTGGCTGTTAATATTAGAATATTGAGATCAACTATAAAGCTAAGACCCTTTTGATAAGTCACATCTTTTAATATAACTTATATATGTCAAAATACTATTTTGACTTCTCAGGGTTTTACAGCATTGTTCTGTAAATGGAAATATTTTTTAAATGGTTTGCAAAAAATAAGTTATAGAGCATTCAAACAAAGATATCTGTCTTTGATTCCCTTTCTGTTACTAACATTTCCACCCATTTTTTTAAATCAATAACAAATAAACAAGGATTTATCAGGTCTGATTTCTCAACTGAAAATGAGGTTTAAGATTCCACTAAAAATTATAAAGAGAACATAACTAAAAAACCAATAATTTTTAAATCTATAAAATATTTGATTCTTTATAGTTTTACTGTTATATGGTTATAATTTATAAATAACAACACATTCCTTAGTTACAATAATTTTTTTCCCTCATTAACTAGTATCTTTTTAAAATTTTACAAAAGTATCAACATGCATATTTTGGGATAACATTTTTCCAATTATAAATTATATGTTTGTATAATTTTTAAATTCAACAATATTTGTTTTATTAGATATTATTTTTGATCATATTTCATATTAAATAACCGGTCAGCTAAATAATAATTCAAACTATGATTCATAATAATATAATTTCATAAAAAAATAACCAATGAATCAGAAATTTAAAGGAAAAAGCATTGAATAATAATGTCTCGATTTAATTAGAAATTTATAAGGTACATACAAAATAATAAGTCTTGTTACATACATTGGGTTTTGGGGTTCAATTATAAGTATAATTTTTTTTAAATTTTATTTAAAATATTCAAGTAAGGTATGGTGGCATCTTTATTTTATTTTTTATTATCTTTTTTTAGATGTTTTGAGTTTATTAACTTTAATACTATTTAAAATATATTATTGAAAAATGTTTGGGATTGTTTAGTTGTGATAAGTATTGTTATTTGTAGGTTTTCTTTCCTGGGTTTATTAATTTATGCTATAAATTATGATAATGTTGATAGTGTTTTTGTTTGTAAACTTTATTATTAATAAATTTTTGATTTGAATAATTTATGTACATTAAATAATTTTAATGAAATTATAATTTTGATTTTATAGTATTAGAACTTGTCAAATTTTGTAAATTATTTTCCATTGTATATGGCTTGGCCAAATCATGTCTCCTACCTACAAGGAAATAATAAATTGTCCATAGTATTTTTTTTAAACAATTGGAACTTAGATTATTTAAATACTATACATATGTTGCCCATAAGTAGCAAGTTGAAGGCTATATTTCCTTTTTTGTATATGCAGGAAAGATGTTTTTAAGTAAATATAATATTAATCAACTGTTGAAATTACTTGATATTTTGTACTGTATTCATACATTTGGTTGGTTACCTAGTAACTTGACTTAATAGGCAACAGTACAAAATAAAATGAATTAATTTATTGACCTCAGTTACTAAAATAATCATCCTTTCACTATTATTCTGTTAAGAGTTTCGATCATCGAGCATAAGTTAGTATAATATAATAGTTTTATAGAAAACTACACCATTTTTATAGTGACATAAATAATCATAGATCTATTATTATTTCAAACAGTATAAATTATAAATTTGATTAGTTTAAAAAATACATTACGACCTTGATAAAATCATAATTTATAATAAATAATAATTACTTCTTAACACTTTGATTTTCTATATTACGCCACAAAATGTATTTAACTATTCTGTGATTATACACTCTAGAATAAAAAAGCGATATGATTGCATATAGTTTGCATGCATAGTAGGTAGATGAAAAATTAATATAGTCGATTATGAACTGAGTGTCTTGTGAATTTAGTTTTCCAAACAAATAAATAGTACTCGAGAACATAACAATATAACCACTTATACAGTTATTACATTATACATACATTATGACGATGACTGATAGATATTTTTGGCAAATATAAACGAGTAGGTTTGACTGCTAAGGCAAAGTCTATTTTAAATGTCAACATACTCGCTAGCTAGTTATATTATAGTTGTTATTTTATACAGTCGCGTATGTTGTTTTAGTCGGTTTTTAATCTTTCTCTTTCTCTCAATACCCCCATAGGCTCAAAGTCTTCGAAAAATATTTTTACGGTCTAGCGTGGATATCTTATATATTGTATATTATATTCAAAGTTGGAATAAAAAACATGTTTGATATTCAATAATTACGGTGTTGAGGCTCGTTTAAGGTGTTGTGTTCAGACGAAGACCACCAATATATAAGTGTGTGTGTGTGTGTGTGTGTGCGTGCGCGCACACGGTCGAATGGAGTTTTATACACCCATGTAGGTGGTTGTCCTTAGTCAGTGGCGGGTGTCGCGGTTTATTGTTCTTCCACGATTCCCCGCGCTCGCGTTCGTTCTCTCAATTGGTCGCTGCCGCCGCAAACGTTCCGCCGGTCGCAGAAATCGCGTGCGACACGGACGCGCGGGGCAGAGCGAAACAGTTTAGCGGTTTTCGCGACGAGAAATTGTGTTCGCCAATTTTCGACGCACGTTGTGTATATCGGACGACGACGGCGACGAGACGTACGTCCTCAGGACACGAAAACTCTTAGACCGTATACGGTGATTGATGCGGTGAAAGCAGGTCCATATAATAACATAATAATAATAGTAATAAGTATAGGTTTATGATGTACATGTATATCGTAGTATCTACACGTATGTGAGTGTGTACAAAAATTACATTACTATAGAGATTGCTCGGAGATATCATCTACCGGTTTCTCGCGTTAATGGCGTTTGGCTCGTCAAAAAGAATGAAAAAAAAAAAAAAATCGCGTTTATCGGAAATCGTGCGTTTCTTTTTAACCTAAATACGCGACTGCAGCCGCGTAGCAGCTACGTATAATGCCGTTCTTCCGTGGTTGACGAGTCGAAATCTTTGGGTCAACGTACAGTTGGCGGCGGCGGCGGCGGCGCGACGTGAGCTGTCATCATCGTTGACTATATCGATTTCCGTTTACGCGGCGACAAGGATGTGTGGTGTATAAATATTACACAATGCACTATCGGTTGAATCACGATCATCGTAATAATACAATAACTGTGTATAATATTATAATATTATGTACACGAAATGTGGTCGGGTTACCCGCGGCGGCCAGGTGGGTTAATTAATATGAGTAGAAGGTGATTCATCGCGTGATGTGTGTTACATGGGAAAGCGACCGGCAAGGTCATTGTCCAACATCAACACCTACTGGGTATTTTTTTTCTGTGTGTGTGTGTGTGATGCATTCTGTAAATGCGTGTGTTTGGTGACTGGAAAAATTCGCATACCCGATGATTCCTACACAAGGAAGAATCGCGTGCGCGTAAAATAACGATTGCCTACATGTAACATTGTGTATATTCGAACATCACGACGGCATGTCGTCGCCATAAAATTCGAGCTAGGGTTTTCAGCGTCTTTGGTGTTCAAATTAACCGGCATCTGGTGCGCTGTTGTGCCTACATTGTTCAAATGTATAAAGAACGAAGGTGACAAAATGTTATACTTGACCTAAAAACGATCGGTTGGTTTGACTTTTCAAAAACGTTTCATTATAGATAGTGCATTAGTATTTGTATTTTGTTTACTAAGTAATTAGGTGTATAATATTGTATTGTATATATTAATATTTAGTACCGTATTGTCTATGATAATGGTATTCTGATCGAAATATTATTCAAATACTGCTGCTGGTGCGTGTTTTGAAATTTACCCAATGTGTGCGGTTTGAATGTTGGTGTATTTAATTTAATAATTTATTATTCACGTTCTATTTTACATTTTTCTATCAAGTATAGTATTTTTTTTTTTTTACGCCATTACTATTATATATTAGTGTAATAAAGTTTGTAAAAATAAAAATATCTATTTATTGACGTAATACAATTTTTTTATGTTCTATATTTGTAAGTAATAGTTAACTGGTATAAGTAAAAAATGTTAAAATTATTTTTTTACAAACATTTGTTGCCATGTTAAAAAACTTGTTATTTTTGTTAAAATATATAAGTCTTTACATTTAAATGTTTCATTCTAAATTCGATGATTAAGAAATTAAAAAGAGGAATACATAATTGGTAAACGTTAATTTTTCTTCAAATTCATTTTGCACTACAAATATTATTTTGTCTACTTAAATTTGTTTAACTCATTTCAATCAATACAAATTGTTGATGCTATAAAGTTGATAGTAAGATTTTATATTTTAATATTTTTAAAATGATGAAAATCATATGCAATTGGTCTAAATCCTCACTAGGATTTTAGAAACGGCCATATTATTTATTTATTTATTTATTTAATTATTTATTATAATAAACGCCGTTAGGCTCAAGTACAGTAATACATTTAAAATTAACACCTTTATATAACATATAACTTTTAATAACTTTGAAAACTACTTGCCGCATACATTTTTAATGGTAATGATTAAAAAATATAAATATATAATAATATATAATAAAACTGAAATCAAAAAATATGTATTTATTTTCTCAATTTAATTTTGAATTTTAAAATGTAAATTTAGTTTTAGTGCGGGCCGCACAAAATTTGTTATAGAGCCGCATGGGTACGTCAGCCGCTGGTCTAAATTATTTGTGTGTTTATATTTTGTCAACTTTCCAAAGTAAATGATTATAATCATTTAATATTCTCCACATATTATAATAATTATTATAGTTTGTGTAATAATAATAATAATGACTAACTAAACTTATAGAATTCCGTTAATTCATTTAGAACTTTTATCTTCTATTTTATATAATATGTTTTTCTAGTATGTATTTTTATTGTATTTAATGTTAGTACCTGTAATCGTTTTTAGGACATATGTTAACTGTGTCGAAATGACGTTTTTTTATGCAGACTGCAACCGGATTATTGCCTGGGTGAAACTTTGCATTTGCTCTATTTCTTATCCTAAGAAAAATTAAAGAGTTTAATAATAAAATGTACCATAGTTGTGCAAAAATAGTTGGCTGTATGTTATTCTCTACTTATCATTTACCAAATTTTTCAATTTAATAAAAGTGGTTTATTCTTAGAGAAAGTCTTCCTAATAGAATTACCTTGGATCAGTGACTAGCCAGGATTTTTCATTGAGGGGTTTCACATTTTTTCTTGAGTTATATTAGGTCCAGATGAGGAGGAGTTTTGGAGGTTCAACTGTAACAAAGTTTATAAAGTGTTTGCATTAATATAGATTTTATTTTTTAAACTACCTACTTTGAAAGTCAGAAAAAAAATAAAATGTATATTTATGTACACATAAAAATACTTAATAACTAAGTAATTGCTTACTTGCTCCACTCTGTTAGTTGCATCCTTCTTGGAGACAATCGAGCAAAGGCTCTAATTTTATAGTTTTATATCAATAAATTACCCAAAGTACATTTTACAGCAGGTCTTATTTATTAGACTCTATGATATAAGATTGTGTTTTACAGTGATAAAAAAATTTCACATGGAAATTATTTTTTCAAAACAATGATAACATATGATAAAAACCAATAAAATATGGATGGATGATAAATGTGTCTTTTCTTTGGTGATATAATTGTTATCTGTGATCGATTGTCATATAAATATTTCAAACATTTGGACATTTGGTTCAATTCAAAACAGTAAATTAGTATATATACATAAATACGATCCATGGGGGGCTTAGCTCCCTTAGTCCCCCCCCATTTGCTACGCCACTGCCTCGGACCTAATAAACTTGTACTTTATTTTAGTATTCAAAGAATCCTTAGTAATATTTGTTAGTTTTTAGTTAAGTACTCGATTTGTTGTTTAAAAATACTGAAATTTAATGATTAGTGAATATTAATGAATTTGGTGTTTGGTATT
This sequence comes from Drepanosiphum platanoidis, assembly GCA_948098885.1. Taxonomy (NCBI): domain Eukaryota; kingdom Metazoa; phylum Arthropoda; class Insecta; order Hemiptera; family Aphididae; genus Drepanosiphum; species Drepanosiphum platanoidis. Next base: position 29,214,948 of record OX402529.1, on the reverse strand, counting down.
TTGGTTTTAATTATGTCATATCTCTATTGTAGTAATTTTATAAAATAAACTTGAGACCGCAGGTGGTGCATAAATAATAACAAACAGGGTAGAGTTTTCATAGAAATTGTTTGCCCTTGATGAAAACTTGGAGCACAATTTACATGTGTGATTTTGTTTGTACTCGATCATAGTTTATGATTACTAATTTTTATTGTTCTGATTAACTTTTATTTTTGTTTGGGTTCTATACAATTGATTAGTTTTCAGAATTGATATTCTTGTATAGTACCTTTATTATATATATTATCAAAGAGTTTATTGAGGACTGTAAATTGAGTTTTCTTAAATGAAAAGAAAAATAATGATTGTGTATTTGTTCACTATACATTTGTGTAAATTTTGTTAAAAGTATAAACTTATTTGTTTTTCTTAGCGCCACTGGTGTGGTAAACTTAATAATTTACCAAGTTAGTTAATGGTATAGCGTGTTCATACTTGAAAATTGTAGATCATTGTGTGGGACCATATAACCTTTTAAGATTTTACATACCTAGTAATGTAAGTTTAACAATAATGTGGCTTTTCCTTTCCTAGGTTGTTACACTATTTTTTTACTAGTAAAAGTATTTTAAGTTTTATCTTAATGTATAATTTATTGAATTGCAAAATTAATGTAATTACTAAAAAATGATATACAATAATGCTTTACAGAGGCTACTTTTCAAATTTCTATATTTTTTTTAAAAATATTTTAACAAAAAATAACTTAAAAGATCAGAAAATAGAATACAAAATCAATTAATTAAGATTTCAATCGTAATTAATAAACTTTGAATTATTTGTAATATTAAGTTGATGTCGTATATTATATTTGAATAATTTATTACCATTACTTTTTAGTTGTTTTATTAATTTTTTCCATAAGGTTTATTTTTCGTTTATCACTGGCACATAATGTTTACTTGTAACTAGGAAAATGAAAAAACAAATTAGGATGCTATCATTTAATTCGTTAAGTTTTCAAGTTAAATTTTTCCACAATATTTACTAGGTATCTGTGATAATTAGCTGAACAAATGTGACTTATGGTATAAAAACATTTACATTAAAAAATAAACAATTTACAAACTAGTTATCACGGAGTAACAGCATCAATAAGTATGATTAATTTTATTGTGTTTATCGGACCGTTAAGTTAATAAAGCACTACATTATAATTTATAATAATGGTCAATTGTGTGTGTGCGTAAATGTGTGTCACTAGCTAGGGTTTGTGTACACCACTTTATTAGTTATTACAAGTTAGGCGCAGACGCTATGACTAAAAACTTCCGATTGTATTTAACCATTTTTAACGAAAAAAATCTATTTTGTTTTGTTTTCAGAGCATAGAGGATAATCTCCAGAAAATACATAATACAGTATGTCTGGAGATTATTATTCCATTTTAGGAGTACCTTCAAATGCTTCAATAAATGACATAAAAAAATCGTATGTACAATTTATTGATTACTTTTCCTATTGCAAAATTAATTTTATTATTTATTAGTATATTCGTATTTCAATTAATATATTTATATGTTTACTGCAGTTATAGAAAATTGGCACTGAAATGGCACCCTGACAAAAATCCAGAAAATCAAGATCAAGCTAATAGAATGTTCAAAGAAATTTCTGAGGCCTATGAAGTCTTATCTGACGGTACTAAAAAAACATATTGTTAAAAGTCAATGTATAATATGCAGCTCTACTCTTATATTTATGATGAGGTCATTAGCTTTCAAAGAATAGTACCTACATGTTTAAAACATAAATTAATGCAAACTTTTTCAACTGCTAATAATTAGGAACTAATTGTTTTACAAAGTACTGTTATAATGAATAGACTGAAAATTGTAAATCACTTAAGATTTTAGAAGCCAAAGTGTGTAATGTAAATTAAGGTAAATAGGTTATTCCTTCATATATATGTATTGTCTATATGTCTAACAGAGGCGAAGCGAAAAGTATATGATGAACAACGTAAAAGAAAAGCGTCCGCATCGTCCAGACCGTTCTTCTACAACTTCTTTGAAAGCCCGTTCCATCGTTATTTTGGTAGAACCCCTAAATTATAGTTTACGTTGTGTTGATTTAATAAACCATTCAAAAAATAACCCTACCAGTTTTAAACCTAACTAAACCTCAACAAATAAATACCATTGGAGCTGGAGCATGTTATCATTTAGAAGTGGAGCTTTTTTTAACGCGTTTAATCTTTTTTTTTTTTTTTATTTTACATAATCATTTTTAATTATTACTAACATTTTCATGATCTTACAGGTTTATTATATTTTTCTAATTTATTTTGTCAGATAAAAAACGTAAAGTTTATAATCAATACGGAAAAGATGGTTTGATTAATGGCGGTTCAGGAAACGGTGGACGGCGCAGAAATAATCAAAGACATCCTGGTCATTATGATCCTTTCAGTCAGGACTTTGGACCAGGTTTCTTTGGCTTTTCGTTCCGAGATCCAGATGATGTGTTCAGAGAATTTTTCAACACGTCAGACATTTCTGATCTTCTATTTCCTGGTAAATTTATTGTTAATTCGTTTTCAAATAAATAATATATATATAATATTTCATAATATTACGACTATGGTATACTATTCATGTATTTATTTTGTTTTTCGATTAGGTCAAAGATTCAATGGGCAACAAGAAGTATCAGCCATGATGAATCCATTTGGATTCGGTGGTTTCGGAGGTGGTTTTGGTTCTGGATTTGACAATATGTTTTCAATGGCTAATTTCCAAAACCCTAATAGTAATGGCGGCGGCGGCGGCGGCGGTGTTAATGTTAATATTAAAAGAACATCGATATCCACCCGGTTTTCAAATGGGAAAAAAATTACTACCAAAAAGTATGCTTGATAAATTGAATTGTGTGTTATCATAACGACAGATAAAACTGTTACTAATTTATTTTCGTCTTGTAGAATAACTGAAGCCGGTAGAGAATTAGTGGAAACATATGAGAATGATATGCTCAAATCAAAGACTATAAATGGTGTGGCTCAAGCGATCGCTTATGACCATTAGCTTGATCTCCTCTCTTTCACCAAACTCTCTACTATAAAACCATTAATAAGCAGATACATACAATTATATATGTTGAACACTATATATATATATATACGTATATATATATAATATTAAATGTAACGGAAAATTAAATATAAAATAAAATTTTTTTGTAAGATAAATGTGTTAGAACCTTAATTTTTTTTATTCTGAAGTAATACTACTATTTGATACTTTAATTTGATTATTTTGTTTTTAAATAGCCGAGACATTGTATTAAGTAAATTTAAAAATAATTAATTTGTTTAAAGCACGTAATATTTACAGACTCTCCACTGATTAATAAGACTTACACTATTTTTATGCGCTTTGGTAATTTTATTATTATTATTATTATTATTTAACTTAATTTTCAATCGGCGGCGTTGAAATATGATCTATCGGCCGCCGATGTCTATTATTATATTTAATAGGTAATTATTGAATGTAATTATTCAAAACGAAAAGAATTGTCTTTTTATTCTAGAGTAATATTAGAGGGTTTCACCATCATCCTATATATATATTGTGTTGTCCGAGAGAATTGAAGAATCGGAGAACACACTCTGTATTATGGTGTATCACCAATATTGTACTTATATTATTAATGAGAATATTAATATTTAAAATGAATAAATAAATTATGTTTATTAAATATATTATTCATGGTTGTGTTTTGATGTTCGTCGCGTTCTCGTCGTGGCGACGTGTGTTTTTCCGCCGTTATGGGGATCGGGTACCCATTATGAATCGCCGACTGTGTATTTAAACTATTATTATTCTTATATTACGCTTACGTAAATCGTCGCGTGAACTTATTATTAAAGTATAATATCCCTAATAGCACTCACATTAAATAGTTAATATTTTATTTTTAAACCGTAATTTTGTTAATTTAAAAGAGGAAATATTTTTTATTCGAATAATTGTGTAAAGTATAATTAAAACAACCGTTTAGGTATAACAGAAACCATTGGGTAACGGGTACCCACTACCCAAAAACGTTGATTACCCACAAAATCGGGTATTACCCGAATAAACTGGTACTCGCGGGTACCCGGGTTTGTGGGTATCCGGGATTATTACCCACATCAAATCAAGAGCACTGAAGTATACACCATGACGTGCGTTTTCAATAGGAAAAGTGAATTTTTAATTTTCAGGAAACCGCCGACGATCTCGGTTAGAGTAAGTAATGGATGCGGCGCGGTCTGGTGTGTAATATAGAGCGTGTGCAGTGGTCGAGGGTAAAAACGTTGGGGTACTGATTTCCGAGCAAAATCTCGTCGGCGCGCGCGTCTGTGTAAACTCTTTGGTCGAGGCCCACGTGAGAGGGTGGCGAAACATACTTGGCAACGTCGTCGTCGTCGTCGTCAAATAATCAATGTGCCGCCCTACCAGTGGGTTGTACTCCGCCCACTTCACCTATTCGGAGGACCGCAGAGGGGTGAGCGGCGGCGGCGGCGGCGGGGGATGAAAATTTCACCTCGCCGATGGTGAGGGGGGGCCAGTTTCAAACTCGATTCAAAGAGACCGCTTATAATCATCACACCATTTATATATACGTTCTAAATTTTATCGCATTTCGTTGTGAGTAGCCTTTTTTTTCCGATCTCGACGACGTATTTCTGAAGATTATTAATACTCGCCGTTGAGACCAAGCGGCCAAAGTCTTCGCGCATTTCGAGCAAGCCGTGGCCGAGGAAAATCAAAATCAACACACATTTTCGCAAAGAAAAACTATGCGACCGTTTTCATTTTATTCCTCGTGTAGGTCAGTTTGCTGCAGGTGTGCAGCAGTGCAAAAGTCTTGGAACGTCGACGCCCCTTGAAATGATGTGCCCCTTAATTACGCCACTGCGAAGTCGTGTATTTGAGTTTTTTATTATTCATTCATAGATACTAATAGTTCATAGAAAAACGAGTTAAAATCATCATTATCTAAAACGCGGGACCAATATTAATACGTGTTTGGAAGATAAAACACAATGCTGTGAAATGTGAGTGTGACCGCTACCCAAGGCGATGACGAATTTTGGCGCGTTTTTCGATCGTCGCGCGCCGATTGCGAGTTTCGAAGACGTAACAAATCGACATTGTTATTAATTTTCCATCGAGGGCGCGCTCAAAGTCGACTTCCTACACCTTGGGGGGGGGGGGGGGGGTAACAGGACGACGACGCGGACGAATTCGTCGTCGCCGAATAATTATTCGAAAATTATTTTTCTCTCTTTCGACGACGCCGCGCGCGGGGAAAAACGCGATTTGGTCTATTTCGAGAGCGTCGTCTCGCCCGCAATGTATGTCGCCGAATGACGACGAATCCCCTACGACGACGCGGGAGCCAGGGCGCGCGCGCGCGCGCGCAAATCTTTTGGAAAAACCCGTGCGCGCGTACATTCGTCGAAATAGTTGTACTCTGTCGCCGCGCGCTCCGGGTAGCGTTGTCATCACGTATAGTTTCCGTGCCGTCGTCGTCGTCGTCGTTGCCCGTCCGCGAACATCGTTATCTGCTCCGCGGCGATTCGATCCAATCGATCGATCATCATTGAATCTTGAACGTAACTCTGATATCGTCGTCGTCGTCGTCGTCGTTCGCGTGTGCGCCGTGCGGTCACTGCCGGCCGAGACCGGAGCCGCGGAAAATTCACGAAAAATTCCCGGCGGAGGCGCGAGCGACCGAGCGCGCGCGCGCGCGCGCTCGGCGGCGGCGGGCGATGATATCGTCGTCGTCGTGGTGGTGGCGCCGGTGCTCGTTTCTACGCCGTCGCCGCCGTTGTTGTCGTAGTTGTTAGTGTTTGGCGGCGGCCCCGGGGAAGCACCGCGCGCGGCGACCGACGACCGACGCCGCGACATGGGAAACTATTGCTCGTCAAAACAAAAGGACGGCGGAGGCGGATCGGACGAGTGAGTACCTAAAACCCACGCGCGCGCCTATAATAACGCGTAGTCGCGCGGCGTGCGCGATCGCGGCACCGTCTCGTCGTCGTCGTCGGGGGTGGCGGCGGCGGCGGCGGACGAGCGCGCTCGTTTTTTCTTTTTTTTTCTCGGCCACGATTTTCCGCCTTTTCGAGAACCCCCGGTCCGGGGCTCCGGCGATTACACGACCCGGGAGCGCGCGCGCGCAACGACTTTTCAGGCGTATCTCGGTGGCAGACAGGTGCCCGGGTCGTAGGCTTTCGCACGGACCGAAAAGCTCGCGGCCGCCGAGACCGACGTTCGCGTGTTGTTGTTGTTGATGTTGTTGTTGTTACGCGCGCGACCCCCGCCCGAACGGGGTGTACGAAAAGAGCGGGGAATTATGGCGTGTGTGTTTGGACAGCTGCTGCTGTTGCTACCTGTACAATTATTATTATTACGACGCCGGTAGTGTATAATAGTTTTAGTTTACGATTATGTCCGCGGAGATATACGTGCGCGCGCGCGCGCGCGCGTCCGAGAACAAAGAGAAAAACAATTATATTTGTTACGAAATTCGAAAAACCGCCGTGCTCCGCGTTCCCCCCCCCTCCGAACAGTGCTGTTACGTTCTGAGATTGGTTTCAGTACTCGCCGAATCGTGGATTTGAAAAACAACAACAACAACAACAACAACAAATGGTGTGTTTTGTGCCGCTCGTGCCTATCGGTAATATTTCTCTGCGTAAAATCGATGTATTTTTTAAGTGTTATTATTTTTGAACGTCGACCGATTCATTAGACCTGGGTGAATTTTTTGCGCATTGCCATCTTGGCCCCCCGAACGATGCGGTTGACCCTCCGGCGGCCCGTTGCTTTTGAATTGGGAATAGGCCGGACAGGGGGCTCGAATGTCGGCTATTTTCGGTTCGAAGGTGAACCGTTGGATGCTACACAACACCGTCACGAGCGACTATGTTTTTCATGATAACCACCAACGTTGACCTCTTCCCTGATATTCTACTGCTGCTATATTTTTCGTAACGTATGTTTCACTCGAATTCGGTACGTACAATTTTTCAACTATTCGGCCCAATAACACGATCGGAATAATTTCTTTTCGTCGTGTAACGTATTATTTTTTTCAGTTTTAAAATTGTTAAAAGGGCTCTTAAGTACATGCCTATGCCCTTTTTCGTCTGTACTGCTGGCCGTAGCGTACACATGGTTTTAATATCGTGGTGTGCCTAATAATTATTCAAAATAAGTCTCTTTACAGTGAATCACCAATCGACAATTTTAAAACCACTCTCTTTAATCGTGATTTACCTAATTTTTTTCAACGTAATTAATTTTCCACACAAACTAAAGTAAATTTAAACTTCTTGCATAAAAATATATATATATTGATTGTCAACGAATAAATGCAAAAACATACCTTTGTTATTGACTATTGGCAAGAGAACATTTTCACTCTTAAACTTAAATTTGTATCTATTAATAGTTGTATTTTCAAAGTGAAAATCATGCTTTTAAAACTCTCCAAAGACAGCCTACTATTACTATACTCATATTAATTGTATGTCAGTTACCTAATAAAAATTTAATATTCATGTTGAAAATAAACTATTAGATATAATACACATATAGCACTGTATATCTATGTTTTGTGATGTGTATTTATTTTTAATTATTTTTCTATAGAGATACTTATTTCATTTTAACGATTTGAACGAGACATGTGAACAAATTTTAAATAATTATTATTATTTTTGCAGTTCATATTTTATTCATAATAAACCGTCTCGTGAATCTAATTTCATCAAAATCCATATCAAAACTCATTAAAGTGCATGTCCCCGAGTGAGTGCATTAGGCCTGTCGATCAGCCATCACCGAGGAAGGACAATAACCCTTTGAGATGATCTCCATTCAATATAATATATCGTTTAAATATTTGTATAATATTTCAAATAGCTGTTAAATTTCGTTTCTGATATAACACCCGCCGTGATGTATCTCTTCTTTTTTTTTATTTGCCTCTTCGTTGGTTGGTCCGTACAATCAATATCTTTCCGTCGATTTTCGTTCTTTGATTTAACAGCAAAACAATTTGAACAATTTACTTAAAGTGTAGTCTACGTCACTGAACGAGTGAAGTGTTTAATTGTATCTTTGTCCTTTGATAATTCAACTGTAAAACGAAAAACGATTTGAAAAATGCAATTAAAATTTAATTTGTTCCAAGTTCTAACTGGCCGATTGGTATATATATATAAACTTGACTTCAATGTTACCTTTCGAAAAAACTCGAGTAAAATGTAAGAATAGTTTATGTCGCAATCAAAAGGATTTTATTCAATTCTGTTCTTTAAAACATTTCAAATTATTAGAGCTGTGTAATGTGCAAATTACTGCTTTTAATAGATTAAATTTAATTAGTCAAAACAAATTTATCTTTGTTAATATTAAAATATATAAATCACTGTACCGGTCTTATATAAACTAGAAACCTAATGTTATAATTTGATCATAAAATATTAATTTTTTTATTATAAGTTTACAAATTATTCTTAAAAATATTTGGTTATTATTTTTACTTCGACGTTTATCTATTCGATTTATAAACTTACAAAAGTGCTGATAAATACACACGTATCTAGGTACCTTTAACATTTTTTTGTAAACTCTAAAAGGATAAAACATGTTCACTTTTAACAAAGAAAAGAGATTTGAATTAGGTAAATATAATATATAATTCACGAGTAAATAACTCGTTAAGTTGTTTTTGTTAAGTTATGGTAAAAAGAGCCTAATGCTTAATAAGTAGGTACCTACCTACTTATTCTTGGTAATGCGTATTGAACTATTGACTATTATTTATAGTTATCAGCGTAAGCACATAGTTAATAATTAGTCAAGTCCAAATTTATGAAAAAAATTATTCGACTTTTCAAATGTATTTGATTTTAAACATGAAACGAGTGTTATGGGAATTTTTTTGTAAAAACGTTTATTCATTTTATTAGCACACGAATTCCAGTCCAACTAAATATTGGTGAAAAATATTGAAATTCGAATTTAAAAAGGTTAACAAAAAAATGCATGGATAATTATTTATTTTTTATTTTTCCATAACTCAATTATTTCTACATAATCTCTGATAAATTACAAAGGTTAAATTTTTTTTGATCTAAAAAATATTTTTACGGTAAAATGTTGTTGTTCTTTCATTTTCATTCGTTTAATTTTAATCCCTTTAATGTTCTTAATGAGATGCAAATTAACTGTGGGATAGTCATCAAAACTCAATTAATGTCGTTCGACACAAAGTTTGTATAATATATAAAACTTACGAAAACCTTCACTTTGTTTAAAAATCGAACTTAATCATTTGTGGTCTTATGCTTGTATTATGTTTCCAATTAAATTTTACAAAATTTATTCATCATCATATTGATAAAATTCCAAAAATTATTCTCATTCATTATTATAAAAAATGCAATTCTGTATTTAAAAAGTAATTTTAATCAATTAAAGTTTTTCCAATAAGAGTAAATGTATACCCATTATTATATTATTCATTTTTTACTTGAATTTTAAACAATTTCAATAAACATATCTGAAATACAAAACACAATGTGCATATGTGATTCATTTATAATTTTAACTTTTTTAAATAACTTTCTGAAATTAAATCTAAAAAAAGATAGTATTACGTTAAGTATTAGGTGTTTTTGAATAGGTATAGAGTAGTTTTCTTTTTCTTTAATTGCCTAATCATTGTATTTTGTTTTCTAGCTGTAAATTAAATTAAATTAAAAAAGATTTGCGTACTAAAGCTTATGGATATCAAGACGAGGAAAATAACGTACCCGCGAGTAACTAGAAAAAAAATAAATAAACACCGTAACATTTGCATATCTAGGTATATTATTTCATTTTTATAATGGGCAGTTGCGACCGCGACAGTATGCTTGTGTGTGCAGTACACCTTTTTCGCAAGAGCGTCCGACACACGATTTTCTTTCTATTGTGTGACAATAATAGACAACTAATTTCGACTATGTCACTGTAACAATAACAATGTGCGTCACTTGGACGACAGTAAAACGTATAGGTATATATATAACAGCCGCATGGAGACCCAGAATTCCGAGCTTGAAATTTAGGTACGCACCGAAGTGAATTCTTCGAACGTATTCAAAAATGTTTTTTAATAGTATGGGTGGTGTAATACAATGTGATTAAAAAATTCGATACATTTTCTAATGATTTTTTTCAATTATTACATTTTTTCATTACTATCTAACCTTGTGTTTGTCGAATCGTTTTAAATATTGTATTTATATTATTTCATCAGATCAGACATTGAACTCGGGGAAATGTCATCTTTTAATTTTGTCTGATATTTTATCCAATGCGGTAATATAAAAATATATATTGTATATTATATTATATTGAAACTTATAGAAGTTTTAATAATTATTAAGAGCGTTTAAACGCTATGATTCATTATCATTTTGAAATTTTGAAATTGTATACAAGTCAAGACTGTCGCGACCATTGCTAGTGATCCTAATAATACACGAACCCAAGTTTTGAAATATGTTCCACACTCCGTTTACATTGACCATCTGTTTCCTGTTCACAGCTATCTACTATCCTGTTCGACAAACTAAATGGTTTAACGAAGCACAAACACTTGGTTCTGGTGTCTTATTTTATATTATAAAGATAATATTGACCGATTTTCATTGTTACACAATTCAGTCTACATGCCTTTACGTTTACATAATATTCAATATGTATTATTTATATAATATATTTTTGGTTGCATATTTTAACATCCTGAAAGTACATTATAGAGTGATTAATATTAAATATTTATTTAATTAAAAATACACATTACTTTAATATAGTAAGTACAAAATATATAATAAACCTACTTTAAAATGGGCGGGGGGGGGGTGTTGAACCCCTAAACCCCTCCTGTATACGGGCCTGTAGGAAAATGTACTCAAAAATTTTATATTTTTGAACACGGTTCAATGGAAATTGGGTAATATATTACCTGGGTTAAATAAAACGATCTTAATAGATATCAAAATTTCCTTCGATATCCGATATCACATGTAACATAATATTATAAACTATCTATTTTAAATAGTTATATAAATATAATACTAAATCATATGATTTTCCGGCCTCTTCTTTACAGGAAAAAAATACGTACAGAAAGTGCGTTGTAAATCGTACGTTTGTTTTTAGTGCCAAATTCGAAAAACAGGACGAAGTCATATATGTCACGGAATGTTATATTTGGAATTAGCGCGTGTTTTATCGACGCATGCGCATTCATGATATTGTGTCGTCACACACATGCGTGGGATACGATCCAAAAGTGTTAAACGGTCGTCACATATTAGTGCTGCATTAGCTCATTGTGCTAAAATTTCATACATGTATTTGATAACGACGAAAGCGTGTTTGATTACATACTTGGTTTCTTTTTATTTACAGGCATTTGCAAAAGGTCCGTTACAAAAAAAATCAAAAGAAAGCCGACAAGTCTACCAATGTGATATCAGTGGCCAAAAAAGGCAAGAGTAACGCGACGACCGCGGTAACGACAACCAGTAACAATGTCACTGTTGCGTCTAACAATGTCGGTGGTGGTGATGGGTCTACGTCGGCAATACCGAAAATCGAACATCCCGAAGCGCAGTCGACAGCGACTACCACCTGCAAACCTCTCGACTCAAATAACATCCCCACGATAGGTATAAAAAATATAAAAAGTTGTTTAAGTTAGTCGAACAGATACTAGATTATTAGCGCATTGAAAAGGCAGGCTTTGTTCTATAAAATGCTGCAGTTAAGGAAACGCGAAACGAATTCATATTATATAGTCCTAGCTCGAAATAATTTAGAAATGTTTTGAAAATATCCATAAAAAATGTGATAATAATAATTGGAATCCAGATTTAATTTTTCTGGAACATTCTATACTGAATTTCTAGCGCATACAGCACTATTCTATATTTTGTAAGAACCTTATATATAATTTTTTTTTAAATTGCAAGTGCCTTAAAAGCGCCATTTCGATTTGATGTACGCCTAACCTATGGTTATTTTTACATGTTAAAATGCATTTTCACGATTGTGAGTTATCGGCGATTGTGCATTACTCTTATCATTCTGAGGTGTTTAATGCAAAAAGACAAATCTCTGGCTTATGAACGTTAACATAATAATATGCTCATTGATTTTACAGGCGTTGAGACATAGTCTTTAGTTAATATTGTTTGAGTATCAAATTTGAAAATTAATTAATTTATTAATATCATTATTGTTATTTTATTTGTTTTCATAGCAATAGATAAAACTCCAGAAAAATGTATAGTATACACGCTGCCGGACGAATTGAAAAATATATCGACCGAAACAAAAAAATTACTGCTCGGCGTGTTTGATTCGAGTTCCAATCAAAAAACTAACAAATTTGTCATTTACATCTGTACACCGGACAATAAAGGCAAGTGACTGAAATATATATATTGTTTATTTTGAGCTAGATTCGTAGATTCGTAAAAACTTTTATTTTTCCATACCGTTATATAGAACGTATCATCCTTAATTTCGTGTTTACCCACGCTCGTATCTTTAAACGTCACTATCGAATTAGTTAAAAAGCTCACGGTTATTTTTAAATTATAAATGAAAAAATGATTTCACATACCGTGTTCGTTGCAGGTTCCAAAAACAATAATATTAACGAGAGGTCGTGTACGCGATTTTCGTACCAAATGAATCAAACCGCGCCGCGCGCATATAAAGCCAAGGCGTATAATAATCCCGTAAAATATTAGTTTATTTTGGAAACGGGAATGTTATATTTATAACTAAATATTTTACCGTTTAAAACGCAATAGTTACAGTCTTATAATATAAATAGAAACTTTCGAATAACGGCGAGTTGTTTTCATGAAAAATCTACGAGTAAAAAAAAAAAAAATTGTAAGTTTAATTTGCGTGTTCAAATGTTTCGACACTCTTCGCCCAATGTATTTTCCGTTTTATTTCGACGATAATACATGCCCTATACTTTAGCCATAACTCATGAGCTATTATTCGAGTTGAAAAAAAAAAAACGGATTTTCGTGTATTGTCACCATAAAATCTAAAAATTAAAATAGAGCGCTATCCTATTAGAAATACTCGTTATATATTGCAATATTTTAAAAACAAAACTAATAAATAATAATAAACTCTCTCAATACTCTCGTATTTAAAATTGTAAACTTTAATTTATTTTTATTATTAATTTTCATCAAGATTTTTGTTAATACTTCAGATAACTCTGTAATGAAGCTTATATTTTTAGATCCAAAAAACTGTAACCGATGGAAATATTTAGTGTATAGAATAGTATAACACACCAACATACAATAACAAAATAAATGTGATATTCTCAATCGTGTTTCAGTTAGAAAACATTTAAATTAAATTAAAAAGTTAGAACTCTCAAATTTGGTTTGAACTTTCTGTTGACACCAGTAATCACAGCAATAGAAATTAGAAAATTATGTTTATCGTACTATCGTTTTTTTTTTTTTCATTTTGTTACTAACAATATTACTATTATGAATATCTTAAGTCTCCAAATCTCTACCGTCAAAAGATATATTTTTATTCATCCTTGAATTAAACGTTTTACATTTATTTAATTTAATTTAAGTTACTCGACTATCCGAAAAAATATAAACTCAATATGATTCCAAGTTTGTTTGATTCTTAGGCTATTACGTTGTTTTAATCATTAGATAATTTGAATTTTTTGTATAACAATAATATTCCATACCAAATGTCTTACAGGAGTTTCGGACGAAAGACACAGCCTGTACAAAAATATATTGCCGTCGATCCAGTCGAAATGCGCGCAAATAGGTTACGAACTACACGTGGTAGACTTACACAGCACCAACCACCAACAGGAGCAGGAATGTGGCCGGTCGGACACAATTCGACTGGCAGAACTTTGTCGGCAAAACCGAGTGGGCTACGTCGTGCCCGTCGTGTTCGTGGACGGCTCGCTAGGGCCTCCAGTTCTACCACTCGAGATGACCCGGCAAGACTTTGACTTGGCGAGGACTAAAATTCCGGACGCCGGCAAGCTGATCGAGAAATGGTATACGCTGGATGCACAAAAAAACCACTACGAACTCCGGAACGAAATGATGTTCGAGACGACGTTCGAGACTCAGGTAATTGATATTTTTATATATTACTCGCATTCTTCATCTGCAACACTCGTCTAGTTTGTAATTAATTATAAAACACTTCTCTTAGTAATGAAAGACATTGTATTACTTGTCCTTAGGAAGCAGACGAAAAACTGTGGCACAACGAGAAAGTGCAATTGCAAATCACACTAATGAAGGTGTTCGACTCGAAATCGTCACGGAATGGCGGTTACGTTGAAAGGGTTTTTCAACAAGTAAACAAGCGACCTTTTTTTTTTTTTTTAGGCGCGAGTGTAACGATATTAATATTATTATTCTTTGCAATTTTTTATTGATTACAGGAAATCCACAATAAGATCATTGTGAACTCCGAGTTGGCCAAAAGATCTGTGTGGATAATGAAAAACTATGACGCGGATTCCAGTCATAAATGTAAAAACACCGTGGCAGAATCCAAAAAGAGGCTCGAACAAATCAGCAAACAGTTAAGGGTATGGAAATTAGGAAGAATACATTATAATAAATATTAGGAATAATATTTCAACTAGAATCTTATATCGGCCGCTGCGGGTGGCATTTTTAAAATTAAAATTTCCCAATCATTTATATAAGTGTGTCTGTTCCCAGAACGAATTGTCGGAAACAAATATTATATTTTACGAGGACGCTAATGCGGACGAACTTGTAAAAAAAATCGGATCCGTACTAATGTCCATTGTCGAGTCGGTGATCAAAGAAAAGGTAATAACAATATTGTTTTGAGTAGAATATTGGATCTGCTAGTACTAGTAGTAGTAACTGCCGTATTAACAATATTAACGATACACATATATGTGTAGGAAAAACAAGAACCCACCTATGGAGTAGATGCGTTGCTGTTGGAAGAGTTAAGAATACAATCATGGTTCGGATACAGCTCAGCCAAACAGGCGATCCGCCGGGACGAAGCCATGGAATGTGCCAAAAAGTATGTTTTATAAAACTGTTAAAGTATTATCGTGTACATTACTGTTGGCCGTTGGGAAGCTTTTCTTTTGGGCGTATCAAAAAAAAAATAAAATAAATAATTCATGTTATTGAAATTTATAATTTTACAAACTAAGACTGTTTGTGATCGATTACGGATTTGGTTAAACCATTGTCGAGTCGAATACTCAAAAAAATGTGCCAAACACTGTTTTTGTCGGTGTAAGACAAATGAAAATGAAAATTTGAATTGGTAACCATATTATGTACCAATAAGTGTAATGGTTTCTATTTGCAGATACCTAACAAACGCAGACGCCACGTATCCGTTAATATTACATGGGCCCCCTGGGTCGGGCAAGACCACCGTAGTAGCAGCTGTGGCAAAACAATGTCACCTGTGGAATCAAGATTCAGTGGTGGCGATGCGATTCGCCGATGCGTCTGCTAATGGTTCGTCACTAGAGCGGACACTCAACTCGCTGATCGCCCAGTTGAATCTTGTAGACAGCGGAAAGTCTAGTTGGTTCAAACACGTGAGCATTGTCATAGATTTCAAGAAATCGAAAGATTTATTTTCACCTCATCGTTTGTAGGATGTACAATCATATTCCGAACAAATCAAACAGCTTTTGGGTTCGATCGGAGCCAAACGGCCAGTAACACTGATTATCGATGGTCTTGACCGAGTAATTATTATTTATGCTTACACACATAATCGTTTTTTCCAAAATAGATGTATAATTTTTTTTTTTTGAATTTTAATAATTGAGTCTTTGTTTTTTGCAGTTTGAAAATGACTGTGTGGATTGGATACCGCAGTCATTGCCAGAAAATGTTAAGATCATAGTATCAGCTACTGAACCATCAGCACACCTAAACCGACTGCAGCAGACCATCAAATCAAACGATTCATTCATTCGGGTTTGTACATTTATCATTATAGAAATGTATCAAATTTTGTTACATACGTTTTATTGTTTATTTACATTTGCGCTTATATTTCGTAGATCTCGAACATGACCGATGAACAAATCGATTCTATGTTGTCGACGTCAATTATCCGACCGCTTGGAGGTAGTGATGGAGAACCAACGAGAAATGATGGTAAAACCGTCACTGCCAAAACGCCGTTAGAACTTCAAGTGAATGCGTTGTGTTCTAAAATCAGTAACTCAAAACAACCGCCATCGTTGGAAAACTGGGTGGAAGCGATTTTCGACAACGCCGAATCACTGCTGGGAAAAGACAAGGTACATCTGTTTATTTGTAAAACGGTCTTCTTTTCATATTAAATATCATGCTTGTTGCATATGTTTTACACAAACGCACACATTTATAGGTATCCACCGCGATCAATTATATGTGCTCTAGCCGATATGGTCTACTTGATTCGGAGATCGTTGAATTATTGTCGTCGGAGGCAGAATTTCATATCTCAGACCAGACCACTGCTGGTATGTATATATTATATAAATTTGTGTTTATGTATAATTGTTGGGGAATATTTTTTTATAAGTTATGTTGATCAAATTGGATTTGGATTCTATTTTATATATTACTTGGTTTATTCTTAGCCCAACTTAGCGAAAGCACTGAAAGCCAACTATAAAAGTTAAAACCATTCGTTTATATTTAAGAGATAGATTTTGACTATAAAACATGAAATGTTTAAATAATTTTGCTGAAAAAATGTATACACCTGCATTTAGTATTGCATGCTAATAAGCTATTAAAGCTAAAAAGCTACGATGACCAATGTTACATTTTTACATAATTAGTAGTTAAACATCAGTTTAATTAGTTGTTAATTTATCATAGTTAATAGTTTCCTTTTGAAAATTAAAACTCATATCTAAAGGGAGAGTTTAATAATTGTATTATGATTATGGCATTGATTACCTATAGAATTATAAAACGCTATTAAAGAAATTAATGTAAATAGTGAACGTATTAAATTCATTATTTCATTAATTCATAGGATGGAAGTAAGTTTTTGGCTTACCAAGAATTAAATTTAACTGTTTAAAGTTGAATTTAAAATGTTTACAGTAATAAACTAAATATTAGTTCCTTCATTGAGGGGACTCAATTTTATTGATCATATCTCTTTCTTGATATCACATTCACTTATTGTTCGTTATTCATGTAAAAGATTTTATGATAAAAAAATTTTAATTAAAAATATGTTTACTGTGTACAGGGTACTTACAGGGTACTTACACTAAATATTTTGACCAGATGATTTTGTATTGAACACACACATTTTTGGGGAATCTAAAAATACCGTAATACACATTTTTAGAAAAATTTCAAAATTATCACTCTTTTGGTGCGTGCATGGCGCAGTACAACTTGTATTTTCAAATGGTAATACCTATTTTAAGTACTAGATTTCAGATTATTTTTTTCAAATAAAAAACTATGGTCTCAAACCTAAATTGACCGAGTTAGAACTATTTAAATATTATTTTTTTTAAATTAAGATTTATTAATCTAATAGGATTTAAATCCTGCCTTGATTTTAATAATCTAAATTTATATTAAAGTTTTGTAATAATTTGATTTAGTAATAACGTGATGTAACAATATTCGATTCGGTCTTGATATCAGTAACATTATAACCTCTATAAATGTTAGTCGTGATTTGTTCTCGTTTTCAAAGTCTTCTTCGTCGTTCAAATTCGATTTATTTTTGGTTTGAAATCGATGTTTCTAATTTACATTCTTACCGGACGAATTATTAAAAACCACGGAATTAACGTGTTATTAGATAATATTTCAATCGTACTATTCCGTCGAGACCTCTAAAGGCTCTGAATGAAATTAATTTAATCGTAAATAGTACGCTCCTCTCTCCTGATGGTTCGGTCTGTTTAATAACAGTCGTGCACTTTTTAATAATAACGTCATCGTTCACTTGTCCGGATGATTTTAGTGACACTGTCGTCGTCGTCGTCGTCGTCGGCCGGTTTCTTTTGGGCGGCTCTCAACGAGGCGCTCTCGTCGTTTTTGTACTGGTTCAAAACCGATCGGTACGCGACAACGCGATGGAAGAACTCAGTGGTCGCGGAAGCCGCTAGCCGGCGTTACGGCACGGCCGACCCGTGCGTGAAAAAGAAAATCCTCTCGTACTTCGACAGACAGGTGCGCGCGCATTGAAATAATATAACAATAAAGTGTTGTTTCGACATTCGTTAGGTTTTGGACAGACTAAAGGCCTAGATTTAAATTTCGTCTCGTGTTTTTTGTTCTTGCAACAGATACAGTCGAACGAGTGCCGCGAGAGAAGCAGCCTACCGAAACGTAGAAAACTAGACGAGTGCGCTCACCTAACGGACCGAGCCGAGCCGAACAAAGATAATTTCAACGACCTCGACTGGCTGCTAGATCGACTGAACAACGGATCGGTGCTCCAGGTATGTCTCACATTTCTCGGCGAGTTTATGATAACGAATTTCGCCTGCTCGCGGGTGGTATTAAATCTGCAAGAATCCTGCAGAAATCGTCCAATTTAAGGACTATCCAAGCTTTCTAGCCTAGATCGTTCCCGGCTAAACCGTGTTTTGCTTTTCGTTTCTCCTCGGTATAATAATCACAATAGTCATCTCCATAATATTATATACTGACTCGTTCACTACATGCACGTTCCAACGAACTTTCTACACCTGAATCACTATCTCTCCTTTTTGTGCAAACCTCCTCCCTATGCTTCCCAACCCTACTCGTATTCCAATTTCTGTCACTTTAATATCAATGTTTTCACAATTACCTATTATATACAATATTGTATGTTTATGTAGATCGTAATTATAATTTTCCAATAAAAAAAATATACAGTTACTGGACGATCTCTCGGCACACGACGTCGCGCAAGACTCGCAGGCACGTTTCCTTAAGGATTTCCTGTCCATCGCCGCGCCAGCCCTGATGCACAACGCCAACCAATTGTTCTCGCAAATGGCGCTGCACCCTCCGGCGGCCGATCGGTATCGGGCAGTGATGGACGCTCCTCCGTCCCCCACGCTGATGCCACTGCTCCCTCCCGCGACGGAAGCTGCGGCCGACAGCGGATGGAGCTTTGACGTGGTGAAACGACTCAACGACGACTCGAACTTTGTCATCACCGTCAGCACTGGACAGAAAGAGATCAGCGTATGGGACGTGCACACGTGAGTGGTGCCGGGGGGCTAAGTTAATTCATTCGGGGGGCGAATCTGATTTTTTTTAAACTAATTTTATTTTAAAACTAATCGATTACTTCCGAACAACTATATAAACTAGACGTTATTGTTGAACTTTCGATGTCTCGAGTTTTACTCGACTGTTTAAACTTGACAATTTTCTGCCAGACCTGTAGTCAAACACTATAATATAGTGTTTTGTCGTGGTCTACACGCGAAATAGTAGAAAACTAGGAAAAATTCGCTCCAGATTTTTGTGTAAATAATATGATTTTTTTCGGTTCGCCTAAATTAAACGTCTCCTCTCCGTGGAAAGTCGCGTGGCAGATAGGGAGTATGAGAAGTGATAATTGTGTTGGAGGAAAAACAGAGTTTTTATCGTTCCTTTTATGTATTACAGGTGTACGAGGGTGCGCACGCTGAGGGGAATTCTCCATCCTACTGCGTTGAAATTGATCGACAACCGACGTTGCATAGTATTGTGCGAACGAAAATTGACCGTCATCGATTTGGCGACCGGAAAAGTAATCAGCAAACTCAAAGGTTTGTGGTTCGCTTGTAAATTATACCAGCTACGCAGTATATATTCTTCTGCCAGCGCCGGTGAAAGGTGGACGGGGTAAATTTTTTAGCGAAACTCCAAAAATAATGTCATTATTTTTTTATTAAACATTGTTTTAATGTTACTCCCGACATTTTTCCCCGCAACCTATCAGATATTAGAAAATATTTATTTAAAAATGTATATAGTTAACAAACTCGCAGATTTCAAATTTCTATAACATATATATATGTTGGTACGTTAGAATAGCATTTAAATATTAAAAAATTTAAATCAAAAGTCTTATAAGACTGCACATGCACAGCGCGAAACTTTCATGTTCGCTGGGCTTTGGAGTAGCTGTCTTCCGCCAATATACAATAATTATCATATCGCATTATAATCATTAATCAATATTCGTGTTCTGTTCCTTCGCAGGAGTTATGAATCAAAACATGCCTTACTTTGGCTTGCACAGTCCCACAAAACTCGTGGCGCTGGCCAGGAGCCGAATGCACGTGAACCTGATCGACATTGAAACGGGCACGATCGAGGCGTACTTCAAAGCCGGCGAAGACAGATTTTTGAACTCTCTGTTGGTCTCCGGAAACGGAAGGTGCGCGCGTTACCTAATAGTTTTCTCAATTTATCATAATTATTCGTCATAAGCGAATCTCAACGTATAGGTGACTTATAACTAGGGTCCGGATTTATATGCATTAAAAATTTTAAATATGCACTTGATATGCTCTTATTTTTTATTAATAATATGCAAAAATATGCTCTTGCCCAAAATATATGCATTGATTATATATTATATTTTTTCTCCCATAAATATCAATGCAACTCAATAAGATAAACTTAATATCTTAAGTACAGATAATTGATTTTTGCTTTCATTTGCTCTACGTTTTAAAGCATCACACTATGTAAAGCGGTATCAACGTGTTGTTGTGATTGAAATTTTTGTGTCACGCAATTGACAAAATACTACCTAACCATCTGTGGTAAAAATGGTGTGGTCTGTTCAATTATAAAATGCAATCCAGTTTTTTAACAAAGTTGGAACACTGCTACAAGTTTTCGGTGTTCTAACGAGATTTTAACAATAACTATTCAAAAACATATGACAAGGAATATAAAATTTATTTCTCAATAATACATCATGAACTCATAAATCATAATCTAGTTTCTACGATCAAATAGAAATAAAATTATTGGTTTAATAAATTTTTATACAAAATATACGCAAAATAAACTTTTTTCTATTCACTCTCTCAAATCGTCCACTTTTCCAAACTCCCATCAAACTGCATACCATTCGTTACAAATATGTAAATGCATACAAATCCGGACCCTGCTTATAACTTATAATTGATTATGCCGCTTAAAATGTCTAAAAGACGCATTGTGTAAATGTAAATTTATAGAGTCATGGTGTGCGGTGATGAGACGCAAAAACCTTTCCCGCTGCTCGTGTGGAACTTGACGTCTAGACAGCTGATGTACGACTTGCGCATACCGTTCCACGAGTTCGTCACACGACTCGCGGCCATTACTTACGAGGGCCACTATGTGTGTTGTGTTGCTCAAGTGAGTCACGATTAAATTATAATAGGTACCTGCTCGTAAAACGTAACTTATTGGACTTTAAGTGATATCAAAAGGCAAATTCGGTGACAAAGTTACATAATATTAATATTTTCTCACTCGTTAGGAAAACTGTTGAGGAAATTCAAAAAAGTACATTTCTTGACTCAACTGGAAGAAGTTTGATGATAAGAGTACTGCCCCCCGAGTCTTCTAATAATTATTCTAAAACCGCGCGATGACAAACAGAAAAGAAAAAAGTTAAAAATAGTATATAATATCACTCTAATCTAAAAGTATCGAGACTGTTAAAAAACAATATACATATTTATTAGATAAAGTTATTTACATTCAATCTCCTTCAAAATATGCTCCTTCTGAGTCTATACATCTTCTCCAACGTTCCTGCCATTTTTGAAAACACCTCTGGATGTCATTTTTAGAAACTCCTCGCATCTGCTCCGTCGCATTTTGTTTTATTTCATCTACATCTTGAAAACGTTTACCCTTAAGAGCTATTTTTATCTTTGGGAATAAAAAAAAATCACATGGAGCTAGGTCTGGCGAATAGGGGGGTTGAGAAACAACTGGGATATCATGTTTGGCCAAAAACTGCTGCACAACATGGGCTGAATGCATAGGCTGGTGCATTATCGTGATGCAATTTCCAACTACCAGACTCTTTAAACTCAGGTCTTTTTCTTCGTACAGCGTCTCGTAAACGGCGAAGAGAACATCAATGTAGTACTCCTTTGTTATAGTCTGTCCTTTTGGAGCATACTCATGATGAACAACACCTTGGTAGTCGAAAAAAACAGTCAACATAACTTTCACTATATTTTCGCTCATAATGAAATCCGACAGGACGTAAAAACACACTTTACTTGATCGCACTTAGAAGCCGACTGAAACAATTTTAATCTAATCTTAGATTAATATAGCACGTGCAAGTTCATACTCAAATCGGTTTACGATTTATCTTATTGGTCTCGATACTTTTTGATTAGACCTCGTTATAGTATATTATTATTTTTTCACTCGGAAATCGGAATCTAAAAATTCACAACCGAACTGCTTCGTCGACGACAACATACAATATATACGTAGTTTCTAATATTTTCACTATTTTGAAATCGATTTACACCGTGTTTGGACGACCGGTCCTTTTGTCTTGGTCGCAGGAAGTGGACGAACCCGGGCCCAACTTCATTGTGGTTTACGACCTGCAGTCGGGCACGCTGTTCAAAAAATGGAAACCCGGCGTGAACTGCGTGGCGCTAGACATATCGTCCAAGGACGGTTGCGTGCTTAGCGGCCACGAAAACGGGCACATTTGCATCTGGGACCTGACCACCGGCAACTGCCGGTGGACGCTGAGCGGCCACGTGGCGCCGGTCACCAGCCTCCGGTTGGATCCGGCCGGCGGAACGTTCGTGTCGCTGGATACTCAAAATCGAGACCGGACGATCAAACTGTGGAACGTGGCTACCGGTAAGTGTTGTTTGGTTGTTTTTATTTAAATTACAACAGAGCGTGAATACTAAGTTTCAAAAAATTACCTTTTTTTTTTTTTTTGTTACATTTTTAACACCTTTTATCACTTCACTTGCAGAGGATTGAATTTCGGAAACTTTCTTAACGGGGTCTCTACTAAAACGAAACCATTTCATACTCAAAGCTCCAGCGGTGTTCCTGCTAGGCGATTTTACCCTTTTCACCCCCTTAGGGGTTGAATTTTCGAGACGTTCTTTAAACCTTTGGCCCCAATCCATTAGTGAAAACCGTACCAAAATCCACCGAGTACTTATGCGCGCGCATACACAAAAAAAAGGGCTTCTATTTTAAATACTTATATAATAGATTAGGATCTTTTTCAAAAAATAAATAAATAATTTTAAATCGAATTTATTTATTATTTACCATTACATTTAATTCAAACGATTAAACGAATACACCCGACGATGATTTCTAATCGAAACCGGTCGTTACTTTTTTGCACACTTAATTATATAACAGGACTCAAGGCGAGTCCTTAATTTTTATTTTATTATTATTTAAATATATTTATTAATATTTTGTTATTATTTATGAGTAGTAAGTTAATACCGTTAAATATTAATATAATTACTTTGTTTATTTTTTATGATTTATAATCAATAATCTTTTGTCCGACGAAATCGTATAAAATAATATTATAATCAAGGCCCGGATTTCAATGCAAAGTGCATAATATTTTTTTGGTTGATCTTACACAATGCGTTCCAAGTACACAATTCGTTTCATAGCTACACATTTTTATATTGCATTTTTTTTCACATATTTCGACGTTTTTTTCATTTTCAGAGCATTTTCGGGTCATTTTGTCGGTTTTTAATGCATATAATATGTTCAATATACTATACAAATTTAGCCAATTCAAAATATTATCTAAAAATTAATAACAATTACAAATCGTGTAAAAAAAATATATGTCATTTTTAAAGTCATTTTTGGCTATTTTTTTAGAGCAGTGGTTCCCAACCTTTTTTTATTCCCCTTTGTAGATTTTCGAAACTCTCGCCGCCGCCCCCCCCCCTCCACCCACCTTCTATAACGTGAAAAATATATCAATTTTTTTTGTGTACTTTACGAAGAAATCATCAAATATCCGGGATGAATTCAATTTGATAATAATTATAATTTTTCATTTATTTTCCCTACATTTTAAAATGAAAATAATTGAATAAATAAAAACTGTATTTTGTAATGACTGCTTACGCCTCCCCAGAAATGTTTATACGCCCCCCCCCACCCCAGGTTGGGAAACGCTGTTTTAGAGCATATTTGTATGGTCTTGAGTGCATTGAAATCCGGGCCCTAATTATAACATATCGATGATACGTGGTGTGGCAATTAAATAACGAGAATTTGTTTCTAGCTTCTATAGAAGTAACACTGATACCTTGATGAAATTTGTTGACTTAAAGTTCACGAGGCAATACACAAGTCTGCTAAGTTTGATAGTGATCGGTATTACGTATATTTTGTGCTCTCCGATTTTTTCAAGTTAGTAGTGTAGTGTCGTGACGTGAAAAACGAGCAACGAATCGCGTCATCAAGTTTCTGGTGAAAAAACGGCCGAAATTTTTCGTAAATTGCAGCGTGTGTTCGGTAATGACTGCTTACGTATCAAAACCACGTGTGTACGAATGGGCATCACGTTTCGCATCAGGTCGAGAATCAACGCAAGACGATGCAAGGTCGGGTGCCCCTAAAATCGTGCACACTAGGCAAAATGTCGAACGTTTAAGTGTGTTGGTGCGAGCAGTCCGAACGATGTCTAGTGAACTCGGTATCAATAAAGAAACCATTCGCCAGATGCGATTGTGTCATAGAATGTGCGTCGTGTGAGGCCGGAATTAGCCGAAAATGGTTGGGTCCTTCACCACGACAATGCGCCTGCACACTCGTCATTAAAAGTTCAACAGTTTTTTGACCAGTAGGATTGTAACAACGCTCCCCCACGCCCCGTACAGCCCTGATCAGGCTCCACTGGACTTCTGGCTATTTCCAAAGTTAAAGAAACCAATGAAAGGACATCGCTATGAGGATTTGGAGGACATTCGTTAACGTGTTGCCGTAACGACGGTGTTGAAGAGTTTAACTTCTGGAGACTTCCAGGAGCGCTTCCGGAAATGGGAAGAACGCAGGACCAAGTGTGTTAGACTCGGAGGAGAGTACTGTGAAGGCATGGGTGCATAAATTATTGTAAATAAATGTTATAAAATTAAAAATTCTCGTTGTTTAATTGCCAGAGTAGTATGACGTGTCTTGTCGAAACACCCCACGAAAACGACTGGTCTACCTAGCGCAGATAGTTGTTTTTTTTTTTTTTTTCTGACGCTTACCCCGTTGTTCGCAGGCCAGCTCATTTCGGATTTCACTCCGGCCAACCCGATGACGGCCTTCGAAATACTGCCGGGCGGCGAATTCGTGGTGGTCGCTTCGTCGGGCACCCCACACCCGATCGTCCTTCAGCTGCGAGGACCTCAACAATCCACCGCCGCCGCCGCCGCCGCCACTGCCGAACAACGACCCGTGTACGGCGACCAGGCGACGTTCGAAGTGGACCTGTCTTCGGACTTCCGGGACGACGTCGCGGCCGCCGGTCCCAGATGACAGCCGCCGCCGGGAGGACAAACGACTGCTGGACTAGGAGGACGAGGACCAGGAGCAGGAGAGATTGCTAGAGGAGGAAGAGCGTTTGACGATTCTGGCCTTGATGGATTTCACGACTTTCATAGTTTCCCGACGACGACGACGATTACAGTTATTTCACGTTATTATTGTTGACTACTGCGATACTACTACTACTACGACCATATTGTTGTTGTTGTTATTGTTGTTGTTCCCCGCCATACTTATGCTTTACACCTCACTCACACACACACACTATGTACCCTTTGACTGCTGTTTGTTGTTATTGTTATTGTTCAATGTTGTTGTCGCTCCGAGTGATTTACAGACTCTACTATTGATGCGACTAAAATATAGTTCTCAAAAGACTCCCGATCACCCCCACACTACCCGTATGTACTACTACTACTACTACTACAACTATCTACCAATTGTTTCTTTAATCGTCGCGTCATCCGGGTGTATAAATATGATTTACGGCCCACATAAACCCAACAAACAACTTACTTCTATTTTTTTATCTCCTAAGACTGATCCTAATTATAAGAATGCACAAAAATAAATTAAAATTTAAAAAAAAAAAAAAACAAACCGTAGAAGACGAGTAAAAAAGAAAATAATAAAAAATGAAGATTTTCGTTCAGACACTCGAGTTGCATAAAATACTACGTCTCCGTCTAACGATACTCCGTTTGCCTTACTATACAAACTCAATCTCAAGTCTCTATTATCTCAAATATCGCGTCGACCTCGACAAAAACGCGAATTTCGAGTTTTCATTACACATAATAATATATGTTTGGCAATGATATCGTTACGTCGTCGTTTAATATTGTCAAAACGATTTTTCAACACACAAAATACAATTTTCAAAACAACAGATTTTTTATATATATTAAATACATATATAAAAAAAAAATTAAAAATTATTAACAAAAGAAAAAAACATTTTTGGTTTTGAAAATATACAAAAACTAATAAATCTCGAGAGAAAAATTAAATGCCACCAAACTGTATATAATAATAATAATAATAAATAAATAATAACCGATAAAATAAAATCACCATAATATTATGAAAAGAAAAGAGAGAATGGTAGACAAAAACAAAATAACATTATTTAGGTAACAATTTTCTAAGTTTAATTAAATAATAAATAAGCAAACAATTTCAACTCTTTTTAGTATACCTTACAAACAGTACCAGCCTCTATTAATAATAATTATTACAATTACCCAAAACTATACAAAACGCACATTTTTTTTTCTTTTTTTTCTTTTTTTTTTTAATAAGTTATTATTGTACGTGAAATAAATATATAAAAACATGGTAAATTCCGTTTCAATTTATTTTCTTTACAGCCGAACATTGTTGCTGTTTATTTGTAGTATTGGTCGTCAATTGGTCAC
Source organism: Drepanosiphum platanoidis (assembly GCA_948098885.1). Lineage (NCBI taxonomy): Eukaryota > Metazoa > Arthropoda > Insecta > Hemiptera > Aphididae > Drepanosiphum > Drepanosiphum platanoidis. The sequence goes on along the minus strand of OX402529.1, from coordinate 29,187,849 downwards.
CTGAATCTTGGTTAACTAATTTTATATCTTCAGTCTCAAAACTCACTGTGAAAAAACATAACAAAAAAAAAAAAAAAACACGGCAATGAAAATCAGTTCGGAGGATGTTGGTTGTCCGTCGACGGGCAACGACACGGATGGGGTATATTTTGGATTACAACGATGACTTTACTTCAAACATTTGAGATTAGAAGATGAGAGCCAAAAACTATTGTTCTTCATTGGAAAATAAATAAACCTTTTAATAATTCGTTTCGATTAGAACTGAATCAATTGATGAAAAATTGAAAAAAAACTAAATTTATTTCAGATTTGATGCAACAAAAATAGGTTCTACTCGGAACTAATTCCAGTTTACACATTGTTCACACGGATAAATATAAACAATTATTTATATTTATTAAGCAAAATTTAAGATCAATAGATTTTAAATTATTCAAAAAATATATATTTTCAGATAATTACTTTTAGTGGGTTCTTCTTGTACTGATTTGTCAATTTCACTCAATTTGTCTTGAATGTTTATTTGGTTAAAAAATTCATCGGTATTTTCAACTCTGGCGAAGGAGAGAAACAGATAAGTAACTAAACATTCGAACCAAATAAATTGTGTCTTATAACTCACGGTACTTGCAGTTCGCTTATTTCAATGGTAGGACCACCACTGTATATCCTCCATAAATAATCCCATTGGCCTTCGGATACAGACACATAGTCGGTTTCTAAACAAACAAATAAAACGTCGTCAATAATAACTATTGTGGACATGTTACAGATAAAATTTAATAACGTGAAATACCTTGGATCTTGCACTCGGACTTATCGATCAACTTGGAGTTGTCTATTGGTCCAGGCGGTTCGCTTATAGTGCCATTTAAGAAAGACTCCCAGCATTTAAACCAATATGTCGATATTGCATAATCGACAACGGACATGTCCTAAGGCCAAATAAATGACAGAATGATTACACTAATGTAGAAACATTTTCAGACATAAATGCATGACATTGCGATATTGCAAAACTTGTAAGTTTCAAATATAAATAACACGGGTTAATTTTAGTTATTAGTCAAAATATTTAAAAACAATATTCAATCTCTGGGTCAAATTAATCGTGAAAAATAACTTACATGTAGACCAGATTCTTCTCGAAGTCGTGCGAAATTCTTTGCTTCCGTTTCGGCTCTATTTCTGAGTAACATCTCAATATACTCGGCGTAACATACTTCACACCTTTGTAGTTGATTGTTAGTACATTTCGGTCCACCATCAAACCTAGATCATTTATTAATAGAGTTACAATACACATCAATCTGTATTATCATCACAAACGTGACTAACTTGCTATGCAAATAATCCCAAATTTGACCCGAAACCATTGTAGCATAATGATTTATTTGTGGCTCATGAGTTGGCTTCACTCTATTGTGGTGACACATGAAATCATAATTGTCTATAGGGCCTGGTTCGGCAAATGAATTAAACTTGGACAACCACCTGGTCGAAATGAAACAAGCTTCCTGCGAACAATTAGACTGAGTTTTGTTTACTTGAACTTGCCGCATTTGTGTTCGGATCCTATTAGTTATTGGACTATTTTTTCTGAAAAACAATAATTATAATCGTTTATTATTTATGCCACAAATAGTGGTTATTGCTATAGATTTATATACTTACTTGTAGAAAAGAACATAAGCTTCAGAATTGCGAACAATTTCAGCCGATACTAATGTAACACACTGATCATCAAACTCGTACCATTGTTCATTTATTGGGTTTAACGAATAGCATGTGTAGTGTCCGCCACTACCAATCGTACCGTGATGACAAATGACCGACACTAATTTGTAAGTTGTCACTTGAGATGTACAATCTACACATTACATACACATATTTATTAAAAATTAATAATTATAATATAATATTTAAATAGGCACACGATTAAACTTCAAACATACCTTTATGAACATATGGCCGTAAATCTAGACCATCAATGGGAAATGTTACATATGAAGTGATTTTTGACGAAAACATCAACTCATGCCTGAATCGTTTTAAGTGTATACACAGAACTTCAGGTAATTCAAGAAGTTTAGAAAATTTAATACCGTTACGTAGTTTTTTGCATTTTTCACAGCTTAAAAAAAATAAATATTAATAGACAAGGGAAAAGTATTAAAAATTAATTGAGATTGATCTTACCTATACATGTTATCACCTTTGAGTTCGTCAGCACTGAAAAACGCAGCTAAACAATCATGTAAGCCAACTGTAGGACCCCAGAACCACCTGTACATCATATCCCAAAACCAAAATATCCAATTCTAAAAAATAAAATCATTAGTACTAATATTACAATTTATCTAGTTCGAATAAATTACTTGGATGACTTGTTGATTTGTATATATATCAGATAACTTATGTACTGAACACAAATTGGTTGATGAACTCTGGTGTAGAACGGTAATATGGTCACGAGTAGGTATGGGCAAAGATAAATCTTGAAAGGCTTCAACCCTTGAAGAGACCTTTAAAATTTATATTATTAAAAAAATAGCGTTACAAACATTAATATTATAATATACACACATTAAGTTTTACAATTTTCAAATAATGATGCATTAAAAATAAAGATTATTTACAAAAATCTTCCAACAGTAGAAAGCTTTCTAAATGAAAAACGTAAACACCTCATCATAAAAATATTTATGAACATTTTATTATCCTGTATCTTAATAACAAACGCCCCTTTACAATTTAAAATCTCTACCAATATATCTCCTGTTTATAAAAGTTTTACTGAATATCTAAATACGTATTAATTTATAAATCAGCATTCGTTCAGTAATAAAAAAATCAAATAATATATCGTTAATTAGGTATGGAAAAGAAATTTAATTTTAAAAAGTAAACTATACACACTGCAATAAACTTTTTAGTTATTTAAAAGAACAATAGACAGTAATATAATAAAAGATTAACATAGAAAGTAATAATAAAAACCTACATAAAACATTTATAGGCATAATAAAGACAGGACAATAAAGTATAATATTAACTTTGTTATAAAATTATAATTAGAGGATCTTGTATAACTTTAAAAAGGGAAAAATTAACATAAAGCATCTGAATTAATAGATATTATCACTGATAGTAATATCTAATGGCTAATATTATTTTTATTTATAATGGAAATTTATTAACTAAAATTATTTTAAAAAATAATGAAAAAATAAAAAAAATGTGAATACCAATAGTTATATTATATTTGTTCATTATATATTTATAATGTAAAAATCAATTTAATTTGAAGCTAGTACTTTATTGTTTTATTTTATCAAATTTTATAAAATATAAAAGACAATTTTCACAATGATGGTGAAGAATATATTATTAAATTTTTAATGAAAATTTCAAATAGATATTTGACATAGATAAGTCAAACTATTTTACACTTATGCTATTTGAACGGATTTTTTTTTCATGATAATGAATTTTACATTTATATTGACGAGTGAATATTTATAAAGCTTTGTTCTGTTTAAAGGGTTAAGTAATAATAGTGATTTTTAATGAGTTCAATAAAATATGTACTAACCCGATTGCAAGTTAAACATTGCACCGAACTTAAAAGCTTCCCATCAAATATTTCAGAAATTATACTGTTGTATTTGACATGAAGTTTTCTGTTTTTCTGACACAATGACATCTTACTTCCATGGTTCATTTTAGCAAAAAGATGACGTTCTAGGTTTTTAGTCAAGTTTATTCGTTCAGATGTTTCTTCTGACAATGAACTACGTTCGCTTACACCAGAATCGCAGGTTTCGTATTCATCCACGCCCTCGGAGCTGCTATCAGCATTCGTTAAAGACTTGAGTTCATCATTATCTGAACATTCTTCTTTATCTTCTTCGGGGATAGCCAAATGATTTTGTTCAACACTCTGTTTCCTTGAAACACCTGAATGAAATTAATACATTATTATAATTTCATTTTTAAATACCTAACAACCCAAAATTACCTTTATACGAATGACGCCTAGATGGAACGGCTTCAAGTTCAGGTTCTTTTAATTCTTCATGCAACTGATCCATAAAACACCTTAAAAATTCTTGGGTATCATGTTGATGAAAGCCTCTGAACATTGAGTACGCCTGAAATCATAATATATGTAAATATTGAAAATCATACACAACCGTGTACAATATTATACTATAACATACATTTCGCATAGTGTATAAGATTGATGTAGGAGTGACATAACCAGGACGTTTCGTATGCCACATTTCTTGAATGAGTCGATGATAAGCTCTAGATAAATTTAGAGGATTATCTGTTTGGTGACATGGATATTCAGGAAAACATGTTAGAAAGTAATCAGTTAATGGTGGTGTATTAGATAATGCTTGGAGCGCAGCATTCATATAGCATGTGTTACCAATGTTTTGAAGACCAGTTAATCCTAAAATATAAATTTTTTGTTAAAACGAGGCAAACGTAAACGAATCAAATTAAACATAAGATCGATGGACTAAATACACTAATCACTATCTGAATTAAATACCTGTGGGTTTGTGGTCTTTGGTTAATCTATATTCATCATCACTGTCTTCGTCTGCAGATTCGCCACTATTACTTGTTAGCGCAGTGTTGCGACAAAATTCTATTGAACAATTGGAACCCCGGCGTACGCCATTCAATGTCCTGGTATTATTTTCAATGGTACATTCCTTAACACATAAATAACAGCACAAGCGCATAGATGGAAGACTGAGATGTAAACAATGAGTTTTGTTTTCCTAGAAATGAAATGATATGTATTAGACAATGATAATCTAATGCATTGTTCAAAAAATACAGTACTTTAAAATGAAGATAGCTGTGATCACATCCTCCATCGTAGCAGAATGCCTGTAAACAATCTGGACTAATGCAGAACCATACTTCAGGTTTCTTCGACTTGCACACACAGCAAGTCAATTCACCTATGTGCTACAAGAACAGATAAAGATTTCGCTTTAAGTGAAAATGTACAGGTATAAGAATAATATAGATAATTTCACCCAAAGTATTATACATACATGTTCTAAGAACTCGGCACATTTTTCAATGGCCGATAAATGATGTACGGTGAAGTGTGAACAATCTTCCATCTCTGCGAAATTCAAAGCGTGTTTGAATACGCCGAGCGATGCAGTAGTGTCGACGAACTGCAATCATTAATGTTAAACGTTACGACTGTAGATGACATTTGACGATAGGAACACCATAATTTGAAGTTAGTCGAGCCATTAAGATACAATATAAACGTGTGTAAGAATCGTGAATCGCTGAAAGTTTTGTGGACATCGGAAGAAGGATTTTTCTCGGAAAGCCGACGGTGGCGAAGAAAAATCGACAAGAGATGAAAAAAAATTACAAACCGGAAAATTGTGTGCCCGACGAGTGGTCGACCGTGACACAAAGCTAAATCAAAGTATCGTCGCGGAGTATCATTGGCTCGAAATCGTATCCAGAAAAAGCGAGGAAAAAAAATAAATAAATACCGACTATCGTCGAACTCACATTATTTACACGATATCATACTGTTCGTCGGGAGCAGGCTGAGCCGCAGCTGTAGCTCTATAACCACAGAATAAATATTATAATAATATAACTCTATAACTATATTATTATATTATATATTGTAATACGGCGATAGAGCGAGCGAGAAAGGAGGGCGAGAAAGAGAGAGAGAGAGAGTGAGCGAGTGATAGACGACCGATAAGAAAATATCACCGTGATTAGGTTAATGGTTTGAAAATTTGATTTTTACACGATAAACACAAGACTATACTCTCTTGAATGAATATTATAATATCTCAATTCGCGAGAATACTATACTGCACACACACACACACACACACACCGCGTAAGCAGAACCGATAATGTGCGTTGCGTTGTGATAAGTCACTCCGCGGGCAATATTCTATAACAATAATTATTTATTACATCGTGAAAAGTAATATTGTGCTGTTGCAAAATCGCACACACGCGCGCGCGCGCGCACGCGTTTAATGACGATTATAATAATATAATATACCTGTGTAATGTTTTTTTTTTTTTTTTTTTTTATGCGATGTGAATTGTTAAGTTTTTTCACCAGTTCACCTTGACAGTACTGACACGTGCGCGGCGAAAAATTACGTTTTATTCCCCGGCGATCCCTCCTTCTGGAGTCGGACGGGCATGTACGTACGATGTCGGATATTATAATTACGAGGGATCCCTTAGATCGTGTTCGAAACTTTACACACCGAGAGCCCGCCGCCGCGTTGTCCAGTGCTCGAAAAAACCTCAAGACGAATATTATCGGCGAGTATGGTATTATTATCGTCGTGGTCGAGACGATTCAGACTTGAAGTCGGAAAAACGTATTTCAAAATCGATTGGGAATTCCGGAAATGAAAAAAGCACCGGTGCAGATGGACCGCCGAATTAAAGTATTTAATAGATAAAAAGATCAAATACCTTATAATACAGATAGCGTTTTCGTTTTTCAGTTTCATATAGTTTGAGCTGTGCGAGTAAATAAAATAAAATGTCACTTATTATTATATTAAATTAATTCCTCTTTGCTTGCAGGGTCCGTTGGAATCGTACGTAAATGACGCCTCTGCATTCAAAAGTTCGCCGAGACCGGCCCGGTCGAAACGTTGTCAAATGTTCATGGAAGAACCGATGGGGCGCGCGTCGTCGTCGTCGTCGTGCCGGGGCGTTATTTATACATTATATTATATATTATTATGTTTACATAACATGAACCGAGATCAATATTTCATGTGTTTTGAAAATTGCTGTTAAAGTCACGTAAGTAGTAAAAAATAATTACGTTTGAAATAATCGATAGGCGTGTACCCAAATTGTGTGTCCCAGCGTTACCCCTGCCTATAGTAGTTTGTTCGTTAAATTACACTAAAAAGTAAACGATATCGATTTGCGAATATCGATCGTATAGTATTGGTTCGTGCCTACAAAACCGTACGTTCTTTTGAACGTACGTTATTGTTGTTTTCTGATTTCTCAACTATCGTAATTCGTATAAAGTTCATTACGCATACGGTGCACCCGGAGCACAATATGCAAATAGCGCATTTGTGTATTATACATAGGTACATGTATTTTAAAATCACAAAACATATCTGTTGACATATCTTTGATTGAAATAGATAATGAGTAATTCGAACACAACGAACAAAAAGTACCCACGTATGAATATTAATAGATGTTTGTACTCAAACAATATGCAAATGTGACTGCAATTGTTTGTACTGCAAACATTGCAGTTGTCTAGTGTATAATAGATAATTAAAAAATAAAAAATAAATTATTGCGTTTGATTTCTTTAAATGAAAACAATTTCTATTGCGGAGAAGGTTGCTGTAATAATTCTAAAATAATGACCACACTACATAATAAATAATATCATCATCCGTTCTTTTTTTTTTTTTAATCCAGTGAAATTCTTAAAAAATAAAGAGATTAGCAATTAACGTACACATAAAATATTACTTAACCTATGTCTATGTACCATGATACGTATTAGGTACAATGTTTTTAAATACGAGTATACACCGAATGTCAAATGTACGAAAAAATAAAATAGAATTCACTTTGTAGTTTGTACACTATTTTAGTATTTTCCTGAATCCCATAGCTGTATATCGATTTACTTAAACCGGTAGCTTAGATCAAATACAACAAATTACAAATATTACCTATTGTTTACTCACTCGTTACGACAATAGACCATCGCTTTAAAACCAATTGAACATAAACAAAGTAATAAAATAATTACAAAATCAAATTATATTTTTATATAAATAAATAATAATGCATCAACCAGTAGCGTATTGTGTAATTTTGAGGGGACGAATAAGGACACTGGCCCCTCTTAACATTTCTTGGACTTAGCAAAGTTATAATTTTGACACAAAAATAGTTTAATATTATTCTAAACCAGTGGTTTCCAATCTTAATCGGTCCCTGCATGCAGTACCAACTAAAAATGTTGAAAATCTCTCTACAACATACTTATGCTTATACGCATAGGAAACGAAAAGCTTAAATTATAGGAACTAAATAATTATTAAAGCATAATAATTATGTCAAGTATTTATTTTATTTTATCCAAGTGATTATTGTATGCATATTAATAAGTCTAATAATTATACATATTTACATTTAAACATTTAAAATTTATAATAATTCTATTTATTTTTTTCAGAAACCCGTTTTCTTCGCTTCCTACGGTTTAGAATCGCTGTTTCTAAAACAAAGAATTTCTATACCTACCTATATCATAAATACAGCAGTCGTTGCGGTGAGGGGTCTAAATGGACTGTATTAAGCCTAAAAAAAACAGGTATATGGAGAAAAATATATTCATTTCTTCCCGGGTTTGATTTTTTTTTGTACCTAGGTATAGATTAATTTGACCCTCCCCGAGTTTTCACCTATTTAATGACACTTACGCCACTAATATTAACATTATTAATAATATATGTTGAAATTATAATATACCTTTTAATGTATGACTAGTTTACTAGGTATAATATTTGTCCAAAAATAGTTATAAACAATGGTATTATGTTGTCTGTCATTCCATAATGTAAAGTGCAATAATTTCAGTGATTGAACATATCACACATCTATACTATATGCACTATACATTACTATTTAGTGTTTAGTGTTTACTTTTACTACAATGTTTATATCATACCTACTTAACGTGTGATATTAGGCGTAAGATTTTAAACCCGAGTCAGTGACCTAAGATGGAAATTCGTTTCAATATGTAGACAACTAGGTAAGTAGAAAATAAAATTATCATATAACAGATAATTAACGCGAAATTAATGGTACCTAACTATATGTTATATCGGAGCAGGCTTTACATAGGTTTTTTAATACTACAGAGTCTGCAGGAGAGATATTAAGATTGTACCAATTTTATAAATTATATAATCATAAGTTTATTGTTTATATAAGGTATATATTAATAATTAAAATCTACATTACCACGTCTTAGACTGTAGTATTTTGTTACCTACACAATATTCTTTGTTTTGTTTTATTATAATTTATTAACTATATATTGAAGGTTGAATTTATCACGGAATATTATCTCAACTGAAAAAATGTAATGAATTTCAGTAAATCATAAACACGTGTGACTAATATTTAGAATTATAGTAGTGATAAGGATACTGGATAATCATAATAAATTATTATTAATACTTAATTAATAATCTCGTTGATTACCAACAAGTAAAATACAAATTATATTATCATTTCTATTAATTTTACTTCAGTTTTTATATTAAAAACGAGTGTCGAATAAATTTTAAACATATAATCCAAAAAAATGAAATATTTGAATCTATACGTCATGATGAGTTAATATTCTTTGTATAACTACTATAACTATTTACTATATTGTTGTCGTTTTGATATCGGCACCTATAAATATTTGTTAATTTGTCCATCAATACTTGTGCTCGTTGTAAGTTTTTTTATCAAATTTCACTGATTGATTTCACTCGTTTTTTAGAATGATATTAATTTAAATTATATTCTTATTAGGTATCCAGATGTATTGTAGAAAAGGCCGTTTTAATGTTGGAAGTCCAGTTCCAGGAAGTGAATTACCATTCAAAACTGGTGAGTCATTGAATTATGTTAAAATTGCACGATTACCTACTCTAGGCTTAAAGTCACTGCAGGAACAGCGTTAATTTTATTATTTCAGACATTATTTGAATTGAAGATAATTTGTTTTCATTATTTTAACGTTTAATTTTTAATAAAATTAGTCTTCTAATCGAAAAAATATAGCTGGAAACGACACTGAATACAACATGCTAAGATAGTCTGAAATGATTAAATTGTAGATAAAATAATTTTTTTTTTATTAAAAAATAATCATCACGAAACATACATGTGCGTAGACAATTTTTTGCATATATAATTGTTTTAATACAAAATAATTATATCATAATATGTTGTAGATAAGTAGATACATAAATATAAGGAGTGGATTTCAATAGAAATTAAATTCCTTTGAAAGAGCTCTAAGAAATGCTTGACAAACATAAAATTCGTTTCTACATCTTTAAATAAAAACAAATTCATATTGCAGTTTTCGCATTTTTGTTTTGTTTTTAAGGGCATATTCCAATTATTTTTTTAATACTGTCATTTTTTTAAGGATTAAAATATATAACGAAATTATAATATTGAATTATTCAAACAAAATACACATAAACGATTGCCTTTTTGTCTATTCGATCATTATCAAATAGTTTCTTTACAAAACAACCAAGGGTGCCCCGTTCTCTTGTTTAGTTTTTTGACCCAATTGACCTTCTTGGGGGGGCAGTGTTTGTACATTTATGGCTATGATAATAATGCTCTATTCTACTTGTCCATGTTACAGAAACAACAGCCTCGCCGGCGTGGCATCTTATCTAGGAGTACTATACTACACAAGTCTACAACCGGTTATCACACTATATACGATATAATTAATTTTCTTTTCAAATGAAGGTTAATCGATTAAAAATTAAACAACTCATTGCTCATTACCCCTACATTAAAGTCATTTGATAATTTATAATCTTTTATTGTTATTAATTTAAATAATAGTTATTAATTATGAATAGTCGCTTTAAATATTATGAAAATAACGTGTATCGCGTGTTATTACTATATTAGTGCCATATAAACGTATAATAGTATAGTGGTCCATACATTATGCACTGGGCCAATTACATTTTTTAAATATAGGCAATTGCTGTAATCTGTATTTTTTACCGATGTGTGACACACCACACACACGAAAATCGGTTATAATAATATTCGGTACAGTCGATTTCTCAGATCAGTTACCAATTTGTTTTATTTATTTATGTCAGCATAGTTCAGAACACATTAACTTAATTAAATTATAATGATAAGAGTTGACATACATATACCTACTGAGCTTAGCTCATATTAATATCTGTTATACCGAGTTCTTAGATAATCTAATTCGTACGATGACTGTAAAATTCTTAAACAACTACTGTTGAGTCGAATTGAATTAAAATAAAATTCTGTAAATCTAAATAAAAATACTATTTAGAATAGAAAAATTACTATTGTGGGGGGTTGAAATTGAAACAAAGGTAAAAATGGTTGTTATTAGTTTATTACGATTTAATCTAGACTACCTATATTAAAAATTCAATTTAATGTATATACATCATGAATAACAATACATTATTTTTCATTCCAGACACCATAAATTATATTATTTATAGTTAATAGTTATGGTAAATAACTAAATTGTATCAAAAGTAATTTTAAAACTAGTTTGAACAGGCGTGTAGTTACCATTTTTACTTTTTACCAATACAACTATTTTTTTTTTCAAGTTACAATTTATAAAAGTAATTGCCAATTTGAAATATCTCTGTGAACAATAGAAAAGTCTGTGAATCGGTTTTTATATGTTTACGTTAATTAGAAAAATTTAATTTTACATAATTTAATTGTGCTTAATTTACATATTTGATTTTCGATCAATCGGTTCTGCATTCGGGTGTCTCATTTTGCATTTACGCGCCAAACTTGACGAGCGCGACCCTACGGACACGCACGTTGTGCCGCGCGGCAATTGTGTACCAGACGACTTATCTTCCAGACCGCCAATAGTACTCCGGACCGTGGAATCCGACGATAGAGTCGGGCGACAGATCGTCCTCGCCGAAACGATTTCTCCGATACGCATTACGAAATCAGCTGATCCGACCACCATAACAGGCATGCACGGAGAAAAAAAAACAACACCAAACAAAACGCGGAACACAAAACACACGAGTTGATAGTTTGATATTATTATTGTTAGGTTTGTTGATACGGATTCGACGAATGCGTTTTGCGTCGTCGCTGTGCGTTATTACGTGATCAGTGCATCCTCCACCGTTTCCCTGTTCGCTTTCAGACGTTTCAGAGTGCACGTCATCCATTAGCCAACGTCCAGACAGTGCATTATTTTGCAGCCGATTGTGCGTTTTCGTGTGCAACAACACGAGTCGATTTCGCGAACAGATTCGTTCGCTCGCCGAAATGGAAGAAGAGAGCCAATTGAAAGGCGGACACGCTCAAGCAGGTATTGTGATTTCGCATTTTTATTTTCGTCAACAATATTGCCGACACGTGTTGTCGTCGTCGTCGTCGTCTCGTGCGATATTTATGTTTTCGATTTGTTTTTTTGCTCGCAGTCAAAGCCGGCGGGATGCGCATCGTACAGCACAAGAACACGTCCGCCGACAAGGAAAAGCACGCGGCCGCCTCTGCCGCCGCCGCCGCTGACGTGGCCAATTCCGTTCTAAAAGTATCCACGAGGTAATTACGAGATTTCCGTCGAATCGCTTCGTTTTCATAGCCACTATTGTGACGAAACGCTTTTGATTTGTCGTTTAGCCCGCCGAAACAGTCTGTGGTACCGGTGCACGCTCACAGCGACTATCCGACCCAGGCCGTCCAGAAGACTCACGACAAACCGGTGCCGAGCCACGACATCAGACAGCATCACTGTCCGAAGCCGACCATCCACCAGCCTCGTAAATAGACCGCCAACTCGCCGACACTCGCCACTACCGCACAAGACTGGATTCCGGACGCGGGGGTCGTGTTTAAATGGCCGTCGTCATGGACACGCCGCGTCCCATACATTATTTCATACAATGATTTATTAGTTTTTAAGTCGCATTTAATAATAATAATAATAATATTATTTATCGTTTTCCTTTAGACATCAAAAGCGTCAGAAATATTACACACGTTTTATTTTCATTTCTTTTTCGAATCGCGCAGTTACATTCTCCGATGTTTATTTTCTGTTACTCAATCTGTGATGCTATAATACTTTTATCATATTAATATCGCCACGGTGGTAAAAAAACAATTATTTTATAATATACATTATATTAATATTTAGAGGCTATTTGCCTTTGGGCTTTGGATAAATAAATTCGTTTCGAATTAATAGCGTTTAATTTACATTTTCTATTTCTATTTTTTATTTTTTTCCAATAAAGATTAAAGAATATTTTTAGAATCCACATGTTATTCATTATTTATTTCTTCAAGACTGGAATATTCTACTGGTGGCAGTAACAACCGGGAAAACAACCGGTTTTTAGGTTTCCAAATTGGTGAGTTGTGGACTTGTGGTAGTTATACTGAGCTACACTTGTGGCTATTTATGAGAATTATTCAACGGAGTAATCCAATTAATCCACTTAATAGTTTTAGACATTTATTTATCTAATCGTTTGAAGAATTTAAAAATGTATCAAAAAGTATAAAACCACATAATTGCCATTTGATTAATAAATGAGCAATGGAATAACATTCTTTTTCGCGTTCATATTATTATAATTTATCATTTTAGTTAATAAAAGTCAAATTAACGGTTTATTAGAAGTTTTGGCTGTTGCATTGAAAATATATTTCACATTCATAATCATCGAGCTTTGACAAACGAATTCAGTGCAAGTTTGTACGGTGTTGTAGAAGGTTCCTCGGACAAGTATTAAATTTTAATCATTTTTTCTTTTGACAAGTTAGAAATATTATTATTATAGAGTGGTCAGAGAAGGAAACTATCCTTTTGATCAGTCGTTTACAAAAGTAAACCATTGCTATGTGATCCAAAGAATGAACCTATTTTTCAAGCCGTTGTCTAGACAATGCTCGTTGTAAATATCACTACGGATGTCAAAGTTCAAATATGTTAACGTTTCTTTTGATCGAGAAGCGGCCATATCGAATATAGTCTTCACGTTTCTAAACCACCAGTGGCATTTGTCTGAAAATCATAGCTTTTTCATGAGATTTTTGTTGTACGTCGATTATCGAGAGAGAAAAAAAGTTCCAAAGTCTCCTAAATTTCACTGTACCCCGTTTATATATGAGTGGGTTAAAGCCATAGTGGTGTAAGTCATATTTTTCGTAAAAATGAGTTATATATTGTGGGCATATCTTTGAAAGACAAAGTGCAGTAAGTCATAACTCAAACTTCTACCACTAGATGCTTGATTTGACCCTCCAGATAATAATTTCATCCGGCATTTATTTTTGAGTATTCAATAAACCGTTTTGTTTCTCCAATTAAGGTTTATACATGACTTACACCTACTTTTAATTCACCATTAGATGAGAGGAACACGCAACGTTTCCTCACTAAGGATACCTAAGGACACCCCAGCCCAGATATAACTGGTTCAATCGAACCGTCTCGACCACCCGACAGCTTTGACATTGAATTTGCGAGCACACATCACCAGTGGGGCGTACTTGGACCCCAAATTCGGGGGGGGGGGTTTAAGTTTTAAATTGACATATTGGATGGCGTGACTATAACAAAAAATAGACAAAACGTATCGTACATTTTTATATAGAATACTAATTTTTATTACTACCCAAGTACAATACAATTAATTACACGTACCAGACAATTTAGTTTTCTCATAAAAAATTAATTCATCCTAAAAATTTCGGAGGGGGGGGGGTTGGGGATAAAAAACCCCCATCACTAGTTGACTGCACATCACCAGTTTTTTATTATATCGTTATTATCGAACGAGTATTCGCCATTCGGTAATATTGACATGGTAAATAAAACCAATTGTATTTTTTTCGTCTAAACACACGCCCATAGAATTTTTTCGGTTTTTATTTCACGAATTTTTATAACATCATTGACTGTACCTTGTATTGCGGTGCCGATTTTATTTTACATTTTACACATATACTGACGTGTCTTTCTGTGTTATCACTATTCTTATCAACGAATTATCATCCAAATCTATATGTATATACCCATATTTGTATTTTGAAATATAAATCATAATCACGAATTATTCATATTTTATTTGGCACACAGAGTTTATAGCGAATCGTTTGCGTACAAGTATAATGGTAAAAGCCGAGTAGAAGAACGTTTTCAAAAGGACAAATACACGCCATACATGTTAACGCGGTGAGTTAACGCATCATTCGATTTTTTTTTTTTTTTTTCACTTCATTAGTGTAATTTTTATATTATTTTCAATATCGTCGACCACCGCACATAATTCACATATCATTATAATAATTGTCGGTAATGTCATTAGATCACCGGTCGTTTTGATAATTACAGATGGCGGAAGTTCCAGATTGGTTTAAATCTATACCTTATTTCACCAAACGATGGCTCACACTAACGCTGGTGTTGACATTGGCCGGACGATTTGGCATACTAAATCCTGCCAAATTTATGTTATTTCATGATCCTTTTATCAACAAATTTGAAGTGAGTTCTTGAATGTTTTTTTTTTCTTTAGTTTCTAAAGTTACACGACCGTTTCTGTTATTATGTGTGTAGATTTGGAGAGCGGCTACTGCTTTGTTCTTATATCCACTGTCGCCTATGAATGGATTTCATTTTCTAGTCAATTGTTATTTCCTTTACAGTTATTCAATAAGACTGGAAACAGGTAAATAATTTAAATTTGTAAAGATTTATATCGTATTTAAATTGATAATAAATTAGTTTTATTTATTTCTCGTGTTTATATTATAACTATCGATTTAAATTTATTTTTATTAAATTTACTCACAATACTTAAAGTGTATTACTCTTAATTCTTATTGGGTAATTATTTGACGTGTTCTTTTGTTGTTTAGATTCATTTAGTGGAAGACCAGCCGATTACTTTTTCTTACTTCTATTCAACTGGATATGTTGTGTGGTCATTGGCCTCTTGGCAAATATTCCGGTAAATTTTTTTTCTATCTAATATTCATGTGTTTTGTCTCCGAATAAATGTTATTTTATTAACATTGTTTTTACCTTAGGTCCTTATGGATCCAATGGTTTTAAGTGTATTGTATGTGTGGTGTCAATTGAACAAAGACGTAATCGTAAGTTTCTGGTTTGGAACTCGCTTCAAAGCTATGTATTTACCATGGGTGTTGTTTGGATTCAATTTGGTCATTTCTGGAGGGTAAATATCATATTTAAAATCAACAATGTGTGTACGGTTTGATTAATAATATTTTCCAATTAAATCTTTTTTAGAGGACTTCAAGAACTGGTTGGAATTATTGTAGGCCACACATACTTTTTCCTCATGTTCAAGTACCCACAAGAAATGGGTGGACCACAACTTATACAAACACCTCAGATATTGTAAGTTATCTTTGTTTGAAATAACGCATTACTAGAAACCAACATAAGATTATAAAATGCTTAATTTTTCTCATTTAGCTACACGTTTTTCCCCAATCAAAGAACAGTTCATGGTTTCGGACAACCGCCAACAAGAGCGACTCCTACAGCAGCACCAGTGAATCAACCACAAGGTGAAGGCGGACTCAACTATCGTCGTCACAACTGGGGTAGAGGTTATGTTCTAGGACAGCCACAATAAACTAAGTCTGATTTAATAATGTTTTATATTTACTTATTACAAATGTTTAAGTGGGAGAATATTGTGTGTTTTGTATTTTCGTTTTAACTGATACTTTTAAACTTCATTTTTTTCTAAATATTTATTGATAATATTTAAATATAAATATAAAAAATTAATACACAATACTATTGGTTGGTAATTTGAGAGTTTTAAGTAAAAGAAGTAATTGCAAGACTTTTATTGATAAAAATAAAAATAATGTACTAAATTTTATCGGAACATAAATCTAAATTCACTCGGAAAATTATAGTAGTAAGATATTATATATTAATGTTGAAATGTATTAAAAACAAGCCATAACACATTGAAATCATACAAGCTGTTTAATTTAATAAAAAAAAATGTTAATTTCACTAAATCTTAAATTTATTTTTACTGCTATTCCGTTTATAACTATAAACATATTGATTCTTATTTTCTGCTGAAGCAATTAGATGGGATTCGCAATGATTTGAGGGTCACTTGTGCGTATGATATGGTAGACCGAACTATGTGATGGTCGAGAATGAAGGTGGCGGACCGAAGGTAATTGATAGAGAACAATGTAAAATATGAAGAAAAATTGTAATAATTATTTATTTATTTATTTATTTATTTGTATATAAACGGGTATTACCATTGATTATATAATAGAATATTATATCTATTTTTGTCTATTATATAATCAATGGTATTACCCTTTGTAGTAGAAAAAAAAATATACGTACAGTAATAATTGACAATAATGAATAAATTTACAGATAACTATATAATGAAAAAATTATCTTATAATATCTATATTATAATGCACATTTAATATATTACGAAGAAACAAAATATTTTTAATACATTATACAGGAAAAAAAAATGTTTACAATTAATTCAAGCGTAACCGATTTAAACAGTAAGTCAATAATTCTTAACATGTTGGCGGCCGGCC